>JAQFVV010000016.1:1948024-2358024 GCA_028023455.1 Epiperipatus broadwayi
GATAAGGGCACAATATATATATAAGAAACCTGAAAGAATAGATAAAGAACTCATGATATATACGTATTTTTTATATACTGTTTAAAAATGAATAAGTAACCTGAAGGAATAGGTGTACATATTCATATGTATATATCTTAGTAACCTGAAAGAATAAGTGTAGATTGTCATATATATTTGTAATGTCAAATTAAATAAGTAACCTGAAAGAATAGGCAAAGTATTCATGATAAATATGTATTTTTATATTGTTTAAAAGTGAATAAGTAACCTGAAGTAATAGTTATATACATATATATTAAGCAATTAAATCACCCCACATGGTTAAAAAGTTTAGTACTGCCCTCTGTGAACTAATATATAAATACATTAGAGTTCATATTTCAAAATAGCCAGGTCAAAATGATACCACTTTGACCTGTCTGCTATATGATGTTATTATACTGAAATACGAACCAACTCAAACAAAGAACTTGAAATTTTAGCAAGCAACGATCTTAATTTTTGCTACAAACAAATATGTTTTATTATTATTATATAAAGACAAACTAAACTTTAGTAATTTTAATCTTTAAACCACCTAACACAATTGTATAGAAAATAATCCCAGTGCATAACGCTAGACTGAAATAAATATACAAATATTAAGCAATTAAATCACCCCATATATATATAAGAGAACAAGCTGGATTTAAAAGTGGTTTTAGTACAGTAGATCATATCCAGGTGTTGAGAGAAGTTATAGAAAGGTCAAATGAATATGAGTTGTCATTATGTTTTGGATTTGTAGATTATGAAAAGGCATTTGATTCTATAAACATTTCTTCAGTGATTAAAGCATTGGTTCATCAAGGTATAGATCCAGGATATTGTCATATTTTGAAGAATATTTATAAAAATGCAATAGCAACAATTAGATTACATAATAATACTGGGAAAATCAACATTGAGAAAGGTGTAAGACAAGGTGACTCCATATCTCCAAAACTTTTTACAGCAGTGCTGCAAGAAGTATTTTGTGGATTAAAATGGGAAACTAAAGGAGTGAAAGTAAATGGAGATTATTTAAGTCATTTAGATTTCGCAGATGATGTAGTTGTTTTTGCAAATAATGCTTCAGAGCTGCAGGATATGTTGCAGGAATTATCAGATGAAAGTAGGAAAGTAGGACTAAAGATAAATGTTAAAAAGACTAAAGTAATGTTTAATCAATTTGCTCAAAATATGAAAATAAAGATTGATTATGATGAATTAGAAGAAGTTAACAGTTACAAATACCTTGGTCAGATTATTAATACAGATGGAAACATAATGGAAGAAATTAATCATAGAATTAAACTTGGTTGGAGTGCTTTTGGTAGAAATAACTTGATACTAAAGGAAATATGCCTATGTGTTTGAAAAGGAAGGTTTTTAATAAATGTGTTTTACCAGTTCTTACTTACGGATCTGAGACTTGGACACTTAATAGAAGAGTAATACAAAGACTTCAGACCACTCAAAGAAGTATGGAGAGATGTATGTTGGGAGTAACAAGAAGAGATCGAAAACGCAATGTATGGGTAAGAGAACAAACGGGTGTTGACCTCATTGAAAAAATTAAAAGATTGAAGTGGAGTTGGGCTGGACATATTGCTAGAAGAGATGATAATAGATGGACAATTGAAATTTTAAACTGGATTCCAAGAGATTGTAAAAGACCCAGAAAGAGACCATATGTGAGATGGATGGATGAAATAAGAAAGTGTGCAGGGGTGATGTGGAGAAGAGAAGCTGAAGATCAGAGAAGATGGATTAAACTTTGGAGAGACCTTCATCCTGCAGTGGATTGATAATGGTTGATGATATATATATATATATATATATATATATATATATATATATATATATATATATATATATATATATATATATATATATATATGTTGTAACAGTAGCTGGGTTCTAATATGGTTACTAAAGGAAGTAAAAGGCACTAATGATTTCAAAAGAGTGTTTATTGCGGTTGTTATTATGGATTGAATTGATAGATGCAGGAAAATTTAGATATACATTCAAACCATGTTACAAAAGAATGTGAGTGAAATACAATAACCATTTAAAGGTGTGAATATATACATATATATTTATTACATATGTTGTTGTGATGTTACATAGAATTAATTACTAACAGATAGATTTGTATGAGGAGCTGCAGAGGAGCTTTTATGCATGGAGTTGTATTTTATATTTTTGTTTTATATATTTTGTTGTTTATTGCCATAAGTTATAGTTATTTAAATAATATCATTAGTAATCCATGTTTCTTAATGAAAGCAAATTAAAATATAAGGCTGGAGAGAGTAATAAAAGGGTGTTGCGAGTTGTGCCACGGGCGATTTCTGTTAATAACACTGTCATCAGAATTTCAAAAACTGGCCATTAAGTATTTTGGGACAATGAAAACATGATCATCGTAAGAGTATTCCTGAGATAATGGTCATCGGCATATGGATAGACAAAAAGAAAAGTGAGGTAAAATAGAAATGAAAGAAAAGAACTATGATTTTTTTTTTTTTTGGAGTGACTCGGAAAAAAGACCGTTATTAGAGAAAGATGTGCCGAAAGTAAATTTTAATAAAGTGATTTTATTAATTAATAAAAATTAATAAGAATGGATTCCATTGAAATGCTGAGGTAAATGAATCATGTGGTTTTATTAAACTGGTGTGGTTTCATTAACCTGGCCCACTGAACAGCTATTTTGTGATCTGTCTGCCATGACAATCTTTATCTATGGAGATTTTAGCCATCTATTTCAAGCAAGTGAAGTGATCACTGAACTCCAAACAGCAAGAACTTTCATGCTCTCAATTTTAGACTCACCTACCTAACCTCTAGGATGGATTATCATATGTGAAAATGTTATTGAATCTTTCATCTTCCAGACCAACAATTCTCGCTAGGACTATTGCCATTGTAATACTGTAAGCTTACAGGTCATCCACCTCAAACATGCAAACATTCACCCTCAAAGGAGGTAACTATGAATTTTCTTTCTATATATTAAATGAACTTATAATAATAAATTAAGAAATATGGCTTTGTATCAACTTAAAGAAAGGATTTATAGAAATAGATCAAATCATTTAATAACTACAACTCTGAAGTATAGTTGCACTCTTTTGGGAATGTGTATACTGATATTATATATATGCATTGGAATGAATGAGTCGTATGCTTGAGATATTAGTATATACATGTATTAATAAATATTAGAATTTTAAGCTATAACTTGTGCATTTATTTGAATTACGAGATTCTTATAACTTCTGGGTTATTATTTACAAAAGCTTACTGATATCCATTGCCGTATATCTCTTTAAAAAAAATTAATAATAATAAGATTTTTAAGGTGGATAGAAAAATTATAAAAGTGTATAAATGACATTTCTTTTTAAGATAACCTAGGCTCCATTCTCCCTATAGACATTGTCTCCCAGACTTTGAAACTAAGCTAGTCTGGATAAGGCACCGGGTAAGGTCCACTGGAACTTTTTTTTTGTTTTTGAGGGTTATAATTCTTATAATTTGATATGATATGATTGGTGCTTGATGTCGGACATGTCTGATGCTCATAAATATACCTATTCGAAGCATGGGTTAATAACTGGTTCTCACTTAAATTATTAGAATAGGATCACGGGTAGACTTTATATATATATATATCATATGATGTAATTAAAATCCATTATGTTGCCTTCATAAAATAATTTTCTAATTTTATAATTTCATAATTTTATGAACTCTTTATTATTAAAGTTAAAGGGTATTAAGTTTCTGAATTTTGCTCCAGGAAGCCGTGAAGTTGAATTGTAAGTCGTCAATTAAACATTGAAAATTTTAATAATTTTTATGATTTAATTTGAACAATAAGTGTATACTAAGTTAATATATATTGTGTGACTTTTTGATTTATTCTAACATCTTGAGAAGGTTCATTTTGAACGAAATGAATTTGATGTAAATAAATTTATTATTTATTAATTCAAATATAGTTAACTATAATATTTGTTTATATATATATATATATATATATATATAGTAACAAATATTATAGTAACTATATATTTGATATATATATATATATATATATATCTTAGTAACTTGATGTAGTAGGTGGAAGATCTTTATATCTGTCTTTTCAAAATAAATAAGTAACCTGAAAGAATAGGTGAAGAACTCATGAAATATATGTATTTGTTTATCATTGATCAGTGAATTAAGAAATGAAGTTATACAGATGATGTGATAAATTTAGACAAAGAAAGAAGTAATTAATCAAGATATAATAAAATAACATGTTTTTTTCTTGTATGGACTTGGGTGATCATTCATGATTTATGGGATCAAACCTTGTTGGCTGGTGCCTTTATAAAAATGTCAACAAGAGTGATCATTGATAGCTGCAGCAATATTCTTGAACCCATGTATTACATTTTAGGAAGTCTTGGAATGATATAAAAGAAATTAGTGAAGTAATTTTATGTATGGTAAATGTATATACGTAGCTAATATAAAATGTCTTAAGTTTGTTTCAGGTACCAGAGGAAAGCCGGGTAAAAAAATTTTATTTCTTCAAGCAAACAGGGTAACTGAAAATTTGGACATAGGGATATAAAAGAGGAAGCAGAACAAAACAGGCTATGTTTTTAGATAAAGATTCAAAACAAACAATATGAAAGAGAACATGCATGATGACCAATCAAATATAGTGATAGACCAGCATGAAGATGAACAGGAAAGAGAATATGAAGACTCAAAAGAAGAGAGAGCAATGAAATAATATTCGAGAAACCCAGAGAAAAAAGTCAAGGGTGGAACCAAGTGACATGGAGAAGTCAAACTCTACTATGAGGAGAATAGCCTGATGGATAACTTGATAAAGGAGACGAAGGAAGAAAGGCAGATGATGATGAAAATGTTGCAAGGCTTTATAACTGAAAACAGAATGCAGTTGGCTGAGATAGAAAGAAGGTTGTACATACAGGAAAGCCATGATAAGAGAAAAAAAACAATAGATGTACAGCAAAAGAGATAGCTTGCCTCCAACATAATGGAAATTGAGATGAAAAAGAGAACCAACTCAAGGTAAAGGAAATCTTGAAAGATGAGGATGGGAAAATGAGAGTAGAAAACCAAGAGTTAGTATGAGGTATGATTCCCAATTAACCAGGGAAAGTAATTACCAAATTGTGACAACTGTAAATAGAGCAACAGGTGATAAGCAATCGAGCCACAAAGAAAATCAACAATCCACCTCGATGGTAATCCCCAAGAAATGTTATCCATGCTGTGATTCATATAGATATATTTCAGAGGTGAACTAGGTGGAAATACAATGGAGCTTCTTGACAGACTTAAGGAAATGTTCAATTTCTACAATGTGAGTGAAGAAGAAAATGTGGCAATCACCAGTTGTCATCTCAAAGCAACTGCAAAAGATTGGTGGAAGTCACTAATTCAACAACCAACAATGTTTGAGGGATATAAAAAGGCTCTGATGCAGTCTTATTGGAACAAGGAGGACCAGGATGGGATTCTTTACATGTTAACCAATGAAAAATATCAACCAAAACTCATACACAATTTTTTTGCATCAAGTGACAAAAATAAGATTTTGTTAGCATTTGCATATTCAGAGGCTCATATTATCAGGGTCATATGCCACAATATGCCCCTGTGGATTCAAATGATAATGTTGGGAAGTCAGATCATGATCATTGAGGGGATGACATGGCTTCTTACATCCATAGATTATGGAAATCTAATAGATGATATAGAGGACAAAGAGACAAATAACATGAGAAGTTTAAAACCATATATAAATCCTGATCCTGGAAAACCCAGAAAGCAACATTAAAAAGGGCAAATATCTAAATGTTATTTCATTTTATGAATTCTATCTGTTTAAACACTATGTGATATTAAACCTTATATAAAAGCTGCACACATTTGGAAAACCCTAGGTATGGAATATTTTTAATTATTAAATCCAAGTTGTATTATATATAAAAATAAATAGTTCTTATCTACGTTAAAAAATTATTTCTACAATACAGTAATTTTCTATATCTATCATTTCCTTCTCCACTCTTTTAAAAAATCGATGGAGGGAAATTTTGTTGTAGATAAAATTCTAGGATTGTAGTATGATTAAAATGTCTATCTGGATATATAATTTTTCCTTCTACTGTTATAGTTTATTCCAAAGAAAAATATTGTGATAGTATCAAAAATTAAATGAACTAAATAATAAAAGTATAAATTATTTATATGACTGCAAAAGTAAAGTTTTATAATTTTTTTGATCAACTGATCAAATAAATAGGCGCCTATATATTTCTAAGTCATAGAATCATTTAAGTAAATATATAAGTATTTATTTGTGAGAGCACACAACATTGATGCACTCCAATGGGGGATCAACCTTAAAGAATTACCATTACATAAAATGGACAATTTTATTTTCGTTATTCAATTGATAATCAATCCTGGAACTTTTGATTTGGGCATCGTCATTTTGCATAACAGTATGCAAAATTGAAAAAAACAAACAATGAATTTTATTGATTATAAACACTTTTTTTTAAAATCTCCATAAACAAAGAGGCAATGAAAAATAAATATTAACTCATCTCTGTTTCTTATATTTGTTTATAATTATTTTGGTACTTAAGTATTAGAGTTGCTGTGAAATATCGCTTACATGCTCGTTATAACTTTGTGATCTCATAAAATAAAATCTGCACAGGATTTTCTATCAAATTTAATCCATCAATTTTGATTTAATAATGACAAGTAAATTTATTTAGTACAAAATAGTAACCTATAACTTTATTTGGTGGAAATAAACCCTATTTACATTTTATGAGAAACGATGCTGCAGCAACTATACTTTTAGTATAATACATTCATTCCATTAAAAAGAAAACTAAAACATTGTTTCTTACAACCACTAGAGTGGACAGAAATCTTTTTATGTCTTTCAAAATGCATAAACATCACAAACTTCTCACAGATAATCCATTCCAGTCTATGACCATCTTTTGGCAGTAGTGGATTGCATCATCTGCAATATGGATAGATCCCAAATTTTAATCACTTCATTGTTTAAGAAAATCATTCAAAAAATTCACTCCAAAAAAATTAAAGCTGGACAGTAATTCATGTGCACCCCAATTCAGCATTCCAGAATTCCTTCATGACATTACGGCATACTTTAAAGCATAAAATTAGCAGTGAAGCCAACATTTTGAGTAACATCTTTTTCTGATAGGAATATTATCTAATATTATTATCTATCTTTTTACAACATTGTAAATGAGTATAATTCATCTTTATTTAGACATTTGTTTATGCCATCGACTTTTATCACAGCAAGTCTAATACCTAAATACCTTATAATATTAATATATTACCAGAAAAAAAATTAAAAAGTATAACTCATTTTATTTATTTCATCAACAGTTGAAGATACTATTATAGAGTAGAATTATGCTGTTAGTTTAATTAGAATTAGAATTAAGGTTATTATTTACAATGATGTATAATAATGAAAGCGTTTTCTGCTATTTAACAATTGGTACTGTGGTATTAGAGCTGCGACGTGAAAAATTATAATCGTTTAATCATTAAATTAATTAGGTTATTAAATCAAAAACATATTTTAAAATCTACATTAAAAAAAAAAAAACAATTTAACAAAAAAAAAAATACGAGAAGCATTAATGTGAAGAATAGCTAAAATGCGTGTTTAAATCAAATTGAGTATGTGTTTGCACGTGCATATTCTGTATAATCTATTTTAAGATATTGTGCAGGCTTACACCTGCATTTATATATATAATATATTCGGGATTCGAACTCAGACTTTCACACGACCTACAACTCTCAGTGCCATCTTATATTGCTGACTCACCTGATCACACACATGTTGAAAAGACAAATAATCACCAATATTGGTATTTCGTGCTAAACCAGCACTCATTAGTTGGTTCAGATTACCATCTCCACACATATATACAATTAGTACTCAGCTTTATATTTAAGATAACCAATCTTCATACTTTAATGAGTGCTGGTTTAGCACGAAAGACTTATATTGGTAATTATTTATCTTTTCAACATGTGTGTGATCAGGTGAGTCAGCAATATAAGATGGCACTGAGAGTTATAGGTCATGTGAAAGTCTGAGTTCGAATCCCACATATATTTCATATATAAATCCAAAGGTAAGCCTGTACAATGTATTAAAATAGATTATGCATAATATCCACGTGCAAACACATACTCAATTTGATTTAAACACGCATTTTAACTATTCTTCACATTAATGCTTTTCGTATTTTTTTTTGTTAAATTGTTTTTTTTTTTAATGTAGATTTTAAAATATGTTTTTAATTTAATAACCTAATTAATTTAATGATTAAATGATTATAATTCTTCATGTCGCAGCTCTAATACCACAGTACCTTAACAATTTAAAAATATCAAATCCATTACAAGTTTTTTTGTAAAGTAAGAGCAGCACAAAAGTTATTATGAATGACAATATCAATAAACCTTTAAATGATAACACTTATATAAAAGTAGACAGGATAAAGCTCAGATGATTTGGTGATTAATTGATATCCAGTGCTCAAAGGGATCCTGAACTTTCAAATTTCTAAGATAATTAAAAACAATATATTGTTTTATTATTATTCTTCATCGAATATATAATTACATGCGCTTAATGTTTTAAAATTATGTTTAATAAAATTATGTGTTTTTTTTTATATTTTATTTGCAACTATTTTGAGACTTACTAATAACTTTTTTCTTAAAAATTTCCTCTCTCGCCCCCTTCAAAATCTCCAATCGATTCTTAAAATAAAGATTATATTACTAATAAAAAAACTCCAAATGTTTTATTAATGTAAAATCAGAGTCTAAGGATATTAATATATATATATTTCTAGGTAGAAAAAAAATTGTGTTTATTTTTTTTAGTCCACAAATCTATTATCTCTGTATTTAACTGATAATTCCAAGAGTTTTCTTCCACCATTCTTAAAAAGAATTAGGTAAATATGCTGCGACTTTCCAACTTTTAGTAAATAAATAAAAAACATTAAAATTAGTTATATTTTAATTCTTTTATTAAAATAGTAAATATAACAATAACGATTTTTGTTTGGTCGATGTCATTGAATGTTTTCATTAATAACCGTTAATTAATTAATTATTAGCCTTTGCCTATTTTCTAATTTACTAGCAAATAATCTTTGTTTTACTATTGTAATCTTATAAAAAAGTATCAATAATAGCAATAGATTCATTTTTGACAGTATTATTTCTAATTTGTTTATGAAGAAGGTTTGCTACATTTAAATCTTTTGTAGGGCTCAATTACATGTTTGTTTGGTCATATGTTAGAATAAAAAAATTTTTGACATTTTTCACTCATCTAAATAGTTTACATTCTCAAATACACTTTAGATACTAATGCCATAGCATATTATTATTTTTAAAATGGATGTCACATAAAATTTCAGGGCGTATTGTTTCATTCTGTGTTTTTTTTTTAATTTACAGTATTATAAAAATCTCATTTTTATCCTCTCAATTTCTGATCCTATTCAGATATAATTTTTTTGATTTTAAACTATATCAGATCAAAATAAATTTACTTATGAATTGAATAAAGTAGTTTCTTAAATATAATAGGTAACATGCAAAACATATTTTCTTGAGGATTTATACGTATTAAAAATAAAATTATTTAATACTTATAATTATAGTAATGAAATAAAAAATTAACTATTTTAAATTATACACAAGTTTCTTAATAAATGTGATAGGCAAAATACATACTTCACAATGAGTCTTTTTTACATTTGGGATATTTTATATACTGACACTTTACAAATGGACCTTATTAAATTTATACTTAATATTTTGCTTGTGAATAATCATAAACATTGAAGAAGTGGTATTCCAAAACATTTTTTATAAGAAGCATTACAGTAAATAAAAATAATATTTAAATGCAAGTATATAAGCTTAAGCTAGATGTAATTAGAGGGGATTTGAATACCACTTTCGGAGCTCCCTTCAGTCATTCATTCTATCTTATACAAGTGATACCCATGACTAGATACATGTGAAACATCTAAATTATCTCCAATATATGTATTTTGTGCTGAAATAGCACTCATCAGTTGGTCCAGATCAACATCTCCCACACATATATACAATTAATGCTTGGTTTCTATTAAGATAGCAAATCTTCAAACTTTAATGGACATGCTTCAATCTTTTCCAATTTCTAATTCTTCAGTCATTCCTATCACTGAAAATCTGATGATGGCATGTTCAAATCCCTTGTTTTGCCAATTTTGTTGCCATATCCATGTTGACCATACACATAACCACATACATGGGGAAAATATAAATGATCTCCAATATACGACCACTGGTTATATATGTGTGTGAGATGATGATCCAGACCAACTGATGAGTGCTGGTTCAGCATGCAATATATGTATATTTATGATTATTTATTTTTTGCACGTGTATGTAATCAAGTGTATTATATGAGACAGAATGAATGACTGAAGAGAGCTTAAAAGTCTGGTTTAAATCCCTCTATTTTCATCTAGCTTAGTTATATTTACTATATTTGTATTTAAATATGGTCTTAAAGTTCAACATAGATTGATTTACAGTCAACATGGGTATGACAACAAAATTAGCACAGCAAGGGATTTGAATATGCCATCATCAAATGTTTAGTAATATGGATAGCTGTAGAGTTGGAGAGTGGAGAAGATACAAGCCTGTCCATTAAAGTTTGAAGAATTGCTATCTTAATAGAAATCGAGTACTGATTATACTTGTGTGGGAAATGATGATCTGGACCAACTGATGAGTGCTGGTTCAGCACAAAATACATATATCGAAGGTTATTTATTTTTCTACATGTATGTGTTCATGTGTATCAGTTACATGAGATAGAATGAATGACTGAAGAAAGCTTGAAAATCTGAGTTCAAATCCCTCTCTATATAAATAGAAATAACGAGTATTGATATTTAAAAAAATCAAAATATTATTTGCATGTAGTATTTTATTTTTCATTAATTGCTAATATTTAAATTTGACAAAGTCTTTTTTTTAAATAGAAGTAAATGAAATAAAATATACAGTAGTACCTGATGAAGATATTTCTGAAAATTAAAAAGCAGTTTTTATTTTGAAATAATGCATTTCTTTTTTAGGAAATTATTTTAAATTTAATAAGAAATATATTTAAAAATAAATAGTCTTAACTAAATAATAAAATGTGTGTTAATGTGTGTTATTCTATTATTTTAAATTAGATTTATACGTTATCTCAGATTCAAATATGAAGTTTTATATAAATATTCGTATTTCAAAAATAAGTTTGATTCATTAAATTTTTATATATGCTTCTTTCTTTTTACACACTGTATATAAAGATGCAATATCTCACGATCTATTGTATTGCTTAACACACCGTACTAGCTCACAATAAAAAATCCAAATCTGGTCGAAATGTGAAATTCCCCCCTCCTCCAAATAAATGAAGATACGTTATAAACTTTAACTTTTTTTTTTTTCATATTGTAAGCCTATAAACTCATTAGACAGTTTTTCGATTTAAATGATATGAAAAACCTAAACCAACATTACTCGCTGTTATTTAGCTTCACGAGTTGCATTTTTAGTGAAGGGATCTTTCCTTTACTGCAAACATTTTATTTATTTATAAATGAATATTTAAAAGAATAAAGATTTTAATATTTATGAACTTTCTATCCTATTATAAAATTAAAATAAATTAAAAATATTTTATTCTAAGGGTTTTTTATAACATACTGTTATCTATCTATCTATCTATCTATCTATCTATCTATCTATCTATCTATCTATCTATCTATCTATCTATCTATCTATCTATCTATCTATCTATCTATCTATCTATCTGTCTGTCTGCCTATCTATCTATCTATCTATCTATCTATCTATCTATCTATCTATCTATCTATCTATCTATCTATCTATCTATCTATCTATCTATCTATCTATCTATCTATCTATCTATCTATCTATCTATCTATCTATCTATCTATCTATCTATCTATCTATCTATCTATCTATCTATCTATCTATCTATCTATCTATCTATCTATCTATCTATCTATCTATCTATCTATCTATCTATCTATCTATCTATCTATCTATCTATCTATCTATCTATCTATCTATCTATCTATCTATCTATCTATCTACACGATCGCTCTATCTATCTATCTATCTATCTATCTATCTATCTATCTATCTATCTATCTATCTATCTATCTATCTATCTATTTAAGTTCGTATATTATAAATATATAAAAGAAATTGATTTTACCTCAATAGAGTCAAATGTTTATAGAAGAATAAACATTCCAGTTCTGAACGAAATAGGGTAATCAGACAAAAGTCATTTATATACATTTTTTTTTATAAATTAAGAAAAAAATGTGGTCAGAGGTGTCTGATTATATCACAAAACAGGTTTGGAATTGGTTTCTTATAATTTTAAGAATTAATCAGCCCTGCTTAGAGTAAAGATAGAGTAATTTAATCAAAAACTTAAAAGATTCATCAATTTATTTCAACTGAGAAATATTTAACAAAACCTCAATTTAGTCAAATGAATGAGATATGTATTTTTATATATTTTGGGTGTTTAGCCATAATTTGATTTTTCAAGAATTTCTTTATAAATAATATTAATAACAATAAAAATCTGGGAATAAAATTGCATAATTAATTTTTTTTAATAAATTGTAAATCTGAACAAAAATTGAATCTATGTATATTATTTTTTTAACAGAAGTTTTATTTTATCTTAACACTTTTAATATTTAAAATTTTGACTATAGTTAAGAATTTATTTTTAATGGTTACTGTTAAAATAAAACAAAACCATTTTTAATTAATCCACTGCACCCCACCCTTTACATACATACTACATCAATTTATTTTACAAGGCTACATTTTCTGAGATTACTTATATTCATATATAATATTTCTATAGTATAATTTTTACTACACTACTCTTATGCAAGACAGGGATGGTCTCTATCCATTTTTAACACCTTATGGAGGAGCGTAATCATAAATATTAGATAAAAAAACATGTGGAAAATATATATAATTCCCAAGATAAACATTCCATGCTGAGCACAGGCAAGATCACAATCTCTTACTCATATATTTGTTATTGCTCAATATGTATCTATAGATAGTAAATTAATATAGTTTAATTGATAAAGTCAAATTTACTACCTTCATAACTTTGATAAAAAACACTTCATGGAAGTATATTAATAATTTTTATTAGTCATTCATTAGACTAGAGATTATACACTTAATGGATAATATTTCTGTAATATTATTGTCACTACACCACTCTTATGCAAACTGGAGACTGGTTCACTCTCTTTTAAAACATATAAATGATTAACAATAATTTTTATCAGGTCAGAAAATAAGATAGAACCATTTTTATTTACATAAATACAGTCATACAGAATCTGTAATTTTAAATCACAACTTTTTACTTTTATCTTTCAAACTTATTAAAAAAATTAAATAATTCCTAAGTTACATTTTAATTAAACTCGTATTTTCATTTAGCTTATTTCATCTTACTGAAAATTCGTTATTACCGTTCTGAGAAATTAGTGCAGACAAACTATTTTTTAGAAAAACACCCCCACCCCATATATACATCACACTTTCTAAAAATTATATGCTTTTACTTAGAAAAATACATTTAAGACTTATTCCTTCTAATTTAATTCACACATGTAAAAAAAAAAAGTTTTATATTATTGAAAGCGATAATGTAAACCTATTTTTAATTGTTAGTATCAGAAAATATTTCATTTCAGAAAACCTAACTTATTGACTTTATATATATTTCTTCTTGTTGTTTTTAAACCAGAGATATTCATCACGATAATTATGTAATAACAACGTGAAAGGTTAAAACCTTAAGCAGTCATTATTATATCTGATTGGCTGTTACATAAGCATTTTATGGCGCTTCTGTCGGAAGGTTTTAGCCTTTTACGTTATTATTAGATCATATAAGGCTTAATAAATTTAAGATATTTACATTTCTTAATATTTATTTCCAAAATATTACTAGAAAATGTATATTGTTTTTTTAATTATCCAGCTAGACGTGTAAAATTCTCAAAGATCAATATTTCTGGTACGAAATTTTATTAATCACATGGTTTTTCAAACAGTTAGCTGTGCAATGTTTTTTTTTTATGATTATTATTTTTGTCGTCTCAGTCAAATGTTAATTATAATTGTATTTATTTTTTCATAAATATTTCAACTAATTATATAAAATTATGAAAGAAAAATATTTTTAGTTGTTTTTTTCTTTTGTTCTTAAGAATTCATAATGTAAAAGAATTGTTCTACCACTGACCTTGCACCATATCTTGAACAACTTCACTAAAAGTTTTTTTGTTTGCCAAATATTTTATATTTATTATTAGTAGTAATAAATTATTAAAGACATATAAGCAAAAAATTGAGAGATTTTACGACTAGAATATTTTTAAAAATAGAACTAGTACTAACATTAAAATATGTATAGTTATTAAATAATCAATTTTATTAAAATTATTGGGCATACAGTGATAGATGGCAAGACATTGCATAGTATGTTTTTTATCTGCACAAATTATAAAAAGAAATTTCTGTAAGTAAAAAAGAACTTGGTGATTTTAATGTAAAGAAATATAGCCAACAGAAAACTTCATATTACTAAATCAGATCTACTTAAATGAAATATTCCTTTTTTAGTAGAATACCAAAAATGCACTGGTAGGAAAGTGGCCATTTCATATGATCTATTCTTCATGAAATAAACTGGTATGTGTTATGAACAACAATATCTCATTTCACTGAGGCATACATATTCTCAACAAAACTGTATAGCCTCAGCATAATCTAGTTTATTTTGCCTTATATGATACAAATCTGAAATAATTAAGATTTTTTTCATGACTGGAAGACTCTACTAAAAAATATTCATTATAGTGAATGACTTTGGTGGAATTGTAAATATACTTGATCATATGAACATTTAACAGATGTGATGGAAAAATATAAAATTTGTAATCAAGATACTAAATTAAAAACTTACATATAATTGGCTATTGAAATAAATTTAATAATAGTGAATATAACATTTCATTATCAATTGTTATGTGTCTTGAGATAAATGGTCTGCAATAATATTTATAAATATAAAATAGATTGTAATTTAATTTGAAACAGACAATGGTAAAGTTGCACAAATAAAATTAACAAAGTTAATATCAGCAGAAGACATACAGGTTTTTTTTTAATATCCTTCAACAATTAAAGCAAACTAATAGAGATCAAGTCTGACGATAAAAACTATATTGATATTAGAAATATAAATCAGGACAAACAGAAAAATGCTTCAAAAATATAAACACTGGAAGATTGATGTAACATTTGATTATCACATTATGGATCAATAAAAAATAATTCTGTAACATTATGATATGAAATATATGGCTGAAATAATAAAGTAAATAAATAATAAAATTTAAAATGCTTGCTGAAATGAATAACATTCTTCAAAATGAAAATGTATTAAAAATTAGAGCAACAAGATAATATAAATAGGTCACTAAAAGTATACAATAATATATGTCGTCTTCTATATCTTTAAACAAATTAAAACTAAAAAAAAAAAATTAAAATATTTTAATAGAAAATTATGTCAAACACAAATCAAATAGTTGAGATATAGAAAAAACATCGGTGCCATTTGTACTATGACTCATACCAATCGACTGAAGAAAATGATCTAGAATCAGATATTTTAGAATCAGATTAAAATTGTATAATAATTAAAAATTACTAATAGTTTACGACCTAGATGAAATGATATATGAAATTACAAAATGTACAAACCAGATAAATGAAATAATTAAACATTTTTTGTCAGTGGACTTGGAAAACCTGAGTAAAACTAAAACAATATTATTAACCAACTTTATGCCTCATATTGTAAGAAAGAACTCTATTTATTATATCAATTACAAGAAAATAACCTTAATTTTACATAAAACTTAAACAATATTCAACATAAATAATGAATTATACAGACTTACTTTCTTCCACAAATATCCTAAGAGTAGCCAGAAGTTATGGCTAGAAGGACATAAGTTAATAGATAAAGTGTTTAAAAAAACTAGAGAATGTAATGTTAAAATACATGTGTTTTGAAAACTACAATATAGTTGCCATGGACATACTTTTGGAATCGCAGACATCATTGAATCTAATGCAATTCTTGCAAAATCTGAATGAATTTAACTATGGAAAAATAATTAAATATTCCATCACAGGACTATGTATTTTCCTCAATTATCTTAAATATTTATAATTATATATCATATGCAGTAGTCTAAAAAACTGTGATGGTGAATTAAAAGTTTGTGGAAGATATACAAATCTGAGATTTATTAATGACATTTTGATCTTGCTGAAGAGTAAAAGTTAACAAATATCATGGAATACCTATCAGAGAAAAATGGACTGTATAAACAACAAATATATAAAAAGAAATAAAAATGATAATAGATTATGATAATAACAATTCCTCTTAAATTACAGATAAAAGAGTTTTTGAAAGTGTTAAATAAATTTGAATAACAAGTTGTACCATAGCCAGTAATGTTTAAAGTAATCAGGAAATATAGAAAAAGTCCAGCATCAGTAAAACCAATAATAAAAAAACTATAAAATCAATGAAATTAAAATTAATGCTACCAAATATGGACACTTAAAAAAATCAGATGAAAAAATATGGATGTATTTGAGATGTGGGACTATTAGAGAATTTTATCAATAGTATATTGCTTACAGAACAAAGACACCTATTTTAAAATCATATAAAATCAGCAAAAATAGTCACTTCTAAAAAGGAATTAATATGCTACAAATATAGTGAGCAATCCAACACTATAGAAAAGAATAACATAGAAGAAAAAGTGAAAATCCCATAGATGTTATCACTTTCCAAGGCACTGGACATGTCAATTTAAGCAAAAAAATGATCATGAGTTCTATGAGATGTCAAAAATATTCTAAAATTATAAAGTTTGAATGAGGATAATGAAGTATAATGGAGTTTTTATATGATGCAATTACACTCTTTCAGGAGTTACATATTATGTTGAAGAATAATTACTAAGATATATTCTCACAACCATATAACCAACTGTAATAAGTAAGACAGAATTGTATTGCAAATATATAAATTCACTTACAAAGCAGCAGCAATAAAGCAGATAGAATAAATGGGTTTAAAATAAAATAAAAACAAAAAACATAATTAAAAATGGCTAATAGCATAATATATTTTATAATTGTATTTACAGTATATATATATATTATATATTCATTTACAGTATATATATATATTCATATTCATGCACACTATGTTCTATTCTTAGAAGAAAACTTTATTTGAAGAAGTACCCTATTGATCATCATTAATTTGTACCAAGTACTTTGATGAAGAAAAATAACTATTTTCTATAGTGATTTTTTAAAAGTGTCTATGGGTTTGTAAGACTATTGACAACAAAAAATAACGTCATGAAAGCAATGTAATTTTACAAGATAAAATTTTAAGATTCCCTTTAATATGTGTTTTGATTTGAGTATTTTTGAATTTTTTTTTTTTTTTGGCATTATAATGACACTGTTATTGCTTTTAGCTTTTTTCACTATTACACAATTATCTATAATATTAGTTTAAGATAAAATATTCATATAAAAAGATCAGTCCAGACTTCAAATGTCAACAAAAAGTAAAAAAAAAATCAACCGAAATGATAATTATTACATATTTCAAGCCAGCAAAAATGTAAACGATGACCCTTCAAAAATGTAAAAAAACAATCTCATCATCATAACGCATTTAAAGAAAAATATATGAAATTTATCAAATTAAAGTCTATTACTCCATAGAAATATTATATTTATATAAGTATATTTTTAATGTCTTATTCCTTTTATATCCAAAGTGAAAATTTTGTGCGACGTAAAAAAAAATTATATAAAAATAAATGTATCTTAACAAATTAATAAAATTAATGCACAAAATCTTAAAAACCATACATAAATGAGAAGTTAATACTTTAAAGAAAAACAGAAGAAAATCAGGACCTCAGAGTTGAAATAAATTTTAGCGATTAGAGTTATTCAGCTACAATTGTGAGTATAGTTGATGGGTCTTATCATGGACTCCAGATTTGTGCCATGCTTTGTTATGTAATTACACACTAGTTAAAACAGACAGGCTTAAAATTTTACTGAAGTTTAGTCCAATTTCTAAGTCTCAAGTGAGTCTAATAAGCTGGGCTAACTTCATTTTAAAATTTTTATTGTATTTAAGTAATAAGTATCTTAAAGTTTAGGTATCCAGTAGCACAAAAGTTTGTAATAGATTCCTAGTTTATTTGTGCATTCATTCTTTTGTGCTGACAAATGATGGAATAGTTGATAAATCTCTTAATCAAGTAAATCTTTTTGACTTTTCAATTTTTGATAAAATGGATATTGGTTTATAAGTGAAAATTTTTCCAACTACTAAGTATTTATCAAAATACATATACTAACATGAGAATAATTTTAAAAATCAAAAACTTTGGGCTTAAGAATGATGTGATGGATTATTTTTTTCTTCCTGAAATGAAAATTGGGAGTATTATAAATTTGTCTCCCATTCACACTCAATTGATGTTTAACTTGGGGTGGGTTGAGCACAAATAGATTTATGGTACAAAGCAAAACATTATCTAAATAATTAGGTATAGAAGTTAATCAAAAAACTAAAACAACTAATTAGAATATTAAAATTATACCAGTAAATAATTATTTTATTTTAAATAATTATGCATTTTAACTATGATACTTTAAATAGATAATTTGATTTTAAGACACATGGGTATGGTATGTTAAATAAAAAAAGCTACTCAGTAAACTTCTAGTATAAAAATCAATGGTTAAATTATTTATTTTATTTAACAGAAAAGTATATTTTTTGTAGTGAAACAAAAGTTCATCATTAATGTGATAAAAATTATTACTATTGTATATTATATATCAAACAAATTTTAATTGAAGAAAAAAAAATTTGCCCCAAATTTAATAATGTAATTTTAATTTGTTTAGTGAAGGCAAAAATAAGAATATTATAGTCTTTAAATCAAATTATTTGATTTTTTATAAATTAAAGAAAGTCTGTATTTTAAGCTTATTTTAACAAGATATATCTATCTAAACATTCTCTGATCTCTAGCTATAAAATACTCGTGATATTTTTACTCAAGAGCTTGCAGTCTAGAAATAAATAATCATTGGCATCAGGACAATAGAAACATTAATTTATATAAAGTGGATACTGATAATACCCTCAAAATGATTCTCATGTTAATCATGCATTGTTATAAATCTCTAAGTCATTGCTGTTCTTTGTAAATAAAGCAGATATGTGTATATGCATAAACACATAAAAAATACAAACTTTGTTACACTATCTAATTGTATAACCAAGATGCAATTATTCACACATGAAATGAAAATGCACATCTAGAGAAAAAATAACTGCCAATATAAATGAAACATGGTACTATTTATATTATGTATGAAACATTTTAACACAAGAAACATATTCAAAATAAATGCACAGTGGATCTCAGAATTATGCAACATCTAACTATGTGTCTTGAATTGTATGCTGACCTAAAAATTGTAAACAACTAACAATGTAAATAAATCATCATCAACAACAAAGAAAACTATTAAAATGTACAAATTTTAATATTTGACAGTCATTTTTCCTTTTCTGTGTTGTGTGTTGAGTGAGTACAAATTTCATATATTTATAAACTTTCTTAGTTTATGTTGAAAGTACTTATATTATATTCTTTCTAACTTTTTATGTGCAGTATTTCACTTAATAAAATATTTTCTAAGAATAAAAGTTTTACAAACTTTTTTTTCATATAAAAAAAAAAAAAAAACATTTAAATATATTGATTGTAAAACACTAACATAATTAGAAAGATTATGATTTTCTTCACAAAGAAACAAGTCTATTGTTTGCATAATAGAAAAAGTTATTGCAAAAAATAATATATAATATTGCCCAGAGCACATTTAATATCACACAAAAATTGAACATTTTGCTATTTACTTTATTTTGAAAATAAAAATATGGTAAAAATTAGTGTTTTATTTTTATTCTTATTGCTTCAGTAGATGATTGGGCACTCAGTGCAATAAACAAATAACCACTCAATGAATTTCAATTTAATTTTAAATAAATTATTACCAATGTGATAGAAATTGAAGATATTTTGGATAAAAAAAATTGGGAACCCAAACCAATTTTCAATGTTCAGTTTTATTTAATTCTACATCTTTTATTTATGTCGTATTCATAATATTTTATTAAAAAAATAATTTGAGGTCAAAACTCCATTTTTAAACTATCATGTTTCCTAAACCTAAACCAATACTTCCAAATATATTTGCAAAGTTAGAATCCATGTAGTGGTTGGATAACAAATTTTAATAATCTTCATGAACTAATTTAATGAAATTATTTACACAAAATATTCAGAATTGAGAAATATTTTCCATGAGAACAATTGGATTGCTAAACTGGCTTATTTGTCAGGCATATTTTCATTTATAAATGAACTAAATTTAAGCATCAAAAAATAGTACTACTTTTGATTTATGGAATAAAATCAGGAAAATATTTTTGGATGTACTCGATATTAACGATCATAAACAAATCTTCCTTATACTAAGATATGTCTCAGATAGTACATCACATGGTTCAATCATTGATGTTTATGAACAGGTTATTAAATTTATAAATGTAGAAAGCAGTTCTGGAGAAAATACTTTTTCAAAGACGAAAAAATATACTGTAAAAGTTTGAAACCATACACTACGGATAAATGATGGAAAGCTATATAAATTAATTGCTTTCTATGCTTACAATAAATGTTGTCTTTGAAACGTATTTATTAAATAAATTAATTGTAATTTGTTAATGAATGTTGTTTACAAAAATTATTAATGAAAGAAAAAAAAACAATTTTTTTTCATAATTCTTCATTTTATAAACATATTATGAAGTTGTTTCATGTATTTGTCTCCCAATGCTATGATTTTTGCATTACTATATTGCAAAAGTTTAAAGCATATTTAAATTTAATATTGATTTGAAAATAATATCAGAAAGATTGTAATTTCTTGATGAAGGGTCAAGTCTATTATTTAATAAGAATAAAAAGTTATATTGAAAAAAAACAACATTGTCAAGAGCTTATTTAATATTTACTTTATTTTAAGGTTAAGATATGGTAGGAATTAGTTTTTCCCTTCTTATTTTTAGTGCTTCAGTAGATGCATACATCGTCAGTAAAATAAAATAAATACCCATTCAATGTACTATTAATAACTCTATATTAATTATATTTTGATTTATATATACATATGGAAAGTAACTGTTATACATATGTGTGTGTTGAAAAGTTACTTTACACTTGCAGTTCTATAAACAATGCAAATTCGATTCTAATCAATGTTCATCAACAAAAGATGACCTATTATAAACTATATACATTGAATGCTTAAAACAAAATACAGCATAGTTTTTAGCTCCACTATACATGCATAAATCTATCTTACAGGGCTAATAGTTGTTAAATCAAAGAAATGGAACTAAAAGAACACACTTTTGAGTCATTATACAAATGTAAAGAGAGTATTATTAAAAATAAATGTATATCCCCCCCCCCCCATTTTTAATGTCATGTTCAATTATTTTTAAGTAAATTTTGTAGAATATTAAAACTGGAGTGTTTTCGAAGGTTAGTAATGTTAATTGTTTAGACTGAGAGTTTTGCATTAAGATGAATCTTACATATTATTAATTGATAATTAATTTCTGTGTGGAATCTGTTAAGAACTTTACAATCTTAAAATGCATATTTTCTATTAGTCAAAATATAATCCAGTTATATCTGTATCTTCATTTAGATGCCTCTACGTGCATTTCTGATTAGTATTTGTCTCAAACAAATAATTTATAAAATATGATTGTTAATTTTTCTATTTCTGCAATCTCCACAAGTTTCTGTAGTCTCTTACTTTTATGACAACCAAATTTACCCACGACATTTAAATTTTATTATCTTAGCACGAGTTAAAATATAATTAAATATTTCTATTTAATCTTGATTACAAGCACATTAAAAATGATACAATGAATAAATTAGGATATATATTTATTTGAAAATTATTATTTAAAAAAAAAAACACAGTTTAAAAAAATAATATATTTTTAAATTCTTAAACTTAATTCATTGGTTTTTATTTTAGTATAATAGTCTTGCTTATTGCATTTTTTTCTAGAGAAAAGTAATTAGATGCTAACTATTTAAAAATAAGGGGAAAATACATCTTACTGGAAATATTCTTTGAATAAGATTAAAGCTAATGGTTACCTATGACAAATTTAAGAGAATACAAATCGTATTCCTAGAAGTAACAATGGATTACAAAGTCAATCTTTAAAGAAAATTAAATCTAATTTATACATTTATAGAATTTTATAGAATCCAATTAATTTCCAAAAATAGCAATAGGATGTTACTTTTTCTAAACAAAAGTGTTGATACAGTTGAAGTTTAAAGATTAAATCTAGTTGCTATATTATACAACATTTTAAAAATATGTGAAGAAGAGGTATGAGGTTAATTTATATATCTCACTAAATAAGCTAACGTATAAAAATAAATAAAAGAAAGAAAAAAATAATTTTTATATCATTAATATATCTTGACTTCAATGAAAAAAAAGTTTAATAATAATAAAATTATAGAATTGCCATTGTTAAATAAAGATTGGATATCGCTATTCCAAAGTCATGGATTTTTAATGTCTAAAATTTTCCGATTTTAGTTCTAGGTCAAAAGCATAGTTTATTTAAAACAAAATACAGAAAAAAAATATTTTATAAAATATTACTATATGAGGGACTTAAAAATATTAAAGACAAAAAAATAAACGATTATAATTAACCAAAATTATTTGTATTTAAAGGTCTTGCATTGGTCGTCGAGAGGTCAGCGCGACTGCCACTGCCTTGCACTTGCAGGCAGTTGCCCGGGTTGCGGGTTCGCGTCCCGGTCGATGCTATGACATTAAAAAAAAAAAAAAAAGATAATATATTAGTTGGAAATTTCTTTAAAATATTTTAACTATTTTAAACATTTTTTTAAAATCCTAATTTAAATGTAACGTATTCAAGGAATTTAAAATGGATATTACACGTAAAAGAGTTTACAATGTATTTAAACTCTTTATCTACATTTATTTGATCAAGAAGTAATCGTACACTGCATATGTGTCAAAAATATATTAAGAAAATTTGTTACTCCACTACATTTATTCCTTAGTAAGTTTGTTTGTTAACATAAAAATGATTGCGTATTAGATGCTTCATCACCACTGATTTTCTGTGGGCATTATGGAAATAAACGTTGTGCTATAAAAAGAATAGATGAAAACACTTCATTTTGAAAACTGAATATGTACCTCAATATAAATATGCAAATATTGGAAGGACAAATGGGATAAGACTTATTATAAATAAAAAATAAAGAAGAGTGATTGTAAAAATTATTAAGCACTTTCGACATAGCGACTAAAGTAATTAATGAATTTAATTAAAATGCTAAATACTAATAATTCAGGTTTACATTGCAAATTTTATTTCTGATCAAAAAATAATAAATATTTAAATAGATGTAAAACTTTATAAGTGCTTAAGGATTAATCCGGACACCAAGATTAATTACGGATAACTATAATGTTTATCACATGGATTTTTTTAAATAGTGAATCTGGAATAATATAAACTAGACTTTTTAGAATATTGTGAAAACTGAGTAATTGTTGCATATACACTGATATATTAAATTCTGTTACCTTTTTGCTTGATTGAGAAAAAAAAAGGGATATATTTATTATAAGATTACTTTTTATTAAAAAAAAATTAGTGTATTGTTTTTATGATTGTCTGTAAATTAATACACTGTACAGGCTTACACACACCTGCACATATATAATGTAATATATAAAGGATTCGAACTCAGACATTCACACAACCCTCAACATTCCATGCCATCTCATATTGCTGACCCATCTGATCATACAGGTGCAGAAAAGATAAATAATCACAATGTACTTATTTTATGCTAATCATCAGTTGGTCCAGATTACTATCTCCTCACATATATACAATCAGTGCTCAGCTTTTTATTAAGATAGCCAATCCTCATACTTTACTGGACAGGCTTCAAACTACTCTAACCCACAACTTTTCAGCCATGACAATCTTGGTACTAACTAGGGTTTTGAACGTTCCATCATCAGATTTTCAGTGAAATGGATGGCTGAAAAGTTGTGGGTTGGAGTAGTTTGAAGCCTGTCCATTAAAGTATGAAGACTGGCTATCTTAATATAAAGCTGAGCACTGATTGTATATAGGTGTGGAGATAGTAATGTCGACCAACTGATGATTGCTGGTTTAGCATGGAATACGTTTATTGGTGATTATTTATTTTTTCTACATGTGTATGGTAAGGTGGGTCAGCAATACGAGATGGAATAAAGAGTTGACAGTCATGTGATTGTCTGTAAGGAAACACTATTTTGCATGGATGTCATATTCCCTTTTCATTCGTTTAAGTACATTAGTTTAGATAAATAATTATCAGGACAAAAGAAATATTGAGACAATAAATATTTGACTGACTGTTTTATTGAGGGGAGGGATTAAAAAAGATTAATTAATATTTCTTCCAATATGATTTCGCAAACTAATTATTCTTTTTTCTTTTATTAAAAAAATTATTTGCTATTTATTTATGATAAAAATAATTTTAAAAATATAGTTGGAAACCATTATTCTGCCCCAAAGAATCATAAAATATAGTCTTAAAATAAATATATTCATTTTTTTTTCTAAATCAAACAAAAAGGTAACAAAATTATATGTATCAGTGTATAATACACCACAATTATTCAGAATTTTAACAAGATTCTAATAACCCTAGTTTATATTATTCCAGACTCACTATTTAAAAATTTAACATGATAAAAATTTTAGTTATCTGTAATCCATATGGATGTCCGGACTAATCTTTAAGTTTCAAATTTATTTATCAAAACCATTCATCATGTTGTTACTGCAGGAATATTTTTTTCCCCTGAAATAAGGAAATTATTCATAAATAAAAGTTGCAAAGTATAAATTAGCTACTAGTGCGAGAAAAAAAGAGCAACACTAATTTATGGAATTTATTAAATTTTTTTAAGAAAAGTCTAAAGCTAAAATGGACAGGAAAGCATTTAAATGAAAACATAGCTGAGATGGATTATATTTTAACTAACAGAAAATATTTATTAAGATAGGAATTCACTTAAAGGCTTTATTATAGAATACGATCCATTAGGCAAATCGGACGATATATGTCAATGCAAATCTTTGAAGGGGAATATCTCTAATTTCAAGACAAAGTATTAAAAAAATATATAAAGAGTATTAAAATATTTTAAATAATTAAAAAAACTAAATTTCTGATATTATGTAATATATATTTATATTGTGATGATCACACACACTGTGATCACACATGTAAATATTTAATATGTCAAGTAATATTAAATATGTTTTTGTTTTTTTTTAAATATAAAATAGTATTTAAAACTAGACAGAAATTTTAGAATAAACTTGAAAGAAAAAAAATCTATTACAAGATTTATAATGTGTTTAAATCGAAGATCTGTAAATTGATTTAAAAAACTTAACTGATTAAGAATTAATTACAAAAGAAAACGTTACAGTAGTTAAATGAAAGAGAGGGAAGGGGGTGAAAGAGATTAGTATCTTTTACTCTTCAAAGTCAACATTTTGAAAATAAACAATAAAATTGGGAGAGTGTTAAACCTGTATCATTTAATTTTATGATCAAGACTTAAAGGGAAATTTAAAAGAAAAAGGAGTCAGATAATTTAAGAACTGATATTTAGGAAATTCCTTGAAAAATATAAGTAGAAATAGGTTTATGTAAAGAGAAGAATCTTTTCTATAAAACTACACATTCGAATGAGTGAAATATATATATATATATAACTGTTTAAAGGAAGGGAAAAGATATTGTATGTAAATAAAAATGATTTTATTGAAAACAAAAAAAAGAAAAAATCAATCAAAACTGATACTATGAAATTAAAGAAAAAAAATGTAGGTTTGCAAAAGGAAGTAGAAATAAAGGTGTGAAATGGACATAATGACATTCCAGTGAACAATGAAGGAAAAAGCTATAAAAAGGAAAGATCAAGATTAAAAAAGAGAGAGAGAGAAGGAGAGCAGAAACTTTGAGTAGGCTTCTTGTCTAAGACTTTACTTTGGATTATTTTGAAGATTGCCAACATTTTGGGTCAAGCGACCATGAACAAACTCTACTACAATTGTGAACCTTTGGGGATGCATGGTGGCCATAGATGGAAACTAGTTTGATCCATACCTGCCTTGCTCATATGGTCAGCCAAAACCCATGAATTAACATCAGATATTGCACCTGTCTGATAGCTCACCGTTCTTGCGACTGCTCTACTGCTACCTGACTGTCATAAAGAATATGGAGGAAATAAACTGAATGGAAAAAAATTGGAGCCGGATCCCAATAATAACCATCTCTCCTAAAGAAGTGGGATAACCCACATGAAGGTCAGCCGAGTATACTCTAACTGCAAGAAAACCTAGGCAAACTTGCAGTAACATGGCCAAATGAATGTAAATCTTATCACTTTGTCAAGCGTTGTTAGCCGACAGGTCAGCGCAGTGGCCTTGCAAGCAAGCAGTTGATTGCAGACGGTTGTTGTGGGTTTGCCTCCTGGCCGATGCTATGACATATAGAAAAAAAATCTTGTCGCTTAATTAATTATTACTGAAGTGAACTATCTATTAGATTTATTGGTAAGACACTGGAATGGAAAGTGATATTTTGCTTTCTGTAATTATTTCATATATTACAGATGATTACTATTATTAGTATAAGTTCTATAGAACTATATATATAATCTTATTTATCTTTAATGATTTTTTTACCGCAATATTATGTCTTGTTTGTATATATTGTTTATGTATTAAATAATGCTTAATAATGGATGGCTCTTTATGACTTGTCTCTCTTTTCTCACCAAACAAATCAGAGTAATATGCCTGTGGGGTTTATTTCACAATCAATTAGAATCTATTTCTAGTAATACAGTATATGTGGTGGCTATTGAATAGTATTAATAATTTTCTTAAAAAATTATAAATTCATCCAATAATAATAATAATAATAATAATAATAATAATAATAATAATAATAATAATAATAATAATAATAATAATAATAATAATAATAATAATAATAATAATAATAATAATAATAATAATAATAATAATAATAATAATAATAATAATAATAATAATAATAATAATAATAATAATAATAATAATAATAATAATAATAATAATAATAATAATAATAATAAGGTAAGAAGCAATCTTTAAGCTCTCCGATGTAAGTATTTATATTTTTCTTTTGTTTCAACTTGTTAGACACAAAACAAATGTAGTACAGAACAAATCAAATCATATAATAGATTAATAGAGTATTTTTAAAGAAAATATCGGTGTGTATTCATATCTTTTTTTAAAAAAAAAACTGACTTGAGTCAGAATAATAAATCATGGCTACTGCCCAGTCAAGCATGAGCGAGTTAAGCACCAATACGAAATTAACAACATCGTTAGTTTCAACATCACCTATTTCGTATGCAAAAATACTTAAAAGCAACAGCAATATTACAGCACCAACCCAAATACCACATTTCCGAAGAACAAATACAAATGATATTAAAAATCTATATCTACATACTCAAGAGGAATGTCAACCCCCAGCCGCAATCAGGACAAAAGAAACACTTGAAAATGTGACAGACCGTTTCAATGATACAGTGCCTCGCATGTTATTTGAAACTTTTCGCAGGTTTTTTTCACCAACATCACTAGTACTCGCAGTAACAGATAATCAATGCTCATTGTATCATTTCCCAAAAGCTTTATTATGTGAAGCAATTACTCAAAATGAACTATGGGAAACAATCTCTTGTATCGCAGACCATCCAAATTCGCGATATATAACCATTGATTTTTATACTCAGCAGCAAAAAGAACATTTTCAATCCACTATTTTAGCACTCGATAATTATGCACTCGTAATTATAGATGAAAACCAGAAAAATATTATTACTGGAGTGCTTAAAAATACTTATCTTAAATACAACTTACAAGATTTTCAAAAAATGATAAACCCGTTTGGAAAAGTAATTGCCCTACAGCCAATTTATTTAAAAGACACACCTATACTGATATGTAGTAATCGTTTTGAATTTAAAATAAAACTCCATAAAAACGTAGATGCTGCCATGATCCCAACACAAATTACAGATCAAGAAGCAACACTCTCTCTTCACATAAGAGGTTTAAAACCACATTGTTTTGGCTGTGGACAATAGAGGCCACCTAGCAACTCAGTGTGATAACACAAAAGGCAATCACTGTGAACAAAACAAAATCCTCTCCCCAGAACAACTTACTGATGATGAAAAAAAATTCTAATAACACTACATCAATTGACAACCCAATAATAGAAACCGGAAAAATACAGGTTCAAACACCCACAAACAAAAATGATAATGGAGCAGAATTGCCAATCCCAAAAACTAACCAAAAAATAATAACACAAAAACTAACATAGACACCCAAGATTCAAACGAAAATAACTCTCAAAAAACCACAACACAAAATGCAGAAATTACATCACAGGATCAGCAACTCAATAACACAAAATGTGTACCAAGTAAAAATCAGCAAGCAAAAAATAAACACACACAGCTATATAATGAAAATATAAATCAAGATAATAAAAGTACACCAATAATAAAACAAACCACAATAATAAACAAAACTGCATCAAACATAATGGATGCAATAGAACCCCCTCTTCCACCCATTCAAGAGAATACACCAGAGGGAAAAAGAAAGCCAGGTAGACCACCTAAAAATCATGAATCCAAAAAGGCAAAAAAAACATACCAAAAGCACAACTCATCAGACATATACAACTTAGAAAATGATGAAATAGAAATGGATTTAAGCCAACAACAAATGGACAACTGTTCAGTTTCATCACAAATTGCCTGTATAGAGTCTGAACCAATATTAAATGAAAGAAAAACTGATAATAAACCCTACCAAGTCTTAAATATGTATCAGCATCCATCTACTGCAATATAAACAAAAATTTAGAATTAAAAAATCAATAAAAATCAATACCCTGTTATAAAATTATCCTGTAACATGAAGATAAAAATTGGATCTCTAAACATTAGAGACTTAAATGCCATCAAAAAACTTTTTGAACTCAAAAAATGGTTACATACAACACAACCACACATACTGGGGCTATTGGAAACAAAAATATACAGTGGCTCTCAAATTGATCCTTCAAAATATTTAGTCAGCCAAGGGTTTTTGTGCCTGCTCAAGGAAATCATCATCACCATCAATCAGGTGGCACAGGTATAATTATATCCCACAACTGCCCTTTTGATTCTTTTAAAATTATATACATTGACTCTAATCTTATCATAATAACACTCCATCATAAAAATATTACACTTAACCTAGTATTTGTCTATATACCACCAGGCTCTGTCATCATCTCCAGAATAATAGCAACAATAAATTCAATGCTTACAGCAACACCAAATCCCATAATACTCCTGGGAGATTTCAACATGACCTACCAAACTTTTGTCACCAAATGGATTCATCAAATAACAATCCCACTTATGAGTGCTGAAGGTTTTCTCCCATTAAACTCAATATCTTTTAATAACAATAGATGTAAGTCACTTATTGATTTGTGTTTCTACTCATCAATGTTACATCATTATTTTAATCTTGAACTCTGTCCATCTATAATCTCAGATCATGCTGCCCAGTTCACCACCCTCGACCTAACAAAAATACAGAATACAACAATAGCCCTTCAAAAGACTATGCGAATACTTCTTCCAGCACAAACAACTGAATTCCTATATTCAGAAACATATATAATGCTCCAAAAACTTCAAAACATGTCACTCGATCCAGTACAAAAGTATATAGCATTCACCAATATACTTTCTTTTTACATCAATCATATTACCTGCAATTCAACACCCCCCATCAGATTATTAGCTTTGGCAGATGAACTACATAAAAGAATAACCATTTCCAGACCAACTACAGATAATCAAACACAAATAAAAAAACTTACAGAAATGTACAACAATACATGCAACACACTAAAGCAATATGTAACAATAAAAAAGAAAAAAATATACCTTACCCAACAACACACTTGGACCAGAGCATACATATGGTGGGTACTGGGAAACCCATCCACAGTCAGAGTGCCTATGGCACTTGAAATAGATGGCTCTATAACAGCTGGTCACAACATGATAAACCCAATATATCACCACTTTAAAAAAAAAACTGCAAAAACAAAGAGTGTACACACCAAATGAAGACATATTTGGAGACCCTGAAACAGACACACCAATAAAAACAACTGACATTGTATTTCAACTTGCAACAATAACAAACACATGTCACCCAGGACCACAAGGAATTCCAAAATTTGTGTTCAAACATCTTAGTCACTTCACAGCCAAATACCTGTGTGATTTAGCCAATTACATATCCCAAAAAATTTACAACATACAAAGTCTATACCCAATTGCAATGGTTCCATTTAACAAAAAACCAAAAGCAATATCATCTTTATCTAATCTATGACCAATTTCAATGGGACCTTTAGGAATAAAAATTATTGAAAGAGTAATAAAGGAGAAAATAGAACAACATATACTCCCTGTGTTATCATCAGCACAATATGCCAAAAAAGGATCATCCATTGGCCAGGGTGCCTTAATGTACAAAACAATAATCGAAGTAGTAAAAAAAAGAAAGAAATATGCACCAATTATAGTTCAACTAGACATTGAGGCAGCATTTGACTCAGTGCCTATAGCCAAATTATTACATGTGCTGAAAAAAACAACAATACCTCCATCCCTACTATATATAATAGTCAATCTGCTACTCAGCTGTGAAATTCACATCACATTGAATGGGAAAAATTCACCAACCTTCAGCCCAAGTCAATACATCCCACAAGGATCCCCCCTCAGTGCCTTACTCTTTACAATATATATAAATCCTCTATTAATAGAGATACAGAAAAAAATAAAAGGCATTCAAATCCCAAAACTGCTTTAAATATATCATGCATATCCTATATGGATGATGTAACCATTTTCCTCCCCTCTAAAAAGAACCTCCCCATATTACAAGAGATAAACAAGAATTATACCTCAAATTTTAATTTAAAAATTAACACAAATAAAACTGCTGCATGGTCAATATACACAGGCAAGCACTGTACAGAGATGCTTAATGGTAAACCATCTGCTTTCCTTGGTTTCCCATTCTACCTTGGAACCAATGGAATGAGGCAAAAAATTCAAAATAAATTAAAAAAAGATGCTGAAAAAATCACAACCTCACTTGAAAAGTCATACCTGTCAATATACGCAAAGGTAGCACTATTTAACCAACTTATAATTACAAAAATTACCTACTACACACTTATAATCAAATTTTCAAAAACATTCATATCAAAAATCTCATCAATCTGTAACAAACTAATATGGAAGAGAAAGACAGTGGCAATCTCTTTAAAACATCTGAGCAAACCACCACATAGCAATGGACTTGGACTCCATACAATCAATGTTTTTTACACACAGAAATCAGTAAATCTAATAACAGCAACCATAAAAAGATTTCCAGATCTGGAGTGTGTAATTAGTATAATACCCACAGACAGACTACCCCCTTCATATGGATATCTATCCACACTGATTGAAGAACTCAAGACAATATACAAAAAAATAGCACTCAATAATGACAACAAGTATACATACTGGGACATTTATAATATACTAAACCCAAACCATACACCTAATCTACATCCATCAGTACTTGGGATAGACAACAGGCAACTACTGCAACAATTCAGAAAATGGTCATTAGAACCAAAATTATTTGATTTTCTACTTAAGCTTAATCTTAATGTTCTACCCGCAACACATTTCCTCAGATTTCGTAGATTCTACACGAATATAGACCCCATGTGGGGGCTATGTCATAGAGAAGAAGAGACACAAGATCATTTTCTTCATTCCTGCAGTGCACTAGAAACATTATGTCACACAATGTTTACTACATACAGAAAGGCTATCATTTCAATTGATGAAATAATAAATACATTTAAAAAAGGCAACATCCCTGCTATTCGTGCTGCAACATATAGCCTTTATGCCTACTGGTGTACCAGATGCACTTTTGCACTTGCTAATAACCCTTGACACCATCCAGCAACATATTCAATAAAACTAGAACAGTTCAGAAAAAGAGACAGCATCCTAGCTCAACCAGATGTGTTTGCAGCCACATGGTCACACTTGAAACAAAGATCCAGTCTATAAAATATAAAGTCTAATATGATAGATGATGACATTTTTCAACATCAGCTTTTTTTCCAACTTCAAAGAGATGCAAGCATAAACTGAACTAAATAGAAGACCAAATTTAAAAACAAGAAAGAAAGTATGCACAATTGATAAAGACTTACATACTGAAATTTTGTTGTAATTTGTTTTACATTTATAACAAACCAATATAGTACTATATGTGACTCTGTAACTTTTTAGACTCAATAAAGTTTTGCTTTGAAACATAATAATAATAATAATAATAATAGTAATAATAATAATAATAATAATAATAATAATAATAATAATAATAATAATAATAATAATAATAATAATAATAATAATAATAATAATAATAATAATAATAATAATAATAATAATAATAATAATAATAATAATAATAATAATAATAATAATAATAATAATAATAATAATAATAATAATAATAATAATAATAATAATGCATAGTTGAATTTTTTTTGCAAGTAATTAACCTTTAGTCACATTATTAGCGATTTAATTATTGGTCAGTGAAGAGGTATTTTAACTACTTTTTTTCTTCTAGAAATTAAAACAAAGATGATGAAAACCCTGAATTAACTGCATTTGGCACATGGTTGCAGGTTTAGTAATGTCTTCTAATGCACTACATTTTGGGAGGAAACTTTTAAAAAAAGGCCTTTATCATGCAGTCAGATATTTAAAGCCTGTTTTAGTTTTTCTATTACTTGTTTTATTTGAGGATTTTTAGATATCTTATCTATTAACAAATATTACACAGAAACCGGTAGAGATTTCAACCAGGAGGTGTTTACACTGGCTCCTATATTGTGCTTCAATTCTGATAATACAGTCATATGTTTCTCAACCATTAACTATGTAGGTTATGGGGTAATGTGCTCCTGTTTGTTACATCAGTAACTGATAAATTCCTTTTATAAAGCAAATAAAGGTCACAATCAACAATCAAATGTTGTCTTCAATCTGTCTTTTAGACTTCAGCAATATCTAGATTGTGAAAATGCAGCTGAATTTATTATTTGATCTGAAAATATTAATTTTTCATGGAATGTTAAAAGAATTGTACATTTATATTATAATTTTTTGTATACTCTTGGCTGAACATCCAAAAGGTGATCATATCTGAGATGTGTCTACATTATAAAATTATATCTTGCATTACTAAAAAGTCGATCTACTTAACAACATTTTGTATATTTTTAGGAGGCATTTTTTCTGCAACTTATTTTGTGATAACTCATGTAAGAATATAAGAAAAGCAGTCAAGCTGTGATTTACAAACAATATTTCTTATGCTATTATAAGTTTAGGGTGGTATTTTGTCTCTGAACAGAAACACAGTACACACAGTAGATAAAGTTAGCACTATAAAAGCTTTCCATAAAGTTTTTACATTACAATCTCAAGACATATAGCTTCCAGAAAAGTCAGTGATAAGAATTAATTTCAACCTAAACTTAGATGAATGAATGAAAGAAGTCCAGGTTATGATTAAAAGTTAATCCTCAACAACCTGGATCAAATGTGTTTTTCAGTGTATTGTTGTAAATAATTAATTATATTAGATAATAAAACGATTCCATGATGCTTAAATAAAAAAATTAGATATTCTGTTTGTTGGATTAGGAATATAATATCAGTCTTAAAAAAATAATCTATTCTTTTCCTTATAGAAAATCATTTATATTTCAAAAAAATAATCTCATTTCGAGAAAACAATGCAATATTATCAGCCTAGATAAATTTCCTGCATTTTATTTCTGCAAGATAAAGTTTGTATTGGAAAATCTTTTTTGTAAATTTTATATCTACTATGATTAGCATTTAGTATTACTTGAATTTTTCGGTTGGAAATTATATTATCAAGTAAATTAATGACTTTCTTATATTTAATAATTTTATAAACTCTTAGAAAAAATTCATTTATTCTTTTAGCATCGTAATCCGAGTTGAGATCAATGAAGTTAACATTTGATTATAATTTATTTTGAAAGCTGTCATTAATGTGAGTTGTTAAGAATTAAATTCCTTAGAGCAGCTACTTCTTGGCCTGATCTCAGCCTTTCTATAGTAGATCTATCTCAGTTACTGTATTGTCAAAATTTTCGTTAATATTTTTTTAAATGCTTGTAGGGAAGATTTAATAATGAGATTGTGTAACTTTTTTTTAATTATGCTATAGTTCAGCTTTCACGCTACATTTTTGAAATACGTTCTGTTTCAATAATGTCATTGAATGGGTTTATAATCAAGCTTTGGATTTAGCATTTAAAATTTTGGATTTATGTATTTTATTCTTGAGCTTTCTTGCTTTAAGAAAATAAAATGCAAGTTCATCAACATTTTGGAATTTCATCAGATTGATATTAGAGGGAGTAATACATTTTCTTATTATCAAGTTAGGGCAACTTCATTAGTATTAAAAATAGTAGCCTCTTCCAAAGTATTTTACTTCTGCTAACTTTTTGTAAATTTGATCAAACCAGATTATGTAAAGAATTACTTTTCCATTGTGTCCACATTTCATTTCTGGCAACATCCAGCAATTTTACAAGTTTGTCAGCAATTTTGCTATACAAAAATTGGCTATAAAGATCATTTCTAATTTTTGTTCAACAAGGAATAAATTGCTTGCAATATCTATGATAGATAGACTGTTTGGCAGATTGCATTATGAAATTGTTAAACCTAGTATGTAAAGAAGAAATCGGACAGCTTCTATTAATACTCCATTCAAGATTTATTTCGACCCTAATTATTACTTTCTTAAATTTCGTCTTGAAGCAGAATAATTTTTTGGCCTACAGAAATGTTGATTAAAAAGATTAGACACAGTTTATGTTGTCAGTGAAGGAAAGAATCAAATGTTAGTAGCTTGGCTGGTAATAGTGAATCATTTTTTGTCAAAACAATCTACAAATCACTATTATTTTATGTTCACCATCTGAATGAATACTCCTCCTTGTGTCAATCTTTTTTGAATGAGCATTTCTGTATGTCAAAAATTATTCTGCTAATTTCTGACTGCTAAAATCTTACATTTTCTATTTGCTAAAATCTTACATTTGCTATTTGCCATCTTAAAAGCCCTTATTAAAAAGTATGCAGTGCGGCGAAGCCATCCCAAGACAAATTCCAGAGCTTGAAATTGTGTCATCATGAACATGTCCTAATTGCCTAGTTCAAGACTGACCTTGAAGTTTGCCTTTGTACTCCACTACCAGATTAATGGAGATCAAAAACCACAGTAGTGTACTCTTAATGGTTTTAAAGCCTTGTGCACACTTCTGGAATTTAATTAGACAAAAAAAATGAAGCTCCTTAATTGAATAGTTTATATTTTAAGCAGGGCTTAAATCTCTAAGTTTGCTACAAAACAATTCTATGATAGGTTTATTCATCTAAGTTTAGAATATTAATCAAATTATAAATCTTTATTTTATTATATGTATTTTTCTTTATGGAATTTATAAAGTCTACAGAATTAGCTTAAGATTTAATTTTTTTGCTTTGTCGGAGAATGTAATGTGAGTTAATATTTTATAATCATTATTTATTCATTATTATTAGTTGTAGTTAAAAAGCTTTGGAAAATAATAGTAGTTTTTTTTCTTTTTATCTCACCTGTTCCCTATTTTAGTTAAAATTAATTTAGTTTAATGTGTGTTTCCTGTAGACAATATATTTTCGGCTGATGATTTATTGATTATATGGTTCTGTTTTTCTTAAGATACAGACATTTTGTTTTCTTATATTTCAGATTACGTAAAATTATGATCTTTTCTATTTGCTTGCAGTAACCTTAAGGGTCATAATAAACATGAGTCCTTATGAGTGTTTAAGAAGCATTGGGCATCCTTGATTTGTCCAGATATTTTGTTTTGCGGGGTTAAGGAATGATCGCTCCACACTGTTGACAAGAAGATCATACAAAGTCCTCTAAACTTAGGTAAGAAATTAAATTATCTGCTGAAGTGTTTGATATATTGCAATATTCACTTGCACTCTCAAACAAAATAAGTTGGGGAATTTAGTTTATTTTATGTACATATTTTTGACTAATATTTTTTAATTTAATAAAACTTAAAAATTATTAATAATTATATTTGATTTTGGCTGATGTTTGTTTCTGTGTCCTGTTCCTCAGTTGTCTGAACAATATTTAAGATCTCTTTCTCTCTCTGGGTCTAGCTGGCAGCATTTATATTCATTCTCATTTATTTTTTGATCATTGCAAATCAAATTGTCTAAATTGACAGTGGCCTAGTGATGCCTTCAGTGTCAAAAAAGAGTGGAGTGTCCAGTACACTATATTTGGATTAAAAGAAATATAATAATTTTTAACATAATAAAAATGATTTCAATTTATTCGTATAATTATTGTGTCTTGAAACAAGTTTGTTAAAAATATGGTGTTCAGATTTTAAAGAACTATATTCAAGTAAATTATTTAATAAATGGAAACTCGATTATATAAATGAAGTTAAATCCATAGCCATGATATAATGAAATGCAACTTATTTTGCATTGGTGGTGGAGAGGTCAGCGCGATGACCTTGCATTTGCAGGCAGTTGCCCGAGTTGTGGGTTCATGTCCCGGCCGATGCTATGACACTTAAAAAAAAATGCAACAACCAATCAGACCAATTTGGCTGGTGAATGAAGACATTAGAAAACCCATCCAAGCTATCATTTAATCTGGTTTGTTATTGTTTACATTCAGCAAGCACAATCTATGTGATTGATTGCTACACTTCATTATACTTTAGCTGTAAATTAATTTTATTTATATAAAACATGCTCATTTATTAAATAATTTATGCCTATATTAACCTGTCAAATGTGTTACATTTATATATATACACACACACATATATATATATATATTATAATGGTCGGAAAGAATGGAGACTTACTGTATCTGCACTACAGGGCACCACTCGGTTATTTGAACCTAGAAAATTTATATAATAGGCAGATACGTATGCCACTAGCTCAGTGAGACACAGAGAATTATAAAATATAAATTCTTATTTAAAAATATTTTCAATATTAAAATAAAAAAAAAAAAAATCCACTGCCAGTAATTAACACACAAACATTTATTTACGCACATATACATAAAATTAAGGAATAAAATTTATTATTTTAGGTTGGTTATTAATTTAATTTTTAAATTAAAATTTTTTTTTAGTTTGAAGAATCCGCATAGATTTGTTTATAATATTTTAAAAGTGCCGAGTATGAATAAACTATATAGATTGCCTTTGAAAAGAAAATATTCTACCCCTTATTTAACCTTAGCCTAAAAGTTTGCAGTTAAACCAAGGTCAATCTATCTGATACATCGATGTATTCAATGCAGTATAAATATGACAGCACAAATACCATACTGTCAGGAATGTGCATCTGAACAGCATGGTTATAGATGAAATTGACTCTCATCCTGACAGGAATACTACATCTGTCTGATGAAAAGAGCAATAAAAAACTCCTTGGGAGGGGTCTGCGTTTTCCATTTTACTATCCCATTCCATAGGCTAAAAAGGGGTGTGCAGCATATAATGGAGATCCTGCACATATGGGACTTCATACTACATTTACTAATTACACCGATGCATCCAATCCATTGAGCCAATCCAACTATGCAACAAATAACCTAAGATTAACCCTCCCTTAATTAATTAATATAACTTTACAAATCTATATAGCCATTCATGCCCAACTTAAATTTAATATTTATATAATTTTGCACAGATGAATTTTATAAAAGTTTGTTTTTTAATGTTGAGTATAGATTGGCTACATAGGTTACATGGTTAAAAACATTTCAAAATAAACATAAATGATCAAAATATAAAGTCATTGATGGAATTGCAGAGAAAAATTTACAAGAAACCAAATGGCATTCATCATAAGATGCCGCATTCACACCAATAACTTAAAAGTCATCCGAATAAATACATTTTAGATACTCAACATAAGGTATCATTATTTACTGAATGTCTATATATTTTAATCAAATATGAAAATAACCACATCCGAATAAATGCATTTTAGATACTCAACATAAGGTATCATTATTTACTGAATGTCTGTATATTTTAATCAAATATGAAAATAAAAACATAATTAAACATTGAAACAGTAAGGTCTGCTTTGCAGATCTTCGTTTCACCTTTTTTCACCTATTTCCTACCCTCATACATTAGTTTGAACCCCAATCTATCGTAATGTGTCTGCAATATGCTTATATACTGAAAATCCTGCCTAATTTTAAACCACAAGCACAATGCTCGTATAATATATATAACTCATTCCCAAATAAATAAAAGATTATAGATTATGTATATGTTCACATAATTTTGATTTATTAAAAAATAGGTTATATAAGACGTAATTGCGCACACACTATGATATGCATTTTAAAACATATCAAAATTATAAATTGTTAAAGTTATTTTGTTTGAATCTATTTACAAATATATTACCGTCGTCGTAATATATTTTGATTTGAAATAAAATTCATTTAGTAAATAGATTCAAATAATGCAATTTAAAAGTAAAATAATTTTCGTTTAATTTAATAAAAGTTATCCCAAATATTTCTTTAAAATAAATGAGGGACAATAGTTTAATTAGTTAATATTATATAAGTTTATCTAAAAACAGCAAATGTCCACTTAAGGTTTTCTTTAATTAATAAAAGTAATTTTTAATTAAATCTAGTTTGTAATTCGAATGTCGACAGGGAAATTAACAACAGAAATTAATTAATGTTGAATTCCTTTAGACATTCGGATGATTACAGCTGATAAGTCTGATATATTTTTGTAATGCTCCAGGGCAGTTCTATTGTTAAATTCTACTATAAAAGGGAGATTTTTCTTTGGTTCTCCATTCTTCTTCTAATGTTTCTAAGAGAAATCATTCTGAGGTCTAATGTGTCTAACCAAAATTATTGTAGTAATTTGTAAATCTTGACATGACAGAGTAGAGTGCAAGAAGGCTATTTCTCTCTGAAATGGTCATATGCTGCTGTAGACCATCGGAAGTTATCACATAAAGAACCCCGGAACTGCTGCTGCTGCCAAAAATATGAACATTTCCAGATTTTGCTATTAAATTATATAAAAACCTGCCGACCATCAATCTACCTAAAATGCTTCTCCAGAGGTAACCCTAAATTAACCCAAGAGCTCTTGTGATAACTAACATGCTATAGCTATTTTAAATTGTTTTCTGATATTTCACAAAACTTCATTATGTATTTCTTTAACGTGTTTAAATATACTCAACATTTTACTCTCTATCCTTGGGTTAATATTTTCTATTTATTAAGCTTTCTGTTATTTTATTATGATAATGTGTCAGAATCATCTTTGACCGAGTGAATTATTCTTTTTGTTGAAACTAAGACGCCGCTATAAAGGCAAATTTTAAATTTCTAAATAATTTCCAATTTTTATTATCTTGCAAATCACTCGTTCGAGGGCGATTCTATTCTTTAATATATAACATAATCACATAGTTTAAAATCTACATGTTATTGATTTTAATCTAATATGAGAGTATGTGTGCAGTCAATGATTAAATGTGTCCCCTAATGCATGATTGCGTATATAAATCTATACTTACTTTTCAAACCTGCAAGCATGCATTTTCCTATTTTAATTACCGTGTTCTACTTTAATTACAAAGTTCATCATTGACGTCGAGAATATGCGGACCCTTTTAAATGAATTTCTGGGAATTTGATTGGGAATTTCTGTTAATCCAAGTAAAACCCATTCAGTATGTTTTATATACACTAGTCTCGTATTGCTGCTAATGAATTGGTTGTAGATCGCTTTGTTTTAATTTTCCAAGGATTCTTCGCTTATTGCAGTTTCCAGGCAGAGTGTGTCCCCAAATGACACACCTGGGAATTAAACGCAATCATCACACAGTCGCTAAGTTTCAGCTGTTCATAAAATACTTTCCTATGGGTTAGTAGTGATATGCCCTCCGTAATTATTCCGGATCTTCAATATTGTTTTATTTTATATTTATTTTGCAAAGCATCCGTGACTTAAACGTGTCACACCCTCCAACTTTAATAAATTCATTATCAGCAATACTGACCTCCCAATGCAACTCTATTATTATTATTATTCTCAAATAAATGCTTTGATCACATTCCCACTTTGTTGCTTAGTAAGCTTTAGTCCGTGCTATTCTTGAAATGAATAAATATTTTAGAAGACTTAATTTTCAAATATTTTCTTAAACTTGTATAATTACTCAAAGCACCTCGCACATGTTCCTATCTTGTCAAGCAAATTATCGTAATGCTATTAGCCCAAGGAATAGAATATATCACTTTGTTTTAAAGTCTTTTTGTCAGTTGTGGGAATATAATGCCAACAATCATTTAATATGTGTCCCTGTCTCATATAAGCAGACAGTGGCATTATATATATATAATTTATATGAATAAATTTTGTGAAATTATTTTAAACTAAATTTGATCTCTTATTTTATTTGATTCCTATCACTGTCTCAGTCTATATATATATATTCTGCATTTCTTTTGTAAATCCATAGATGTTAATTTGCCACCCAAACTTTTTTTAGTATAGAGTCTTTTGTTTCTCCCTGACCACCAGGCACCGGTCAAAGGTCATACTATTAGTGGCATCAGATGCATTGTCACGTAGATGGCGCTGTGAAATTTGGGCTTTAGATTCGAACTTAGTATATCTAGAAGGCAACCCCTCCTAGAATGTTCAGTTTCATGTCTGGGGTTTGAATTCTGCAGTGTGTTAGCGAGATAAATGATTCTGACTGTTACATAGTATTTTTTTCCGGGTCCATGGCTTGCCCAAATGTGGAGCCTTGAAAATTTAAACACCCACATCCCTGTAGATTTTAATTATTTAAACACCCACATCCCTGTAGCTTAATTTTAGTATTTTATTTGTATTTAATCACTCAAATCCTTTATCTTTTTGATATATAAAATATCTTTTCAAACTCTATATTGTTTATTTGTGTGTATATTTCATATATTTTGTTTGACTCGGGCATTCAATTACTTATACTGTATAATAAGAATTTGTCAAACATGCTATAGTGCGATACGAGCCATCTGTATTTATCTGTATTTATTGTTTCACTTAAGTCACGCTATATAGGCGTAAATTACTTAAATATTGTCCCAAGTGAATATAGTGACAATCTATGAATATTTCAAATATTGTATTTTCTATCAAAATAAAGTTTTATCGGCTCAATGCGCAAGATAGCATAATAATAATTTTGTACGGTAATGACCTAGATATGTAATAGGCTATCATATGGAATTCAAAAAATTCAATCATAAATAAAATGTTGTAATCAATAAAAAAAAAAATGAATGTTTTAACGAGTGCCCGTAGTTAAATGGAATAGTTATTAAAATTCATTTTGGGAAGCTAACAGTCTATGGATCCTTTTAACTGGTGACATGGCGCCCAAGAGTAATTTCATTAAATGGAGTTACTTCTAAAATAAATTTTGTCACCAGGCTAAATTCTTTTATATGTAATTTGTTTTTTTTTCAACGTGTGTAAATTTTTTTTAGACCAAGTAATGAGATGTGAATCGGATCAATAATTATGTAACTAAAAATATATGTATGCTAATTTTAAATAAGAAGGAACAAAATAAGTATACCTGGATCTAGCGAATGTTAACATATATAAATAAAATTGCTTGAGTTTAAAAATATATATGTTAGCAAAATATTTTGACAGATAGAATTTAAGAGATTTTTTTGTATATACGGGCAGTTAAAAATATATATGTTGGCAGCAGATTTAAACAAGAAATTTTTGCAGTAATAAAAGGGTAGTAGTCGGGGTTTTTAATGATAAATATAAAAGCAGTAAGTAGGCCAACAGAACTGAGAGGGAGATAGCCTATTAGCCATTAATAAAGTTATAATCAAACATAATAATCGCAGAGTTAAACAAGGAATAAAAATAAATAAAATAGAGATAACCATAAAACAGTTTAATAATTTTTTTAGGATATATTAAATAATTAGCAATAAAATAAAAGTCATCATCATTATCGATCACGGTAATCATCCAAGGTCATGGAAAATACAGATACTAATGAGGTCCTTTTCCAGACTATTATAGAATTGTTTAAGCAAGGTGAAGAAAGAGTGAAAAGATGGGCAGAAGAAAGCCGAAGTAGAGGTGAGGAACTTAGACCACTGTACAGGTTCCTCCCTTGATGGCAAGAGATGGCTGATAAACTCCTGAAGCAGAAAGTTGAGACAAATGATTCCACAAAGAAGACTGATACACCAGACCTGGGACCTCGAACTCAGCCAACCAAGCTCAACACTAGAATATTCCATGAAGTAAAAAAATGTCCCAAACTTTCTTTGGAAAGAGTACTTCCATTAAATGATGTCCGGGACACAGGACAACAAACCCAGCTAACCAAGCTTCGTCAAATAAAAATTTTTCACGAATCAAAAAATGTCCACAACTGTATTTAGATGAGATATTTCCAGCCAAGAATGTATGGGACTTATGGATTCAAACCCAGCTAACCATGCTTACCATCAACATCAAAGTACTTAAAGAAAACCAGAAAAATATCCCACCTGATATAGCAAGAATATATCGAATAAAGGAAATAGTGAAAACAATGATGGCACTGGATTTCATCCCATGGGCCAAGGAGCCACCAGATAAGGCAAATAATTGCAATAGCCTAAAGCTTCAGTTATCAACAACCACTCTGGATTTCAGTCCCTGGGCCAAAGAACCACCAGACAAGGTAAAGAGACCTGATAATCTGACACTGCAGTCATCAAATTATAAAAGCAGTGATTACCTACCAGACCCAGGATTATAGTAGTTTTTTTTTTAAAACAAAAAAAAAGAAAATAAAATGGACACGTCACAGGATAAATGAGCAAGGAAATAGGATATAACCAATATTAAACTTGTAAAACGTTAAATAAAATTTGTTGAAAGGGGAAAATAATAGACAAAGTGTTCACTAGATGGTAGATTTATTAATATGATCCGAGTATATAATTCAGTTTCATTTCTTCATTATATTTATATCCTGTACATTATGGGTTATCTTGTAAATTTTTTTATGCAGGCTTCGTAGGTGGACACGTGTTGTAACATCTTTTTTTTAACAATCTTTTTTGTTCCATCACTAAGGGAATGTGAAACAGTAAGGTCTGCTTTGCAGATCTTCGTTTCACCTTTTCTTATCTATTTCCTACCCTCATACCTTAGTTTGAACCCCAATCTATCGTAGTGTGTCTGCGATATGCTTATATACCGAAAATCCTGCCTAATTTTAAACCACGAGCACAATGCTCTTATTATATATATAACTCATTCTCAAATAAATAAAAGATTATAGATTATGTATATGTTCACATAATTTTGATTTATTAAAAAATACGTTATATAAGTCGTAATTGCGCACACACTATGATATGCATTTTAAAACATATCAAAATTATAAATTGTTAAAGATATTTTGTTTGAATCTATTTACAAATATATTACCATCATAATATATTTTGATTTGAAATAAAATTCATTTAGTAAATATTTGTTTAGTAAATAAATTCAAATATTGCAATTTAAAAGTAAAATAATTTTCGTTTAATTTAATAAAAGTTATCCCAAAGTATTTCTTTAAAATAAATGAGGGACAATAGTTTAATTAGTTAATATTATATAAGTTTATCTAAAAACAGCAGATGTCCACTTAAGGTTTTCTTTAATTAATAAACGTAATTTTTAATTAAATCTAGTTTGTAATTCGAATGTCAACAGGGAAATTAACAAAAGAAATTAATTAATGTTGAATTCCTTTAGACATTCGGATGATTACAGCTGATAAGTCCGATATATTTTTGTAATGCTCCAGGGCAGTTCTATTGTTAAATTCTACTATAAAAGGGAGGTTTTTCTTTTGTTCTCCATTCTTCTTCTAATGTTTCTAAGAGAAATCATTCTGAGGTCTAATATGTCTAACCAAAATTATTGTAGTAATTTGTAAATCTTGACATGACAGAGTAGAGTGCAAGAAGGCTATTTCTCTTTGAAATGGTCATATGCTGCCATAGACCATCAGAAGTTATCACACAAGGAACCCCGGAACTGCTGCTGCTGCCAAAAATATGAACATTTCCAGATTTTGCTGTTAAATTATATAAAAACCTGCTGACCATCAATCTACCTAAAATGCTTCTTCAGAGGTAACCCTAAATTAATCCAAGAGCTCTTGTGATAACTAACATGCTATAGCTATTTTAAATTGTTTTCTGATATTTCACATAACTTCATTATGTATTTCTTTAACATGTTTAAATATACTCAACATTTTACTCTCTATCCTTGGATTAATATTTTCTATTTATTAAGCTTTCTGTTATTTTATTATGATAATGTGTCAGAATTGTCTTTGACTGAGTGAATTATTCTTTTTGTTGAAACTAAGACGCCGCTATAAAGGCATATTTTAAATTTCTAAATAATTTCCAATTTTTATTATCTTGCAAATCACTCGTTCGAGGGCGATTCTATTCTTTAATATATAATATAATCACATAGTTTAAAATCTACATGTTATTGATTTTAATCTAATATGAGAGTATGTGCGAGGTCAATGATTAAATATGTCCCCTAATGCATGATTGCATATATAAATCTATACTTACTTTTCAAACCCACAAACATGCATTTTCCTATTTTAATTACCATCTTCTACTTTAATTACAAAGTTCATCATTGATGTCAAGAATGTGCAGACCCTTTTAAATGAATTTCTGAGAATTTGATTGGGCATTTCTCTTAATCCAAGTAAAACCCATTCAGTATGTTTTATATACACTAATCTCATATTGCTGGTAAATGAATTGGTTGTTGAGACCACTTTGTTTTAATTTTCCAAGGATTCTTCACTTATTGCAGTTTCCAGGCAGAGTGTGTCCCCAAATGACACACCTGAGAATTAAATGCAATCATCACACAGTCGCTAAGTTTCGGTTGTTCATAAAATACTTTCCTACGGGTTAGTGGTGATATGCCCTCCATAATTATTCTGGATCTTCAATATTATTTTATTTTATATTTATTTTGCAAAGCATCTGTGACTTAAATGTGTCACACCCTCCAACTTTAATAAATTCATTATCAGCAATACTGACCTCCCAATGCAACTCTATTATTATTATTCTCAAATAAATGCTTTGATCACATTCCCACTTTGTTGCTTAGTAAGCTTTAGTCTGTGCTATTCTCAAAATCAATAAATATTTTAGAACACTTAATTTTCAAATATTTTCTTAAACTTGTATAATTGCTCAAAGCACCTGGCACATGTTCCTATCTCGTCAAGCGCATTATCATAATGCTATTAGCCTGAGGAATAGAATATATCACTTTGTTTTAAAGTCTTTTTGTCAGTTGTGGGAATATAATGCCAACAATTATTTAATACGCGTCCCTGTCTCATATAAGCAGACAGTGGCATTATATATATAATTTATATGAATAAATTTTGTGAAATTATTTTAAACTAAATTTGATCTCTTATTTTATTTGATTCCTATCACTGTCTCGGTCCATATATATATATTCTGCATTGCTTTTGTAAATCCATAGACATTAATTAGCCACCCAAACTTTTTTTAGTATAGAGTTTTTTGTTTCTCCCTGACCACCAGTCACTGGTCAAAGGTTATACTAGTAGTGGCATCAGATGTGTTGTCATGTAGATGGCGCTGTGAAATTTGGGCTTTAGATTCGAACTTAGTATATCTAGAAGGCAACCCCTCCTATAATGTTCAGTTTCGTGTCTGGGGTTTGAATTCTGCAGTGTGTTAGCGAGATAGATGATTCTGACTGTTACTACATTAACGAATCTATGCAAACATCTATACCCAACTTAAATTTAATGCATTTAAATAATTTATACAAGAAATATTAATAAAAAAAATGGAAATGATTTTTAGCAAACTCAAATGTATAAAAATTAAACATTAATAATTAATTTGAAAACTTAATAGTCAGATAAAAGTTCATTTTAAAATTTAGGTTAGCTGAATATTAAAAGCTTGTCAAATCTTAATGAAAGTTCTTAATTACTTTTAAATTTGACAGTTCATGTCTTACAGTAGAAGAATCCTGGTTCCTGGTGCCAATTCCCATGACATCTCTGTTTGAAGACTGGTCTGTTGTTCTGGAGGTAGTCTTAGCTGTTTCAATCCTGGTACTATTTGATTGCAGAACCCATATGATTCGGGGTCTGCAATAGTACCATTCCTAATTCATCAGTCATTTCATTTCAAATAAAAGAGAGAGTGACAAGTACGTATTATCACACCCCTCAAAAAAAATCAAGCTGAAACTGTTTTTAATTTCAATATTTTTTCTTTTATAATGATCATCCGGATTCACTGTTTCCTGTTCCAAATTTTCATTATGGTCCGAGCCTTCATTGCTGCTGCTATTGGACATCTAATTTTTTTGTTCTCTTATCTATATCTTTCATCTGACTTTTTTATATAAGAGCCCCAAGGGCTAGTTTGCTTTTTGTTTAATTTATAAAACAATCATTTCCATTTACAAAAATATTTTATCATTAGATCTTATATTTTTTTATAAAAAAGTATGTTCAAATACTTTTTTTTTATTTAAAAGAAAATACTTTTAAAGTTTTGCATCTGTGTGATATATTATATACGTTAAACAACTTTTAATTTTTTTAGCTTTTAGTTTTTATTTACGAATTTTAAAAAAAAGTTTTTATTCTAATTTTAAATTAATGTAACGGCATATACTGTTACATATCAGTAAACTTCCTCAAAAAAACAAAAACATTAAAAAAAAAAAGAATTTACTTAGTGTTAGTACTTATGTTACACAAATTGATTATATATGAAAATTTCAAAAGGACAAAACTTTGGTTAGTAATTACAAAAACAAATATAATGATAAAAAAAATTATTGACTGTTGATTCTTTACTACCAGCTAAATTTCTGCCCCCTCCCTTTCAAGTTTTTTTTTCTCATACTTTTAACTATATATTTAGGCAAGTTAAGGAAGTTACATGATTTTAGACTTCTTTTTTTTTATAAAAAAAAACAAAAAAACATTTGATTTTTATTAATTATTATGTTTTATATTCCTCACATTCATTTCTACATATGCACAATTTTCTTACTAGCAGTACTTTTTATAAGATATTCAAACCATAACTTTATATAATATAGATAAAAATATTTCACTTTAAAAAAAATTTACTCAGGGTACTCGTGGTTTATTAAACATCGGCTCGCATTGGGTGGCCAATTATAATGGTCAGAAAGAATGGAGTCTTACCATATTTGCCTACTATATAAATTTTCTAAGTTTAAATAACCTAGTGGCACCTTGTAGTGCAGATACAGTAAGACTCCATTCTTTCTGACCATTATAATATATATATATGTATATATATATATATATATGTATATATATATATATATATATATATATATATAAAGAGAGAGACTGATCTGCATCTCAACTCAAGATTGACCATCCCCAGGATCCACGGCGATGGGATAGCCTATTAATAACAATAATTGCCAGGGTGCCAAATTGTAACTTTAATGAAACTTTCTCATGCCACTTATTATTTATCAATAATTTATTTCATAATTTACAATAATATCTAATGAATGGGTTACTGAATAAATACTGAACGAATAAAACACTAAGAGCATTATTACAAATAATACTAATAATCTCATAAATTCTTATATTTATTGGAGAGGAGGAAAATTTAAGCTCAACTCCCCACTGTACTTTACATCTCTCAGAACACTCCCATCCATTTACTATCAAAATCACAATTAAAATTTTAAAGAATTAAAATATTTCTATGCCCATCATCATCCTCCCAATCCATCCCTTCATCACACTCGCATTCATAAATCATCTTTACTACTATTTTACTTCATTCTAACATTTTCCATCTTTCTAGATTCCTTCTTCTCTACAATAATCTTTCCTCGGTGCTTCAACACTATCCCAGTGATTACATCCATAGTTGACGTTGACTGAATCTACCATATCCAATGTCCACTTACTCTAAATTTCCAATAATTAAGATTAAGTTTTAAATATAAATTTTTAAAAGAACATATTATAAACACTTTGATAATTACAAAAAACATTAACAAATTCATCTGGGAAAATATTTGAATACAGCAGATGGATAAAGGATTTTATGTCCATCCACCACACTCTATATCACACAATAATCCTACAGCATATTACAATTCTTTAACCCAAATGTGCTGAATTATTCCACTATTATTTGGCAATTGTGATTTGAATTCTGTATTTCTCAAGTAATTTTATAAAATAATCTTTTAATTAAATTTTTACCTGGTATAATATAACAAAATAAATCATACTTCAAATTTAAGTGATAGTGTATCGGTGCATTATTGGGATTTCTAGAATTTATTGGACCACAAAACAGTGAGACATAGACAAAGTTTATTTTAAAATGACAATTTTATTAACAAAGATAAACTTACAAAAATATCTACATTATTTACAAAGTTCTTCATAGCTTTCCCCTGTTCTTCAACCGTATAAAGAAATTATTACACAGATAAATAGTGATTTTGCTTCATTATAAGACAACAAATATTATTTAATTCCTAATGAACTGGGGTTTACAATTGCTATGGAATAGAAAAATGATTATACTATTTGCTTTAACAATCCTTAATCTTTAGGTATAATAAGTATTAAATTTCTTTATATATTTTTATGATTTCAAATAACTGATTTCTTTACGATTAAGAATATTATTTATGAAGATAACTTTTCATATAATAAGGAGGTAGTAATTTACATTAATTAGTTCAACTTAATATTGTACAGATCAAAATATGTTTATCCATATAACATGAGCTGGAACTCAAAAATGTACTTCAAACCCAGTCAAGCCTGAGATTTAGGTCAGGGACCAGCTTGAATTCGAACCCACTCTTTAAGCTCCAGATCAAAAACCTAATGGATAACATAATGATGATGGTACATGAGAACTTATTTTAAATCAGGCCCACTAGCAGAGGGAAAAAAACAATGAGACATCTACTAACTATGACTTAACTAAAATATATACACGCATACCTGTATGTGTGGAAGTGGAGAAAAAGGAATTCAAACTATACCAACAAGTTAAGCAACAAAAAAAAAGTTAAATATAATGACAAATTATTAATTTACATATATGAATTAACTGCACACATTAGTATTTGCGTGAATGAGCAAGTGGTTTACCAAACGGTATATAAATTACATAATGTCATTCACGCTATTATTTCTCATCATCATCATCAACCATTATCAGTCTACTGCAGGATTTAAGGTCTCTCCAAGTTTAATCCATCTTTTCCGATCTTTAACTTCTCCAGAACGACCCTGCACACTTTCTTATTTCATCCATCCATCTCACATGTGGTCTCTTTCTGGGTCTTTTACAATCTCTTGGAATCCAGTTTAAAATTTTAATTGTCCACCTATTATCATCTCTTCTAGAAATATTTCCAGCCCAACTCCATTTCAATCTTTTAATTTTTTCAATGAGGTCAGTAACATCTGTTTGTTCTCTTACCCATACATTGTGTTTACGATCTCTTCTTGTTACTCCCAACATACATCTCTCCATACTTCTGTGAGTGGTCTGAAATCTGTATTGCTCTTCTATTAAGTGTCCAAGTCTCACATCCATAAGTAAGAACTGATAAAACACATTTGTTAAAAACCTTCCTTTTCAAACACATAGGATATTTCCTTTTAGTATCAAGTTATTTCTACCAAAAGCACTCCAACCAAGTTTAATTCCATGATAAATTTCCTCTGTTATGTTTCCATCTGTATTAATAATCTGAACAAGGTATTTGTAACTGTTAACTTCTTCTAATTCATCATAATCAATCTTTATTTTCATATTTTGAGTAAATCGATTAAACATTACTTTAGTCTTTTTAACATTTATCTTTAGTCCTATTTTTCTACTGTCATCTGATAACTCCTGCAACATTTCCTGCAGCTCTGAAGCATTATTTTCAAAAACAACTACATCATCTGCAAAATATAAATGACTTAAATAATCTCCATTTACTTTCACTCCTTTAGTTTCTCATTTTAATCCACAAAATACTTCTTGCATCACTGCTGTAAAAAGTTTTGGAGATATGGAGTCACCTTGTCTTACACCTTTCTCGATGTTGACTTTCCCAGTATCATTATGTAATCTAATTGTTGCTGTTGCATTTTTAAAAAAATATTCTTTAAAATATGACAATATCCTGGATCTATACCTTGATGATCCAATGCCTTAATCAATGAAAAAATGTTTATAGAATCAAATGCCTTTTCGTAATCTACAAATCCAAAGCATAATGGCAACTCATATTCATTTGTTCTTTCTATAGCTTCTCTTAATACCTGGATATAATCCACTGTATTAAAATCACTTTTAAATCCAGCTTGTTTTCTTGGTTGGTGGAAATCCAATGTTCTCTGTAGAAGAGTTGTAATTATCTCGGTAAAAATTTTATATAAAACTGATAAAAGGCTGCTAGGTCTGTAATTTCTAATATCTTTATCACCTTTTTTAAATATTAATATTATTACTGCATTCTTCCAATCATCCAGTACATCTTTATCATTTAGACATTTGGTATATAACTTTGCTAAAAAAAATTATATTTCTTCACTTGCTTCTTTTAATATATCAATTATAATTCCATCATTAACTGGAGCTTTTCCTTTCTTCATACATTTAATTGTATGTCTCACTTCCTCATTTAAAATTCCTGGCAATTTGGAAGATGTAATAGATATAGGAGGTACTTTTTCTTTATTAGTAAATAATTCTTGGTAAAAATATTCTACCAATTTCATGATGTCATCTCTCTTTTTAGTAATAATTCCATCTTTTTTTTTTTTATTGCAGATATAAATTTCCTACCAATACCAAAATGTTGTTTAACATTTTTAAGACTTTTATTTTTTTCTACAGCTTTCCTTGCTAGTTCACAGTTATACTTTCTTCTCTAGTTCACAGTTATTCTTTCTTATATCATTTTCAACTCTTTTCCGCACCATTTTACAAAATTTGAGATATTCAATCCTTTTTAATGCATCATTTTTGTATATCTTCATATTCCTTTTTTTCTTCATAAATTCTCTAGTCTCAGTAGAAATTTTATTGGTCAATTGCTGCTTTTTTCTACCAGTTATCTTTGTTGCAGTTTTTAAAAGTGTATCAGTTATTTTCATATTAATTTCATTCAAATCTGAATCATGTTCAAAATCTACTAATATTTGAAACCGATTTGTAAGTTCTAATTTAAATTCATTAGAATGTTTCTGAAGATTAGGAATATCAACTGTAAATATTGTTTTTCTTAATAATTTTTGTCTCTCTAGTTTTACATTAACACATATCTTACACCTTATTAATCGATGATCAGTTTCCTGTGTTAAATTTATTAAGAACTTTACAGTCTTGAAATATGTATTTCCTGTTAGTCAAAATATAATCCAATTCTGCTGTATCTTTATTTGGGCACTTCATGTCCATTTCCGTTTAACAACTTTCTAAAAAAAAAAATTCATAATATAAAGTTTTTTTTTTTCTGCAAACTCCACAAGTCTATGTCCTCTCTCATTTCTATTACCATAACCAAAATTACCTACAGCACTTTCATCTTTCATTTGTTTACCAATTCTAGCATTAAAGTCTCCAATAACAATTTTAAAATATTGTTTATTCTGATCAAAAGCCTTTTGTACACCCATATAAAAATATTCTACTACTTCATCACTATGAGAACTTGTTGGGGCATAAACCTGAATTATCTGCATTTCGTATCTGCTATTAAGTTGTATAACTAATCTCGCCACTCTGTCTGATACACCATCAATCTCCACAATATTTTTCTTCCATTTTTTATTTATAATGAATCCTACTCCACTTGTATTTCCAATATTTGTGCCATTATAATAGAGTATATGTCTACTTTTTAAATCAATTGTCTCTTCACCTTTTCTTCTAATTTCACAAAGTCCAATAATGTCCCATTTAATATAAGACAGTTCTTCTTCTAATTCTTGCAATCTTCCTTCACTTGAAAGTAATCTGCAGTTGTAAGTATCTAAATAAAAAGTCATCATCAAATGGAAGCCTGGGTCCACAATCAGGGGATTCTTAGCACCCTCCACCTTCGGCCACCAACCACTGCCTTGGTTGATAACTTTACAGCCTCCTGGGGAAACTTTATTTTTGTCTGTCATAATTGTATATATGTATTGGAAAAAATATTTATCATTTACACAATCATCCATTCTGCCTTATCAGGCACTGAGAAGAAAGACCATGGTGTTTCTTGACTTTAAACTCAGGGGTAAAAAGCCAATAAACTCACCACACTGGCTAATCTGTGTTGGTAAGCAGCCCATCCATGTTCATATACTATATGAATAATCACATAGTATTGACAATTGCAATGACAAGAATGTATGGAGTGGACATTAGGAATTTGCCCTGCTCAGTTCCTTTAAGGCCTCCAAGAGGAAGCAAAGGGTCTCCTTTCAGTTAATAGCAAATTTTTTTCTGCAGCCTTATTTTTCATGTGTTCTTTTATTAGTTAAATAATATATTATAAATAAACACACATCTTTGGTGGGTTCAATATTAAGATTCCAACCGATTATTAGAAAGAATTTACATAAAATTGCTATTAACACTTTTATATACAGTTCTGAAACATGGTGACAAACATTATTTCAGGAAATGTTCCAAGATTCATTACCGATATAATACAAACTATTTTCATGCCATTACGGTCATGTAAATAAATAAAATACATTTGAAAACCTATTTTTCAAATTATATTACATAATTTAGCCTACTAATAACATTTGCTTTTATTAATAATTCTTGTTAAGTAAATTAAAGCTATATTGAACTAAATCAATCAACCTTAAGCTAATTTTACTTCAATTCCCTCTTTAAAAAACTAAGCGAGCAAAGCCTAATATCAGATTTCACTTACTTAAAATCTTCCACAATAAAAAAACAACCAAACAAAACTCCCCCAAAACAAAGTACAAAAAAAAGAAGTTAAAAAAAAACCTTTCTAATACCAAAGGGGATATTGGAAAGGAGGGGTTAGATAAGGGTTTTTTCAAAGCCTTCTGCCCCATTAATTTCTCTGTTTAGCACAGGGGGGAATAATGTATGGGGGGGTTTTCTTTTTTTATAAATTAAAATCTTATCTTTAAAAGTTGTGTCTTTTAGTTAAATCTATGCCAAATTATTTTATTTTCAATTGTGTATTTGTTTATGCTATATTTGTTCAGAATAGAGTTTTACTCTTAATTAAATCATTAGTGAGAAGTTATTAAATATTCTCACATGCATATGTAATTTCAAATTTATTAATGCACAAACACTCCCTTCTGAAAAGGATAAAATGTCTTATTTAAGATATAATTAAAAGCCTACAGCTACTCTAAGATAAATTTGCTTTAAATGTAATATTTAACTAATATTCAGCTGAAGTGATAAAATATAGCATAAAGCTATAACTTTATATCGTAATTATCCATAATATGCTGTAAATCTTCTTAGAATTATATAAATGCCTATATAGATAGCTTAGAAAATGAGATTCATAAGCTTTCCTTAATAGCATAATTATAGATGCTATATAATGAGCTGATCTATGATAGTTTCATGGAAGGAAACTATTGTTTAGCATCCTATTTTTATTATATAATAATGTAGTCAGCAGGGCAAATATGTCCTTAAGAAATGCTTCAATGTACATACATGTTGCTGTATCACTTCAATGTGCATATGTTTTAAGGGCTACCCCATACTTCTTAGTTCGGACAACTATCTTCTCAGACTGGTATAGGGTAAGCGCCACCCAATTCTGCATTCTTAGAACTGGAGCATGAGTTGCCAGACAATTAAACTAGTTGTTCGATCACTTGGACTAAAGGGTCTCTTACTTCACAGCAATGGTTATGGTGTTAATTGAACCGGTACTTGGTACAAATCCCATGAAAAAGCACACATTCAAGATGCTGGGACTCAGATTGTATATTTTCTATACACCTTAGTATCTGAAGTTCTGACTGCCAATCATCAGTTCATCCTGCCATATAATTGTATTTTTCAGCCTTGATCTGAATCCAAATCTAATTTTATAGGCATATAAGCTATATAGAGAATATATGAAATATTCGCGTTTAATAAAATATTTTTTATAAATGTTAATAATCACTTCTGCTAGCTCTAAAGCAAATTTAGATCCATAATTATAGCATAAACTAGCATAGATCATCATGAGCAAACTAAACTAATTCTTAACTTAATAAGTGTCATAAAAACTGTAACTTAAAATGTTAAAAATCTTCATCATCTGCGAGTGATGCATAAATATACATAGCAAGCAAAGTAAATTAAATTAGTTGTAACCCGAAAACTACAATCACCTGCAAGTGATTTGAAATTATATATATATATATATAAACTGTAAATGCTTATATCCAAAATCATCACTTGCTAGTAATATACATATATATGACCAAAAAAATAAATTAACTAATATGTAACCAGAAAATTAATATCATTTGTGTGTGATTTAAAATATCATATATATGTAAACCAAAACTACCTGTAACTCAGTAAACTATAACTGGTTATATCCAAAATCATCATCTGCGTGTGAACCAAAACTTAAATGTTAATAAGTGGTAATCCCTAAAATCATTACCTGGGAGTGAAACAATCCTATAACCATTGCAATTATTATTTTCATTTATTAATTTTATTATTTAAATATTTGGCTCTCATTAAATTAATTTAAATTATAACTTCTGCTTAGTGTTTTGATTTTGCTCATCATTTGTTGATTATCTCTTAGTTATTAAAAATCACAATTCATATTTGATAATTATACTCACACAACACGTATATATAGCTATACTGTTAAATATGCCAGTTTCCTATGGTCTCATGTTTTACCAATGTGCTACTGCCAACACGTGATTAAGGAAAATACTGCTGTGACCTCATGTCATCTGCAAGATAGTAAATCTTTGAGTGTTGGTAAAGGAACTGAGGCTAGGTTGAACAAGGGGTCTCAATAACTTCATTTCGATCAGCCTAGAGATGATTTGCTAAAACTCTGGATTTTGTTTTGTGCAAATATACAAATTTGTCCATTACATCATCATTATTATTATTATTATTATTATTATTATTATTATTATTATTATTATTATTATTATTATTATTATTATTATTATTATTATTATTATTATTATTATTATTATTATTATTATTATTATTATTATTATTATTATTATTATTATTATTATTATTATTATTATTATTATTATTATTATTATTATTATTATTATTATTATTATTATTATTATTATTATTATTATTATTATTATTATTATTATTATTTTTTTTTTTTTTTTTTTTTTTTTTTTATTATTATTATTATTATTAACAAATAATATTTCTGAGCTTCAAAGAGATTAAAGATGAAAGCTAAACAAAGTATAATTGTCCAATTATTTTTCAGAAAAGCAAAATATCAAGATTGATAGTAATGAATTAGAAGAAATTAATAATTATAAATATCAGATTATTTGCTGATGAAAACATAACAGTCAAAATTAATTTCACTGGGTTGAAATTTTTTTTGGTAAAAATAATTTAAAAGAAAACATTCCTATATATTTGAAAAACTAATTTATATATAAATTGATATATTAGTGGCTATTTATATGAAAATTACTGTAGACTTTGTGTATGCATCAGCCAAGGAATGGTGGCAGACTTTTTTTGAAAGATCTCAAACCTATGGTGATCACTATTAGATGATCATGAATAATTTTTGGAATAAGAATAAGCAGAACTGAGTATGCTATTGCCTTTCTCATAAAAAATATGCCTCCCAAAAAGAAAATTACACACAGTTATTTATTTAACAGGTTGCCAAATTTTGAACTTTAACTGCATTTCCACTGTCAGAGATGCAGCACCAAAATCTGCCTCAACATATTGAGCAGACATTGGTGGCTACAAATCAACACACTGTCAAGGCCGTGGTGGATATTTTAAGGACAGTGAGGCTGGTGAGAATACCTATGATGGTCTGCCTAAAACCAGAAGAGATAATCCTACTTACTTTCTGTCAAGTATAAATTACAATTCACTAAAAAACCAATTTTTAGGTCACATACAAAAAATCACAAGGAATTATTGTCAATTTAGAAGACAGGCACCATATAGGGTTCATGGGGGTAATGTTAGGGATCTGAGATGTGATCAAGTTACTAATCCACAGCCTGGGAGTTACCCTTATTGTGGCACCAATATTGGAGTTAAGACTCCAATGGCTGGATTATGGGCCACCCATTAAATTAATCTGGGCCTCATGGCAATGTTTTTCACTGCAGGACCATGATTAATTGGGGGAAGGACAATTTGATTTTTGACTTAGACTCACTGGGGTTTAACTTAGAAGATTTCAAAGTGCAAGAAACAGACAACCAACCTCTTTTCAGTAATTGTCTGGAAATTGCCATCATGTTAGGAAAGGTTGAAATTGTAGCCTTGATAGATACCAATAACCAGGCATCCATTCTTTCAGATGAGCTATTTTGTTGACTCCAAAAAATGGATATGACTATTCCATCCTTGTAAATCTAACAATCTTTCCAGGTCACACTGGCCAATGGCTAAAAAGCTAAATTGATTCCTCAGAAAATATGGCTAGAAGTACAATTAAACTTGGAGAACAAGGAACATGTGTTCTTGATCATGACAGGATTAATATACACCATGATTTTAGGATCAGACATTGTGGCACACATGGTTGTGTTACAGATTTTATGAGAAAACAATTGATATGTCTAGGGAAATAATTGAATTTGAACAGTATGTTTTTACCAATCTTTGTTTTTAAGTTGTGTTGAGGCAGTCACAACTGATATTTATGTTAAAGTTAAGTGAGTCAGTCAATCTACCTAAAGAAATGAAAGAGACCTTATGTCAACTGTTATGTATATACAAAGATCTCTTCTCAAAATGACCTGGAATTATTAAAGGGTATGTCCATAGGATACAATTGAGTGATCAAATGCCATTTTAGTCTAAATCTTACCCGATATCTTACCCATATAAGAAGAAAGTGGATAAGCAAATTAACCTGATGATGAAATGGGGCATCATCTGAAAATCTTTTTCAGCATTTAACAATCTCTTGGTTATTATGAAAAAAAGGGATTTGTCAGTTCACATGTTTAGATGCCCAATTCCTGAATTGCAGGACAATTATAGAACTTGATGTACCTCCAGTTTATGCATGAACTATTATCCTATTTTAAAGGAAAGATATTGTTTACCACTTAACTTCCAGTTATTGGCAAATTTATTTGCATCCACAAGATTAGAAGTTCACTGCTTTTAAGTATTGAGGGCAGTCATATGTATACCAGAGAATGCTGCTTGTGTTGACTTTGATTCAATGTATGGACCTAGTCTTATCCAATGAAGTACTACTTGTGATGTACATATATGATATTATAAAAGCATCAAAGGACATGCCAGAATATCTACAACATTTGGGATTGTTCCTTCAGGAGCATAAAAATAAGAATAATAAAATTAATCTGAAGAAGAGTATATTTGCCACTGAGAAGATTATCTGTTTGGGACATTATGTGGGTGAAGAAGGGATTAAATCTCACCCTGACAAGGTTGCAGCCTTATGGGATTTTCCCCAGCCAGAAAATAAAAAATAACTATGTTCATTTCTTAGAATGTACATTTTTTACCATTGTTTTCATAAGAACTTTGCTTCGGATACAGTGTATACATCACAGTTGCTTAAAAAGGAGGTCAAGTGAAAATGGTTGGCTGTCCATCAGGAAAAATTAGATCAAGTAAAATCAAAGTTTTTGGAAAAAATAATTTTGCACCACCCATATTTTGAACAACCATTCTATGTGCAAACTGATAGTAGTGGATATGGGCAAATGGATGAAGATGAAAAACCATCAATTTTGTACTTCCTGAAGGTGCTGAACTGCATTATTCAACCACTTGGAAAAGGAAGCTTTAGCCATAGTATGGGTTTTTCTAAGCTTAGACAATTTCTGTTGGGGGTCATGAATTGCAGTAATAATGGACCAGAAGGGCTTAGAATTTCTGAATCGATATTTAAATAATGATCGCTTAGTGAGGTGGAGTCTAGTTTTACAGCAGTTTGATTATACTGCATGCTATTGTCAGGATAAAAATAATGTCCCTGATATTTTTAGCTGGAATCCAGATGAATATCTTGATCAATATGTAAATAATATGGGGGATCTTAGTATTAATGGCACTCATCTTGGTAGTTGATGATTCAGTGCAAGCAGACTTAAAGAATGTAGGACAACTTCAGTTACAGATCCTAAACTTGGGCTGATAATATCCAACTTAAATAGTGAGAATGCTTTAATAACCAAATATTGAGCCAGTGAATATTGAAGGATTGACACAATGTAGATTTCAGAAGGTATGCTAATGTACCAGATTGATGATGCAAGCCCAGAATCATGGAGAATTTTTATTTGTTCTTGTATGAAGAGGAAACTCATTAATTACATATACTGTCTGTATAGACATTATGGTCATAGGAAAGTGAAGCATGCTGTATGTAGTTATTCTACTTTTCTAAGATGCAAGTGCCCATACTGGACACAATCAAATAATGTGAGGTCTGTTTGAAGATAAAAGTTTTTGAATACAATCAAATCATGTGAGCTCTGTTTGAAAACAAAGTTTTGAATAGGTCATAAGCAGAAAATGGGCAACCTATCTTACCAAGAAAGCCCAATGAGATATTTTAAATTGACTTCTATGGGCCACTACCATCACATTGCCAATATAAATTTCTTTTAATAGCTTATGGTTTGTTTGTGTCATTAGGGTATTGGTGAACTCTTGAGTTTTCACTAATTGGGAAACCTGAATCAATCATTATGGATCATGCTATCTCATTTGTATCAGTGGAGGTAATGAATTGAATAAGGACACAATATTAAATCTGTACTAAACTCAATCTGCAATCCAACCCTTGTGAGAAGATGATGAGGGAACTGAATCAGCTATTTAAAGTGTACCAGACTGGAAATCATTATGGTTAGGTGAATCAGCTAAAACAAGTGTTGGCATACATTAACACAACTTGGAATGAATCTATTGTTTTAAACCTCATGCATCTGCAATTTGGTTGAGAAGAATCAATTTTAGTTAAGACTTCTTTACCTATTATTCCAGAGGAACTATATCATAGTGATAAGATAAAAATGCTAGGAAAAGAATGATCAAAATAGAAAACAGAGGACCACAGTATCCTAATCAATTTAAAGGAGATCTTGTATCACTTTCTACCCCCCACATTAGACATTCATTGGAGCACCAATTAAAAAAATTCTTTAATCTTTATGAAGTGCCATAAGTGAAAGGAAAGTGAGGTTAAATGCTTATACACTTCATATACTTTTTATTTTATTTTAAGTAACACACTTTATTAAATCACAACATATTTACATAATTACAAGATCAATTTTTAGTACAGACAAAAAAAAAAGAACAGTATTATCCTTCACTTGTCCATTATACACATTGCAACACGTTCACTTAATTCTCCTGTTACCTGTTCATTGTTTATGATTTAGACCCTTTTTCTTTAACAACATTACCCTTCTTTATTTTATGTTTTACTCCCAGATTTCACATCTGGAGAGAGCAATTCCTCCCCATACATGTTGGAAGGTTTTTTGGGGCCAATATTTTAGGCATAAGTTGAAGTAGTTCTCCCAATCTCTATCCATTTTTTTTAACCAATTGAATTTCTTATTATCAAATAAAAGTGAACATCTTATTGCCCACAATGATTTCAATGTATGGATCATTACATTCGCATTGTGTGGGTTAAAGTTTATAACCTATTTTTTCATAAGATATTTGAGATTTATTATAGGCCTGTGAAAGACCTTCATTCTAATTTCTCTAAAGGCGTAGCATTCTTCAAATAAGTGCATAAAAGTTTCATTGTGCCTCTTACACATAATGCAGGTTTTATTTCAAACTCAATCCCAGTCTTTTATTAATATAGGTAGTTGTAGGTAGAATCCCATTGATTAACTTAAAAATAAATCTCATTGATGTCTGAGGTATATATATTGAGTGAAATTTTTTTAATACATTTTTCATTGAACAACTCAACCAATTATTTTCATTTTGGTAATTTGCTTTTTTTAAATCTTTATATCTAATACCATCTAGGGTGGTTACATTAAGTTCATCTTGCAAATCTTTATATGCCATCAACATGTCAGTAAGATACGATCTTTTTTCAGCTCCCAATCCATTAATAATAAATATGTCACCACTTGGGAGATTAAATGACTGATCCTTGGCTACATTCATATAAGCTTTAGCAGTAACAAATTGAACATAAGCTTTTGGGTCAATTAAATTGAGACCACCCTTATTTATTGGAAGCTGTAAAAGCGAGGTAGAGAGGAGATAAGTTTTCTTTCCCCATATGAATTTTTTTGCCATCTGTATAATCTTTAGGTTTGATTTATTATATAATTTTAACCATGGGCCATAATATCCTAGCACTCCCATTGCAATTGCATTAAATATTTTGGTTTTAGTTATTTCATAGAGTTTAAAAGGCATAAAACCATTAATTCTTTCCTCAATTTTCCTTGTGACTAATTTGTTTAATAGTCCATTCATCTTAGTTTTTGGTAAATATAATGGAAGGCCAAGGAAGGACTTAGGTAGGGCTACAAACTCATTGGGAATTCTTTTGCCTGTTGCCAATTGCCAAGCTGCTGATTTATTTACTTGAATTAATGCTCCAGTTGCCTGCTGAAATTTTCTGATTATATTCATTACAACATCAATATTATAACAGTTTTCAAAAATTATTACAATATCATCTATAAATGCCATGACCTTTACTGAAACTCCCAATTGGGGCAGGTAAATTCCATTTATTAGTGTCTCTATTTCTTTTATCATGGGATCTACATAAATTGCAAACAACAGTGCTGCCAAAGGTGATCCTTGCGGAATTCCTCTATCTGGGGCAAAAAACTCTGATCTTCTCATGAAATTTTTATAAGAAATTCTATTATTCATAATGTAATTTTTTATTGCATTCAATAAGAATGGATCATCCGCTATAAGCTCCTTTAGGGTATTAAATAGATAAGACCAGTTCACGAGGTCAAAGGCAGATTTAAAATCAATTTGCAATGTGAAATACTGTGTTAGATTATGCATCCTGGCATGCTTAATAGCTTCTTGGATTTTAATAGCTGCATTTACTGCTCTCTTGCCCTTTACTGCATGATGCGCTGTTGATATCTTGTTACTGACATTTCTAAATAATTTTTTTTGTAATATTCTAGCAATGATTTTAGCATCAATATCCTCAATTGTTATATTTCTTAGTTCTTCAAAGTGGGACATTTTCATATTCTTTTCTTTTTTAATGCTGAAGATTATTCTGTTGTTAATATATGGCCAATCAAAAATCTCTGAGCACATTTGATTATAAAATTTTAATAAAGGGCCAATCAGAAGATAACCAATTTGCTTATACACTGATGCTGGGATTTCATCATTTGCTAATACTGTTTGCAACTTTAATCTCTTTATTTCAAGCAAGACCTCCTGATGCGAGATGTAACCATTCATAGTTTGCCTTAATTGAATGGAGAATTGTTCAGTCTCAATCCTTCGTTTGCCCATGATTTCTTTTAATCTCACAACCATATATTGATCTACCTCATCACCCGATATCACAGAGTTTTCGGCTGTCATCATCAATGGGATACCATTAGTGTGAGGGATGTATATTTTCGCATAGTTAATTGTTGGCTTCACTATTTTGTTAAGATCTGGGATTAATTTTCTTATTCTTCGTGTATATGTTTCTTCCTGCATTCTTTTATATATATCATTGTATTCCAGTTGTAACTTCTTCACTAAATCATTACTTTCTCTGAGGCCAGATATAGTAATTAGTATTTTATTGATTTCAATAATTCTATTTCTCATTTGGTTTTGTGTTAACATATTATTTGTGTTATTACGGCATAGGCTTGAGATAATTTTTTTCATTTTATTCCATGCAATACATGGAGGTAGCTTTGATTGGCTTGTATAGTAGTTTGATACTATCAAAATGTTAGACATTTGATCACCTGTAAAGTTTATCTGACTCATAATGTTCTTTTTAATAGAAAAGACATAGGCCTTATTTTTTATTGCATCATAATTTTTTATCTCCAATAGTATTCTTAGGTGATCAGAAAAGCCTACTAGAGAAGTTTCAATGAATGAGTCTTTCACTTTACCATTTGACACAAAGAACAAATCTATTAGTGACATATACCTGCTGTTAAAAAATGTGTAGGCATCCTTACCATATTTCATTTCCAATGGATATACTGAAAGAGCTTCTAGTTTGTTTTCCAGACTTTTAGGAATATCTCGGTAGGAGCAATTGAAGTCACCTCCAACCACAACAATGCCCGGCTTCTGCATTAACTTATGTTGTATACCATGAATTAGCTTAGGAATATCTTTACCTTTACTAATCGAGTATACTGCAATTAGATAATGAAGCCTATCACAAAAGGTAAAGGAAATCACTATAAAATTTATTTGTAACATGATTATTTGTATGTTTCTTATATTTGATCTCATATTTATTAGTAATGCAACTCCCTGTGCTGATTTTGTATTCATTCTGTACAGAAACACATTTGCCTTTGCAAGTCTTTCAGTAATCCAAATTGGTGTGTTGCTACTAATCTTTGTTTCTGATAAGATTATAATGTCATATTTTTGGGAAGCAATGTAGTCTATAATTTTAATCACTTTGTCACCTGCATTCATTCCTCTAACATTCATAGATATTATATTTAGTGAATTCTTCATATCTTGATAATTTAATAATCATTTTATTAGCATATTACACCCCACATCCTCATCTTTTCCCTTAGTTTTTAATTCATCATCTTTCTTATCATAGGAGTCATTGTTTAATTCTGCCAAATTAATATTCAACATTATTTGATTATCACCATTATTATCTTTTGTAACTTTATTAATCTTTTGATGTGTATTTCTTTTGAGTGTTTTGATACTATCCTCATCACCATTTATTTGCTTGTTGCTAAGTTCTTCTGTTTTGATACTATCTTCATTATCATTTACTTGTTGGTTGATAAGTTCTACCGATTGTGTTATCATAACCCTGTCTTCGTTTTCATTTTCCATTTGCAAGTCTGTGTTATTCTCATCAAATGAATCTATAAGACTATCAATACCTGTGACATTTCCAACCTGCAATAGATCATTTTGGCCTGGTAACAATTCAACTTCATCTAATATGTCCATATTTTTTAATTTATCAATTTCTTCTTCATACAATAAATGCTCGTCTCCTGTGTTACTAACTATATTAGCCCATGTCTTAATTGATGATGATACATTACATAGGTGATTTAATTGGTCAAATTTGTTACACTTCATGCAGTTAGCAGTGTTACAGCCTGCTGCAATATGCCCCACTCGATTACATTTAAAACACAATGGTGATCTACCCTTTATTATTATGGAAATGGGCATTTGATCTTTTGTTATTTTATGTAGTATCTGTTCTTTCGTTACCCCTTTCTTTAATTTAAGTACTACTGTCCATGAGTTTGACGGAATTTGGAAGGCTGTGCCCGGCATCATTTCTCTTTCCAAATTTATTATCTCAGCATAATCCAATAGTTGAATTTTAAAAATTCAACATTGAAACTTGGAGGTGTATGCAGTATTCTTCCATAGACCAATGGATTGGGATCTTTTGTAACGTAGTAAATTTTTTTATTTTGAATTTGCTTAATTATGTTTTCAGCTTTATCTTTTTGTTCTTTATTGAAATATTCAATCGAAATGAACCCTCTAGCGGGAAAAAAAGAAGTATATTTGACCGTGTTAATGAGTTCATGAGAATATAGAGCCTTTAAGTATTCATTGATATCTGGTTTATCAAGTATATGTTCCCCTGTTATTGTATTAGTTTGAATAATTAAGCTAAAAATTGATGTACTTGATGACATACACTTTACAAATATCTTTTTCCAGTATTCATTTAATTTCACGAAAGATTTTGTTGTAAGTTTCTTGCTACTTATATTATCAGCATAGTTATCATTAACATCAATAAATTGAGTTTTATTCACCGAGTTTATTTGATTATCTACTACATCTCCCTTTTTAATTAATATTGATCTCAATCCAGCTTGTTTTATTGCATCAGATTGTAAGCTCAAAACTTCACTTGAATCAAAATTATTATCGCTATCCATTTTCCTTTTTTTATTATTATTTAGTATTACGCACTCTGGATTTTCTAGGCCAACGTTACTACTTAGGCTTTTTTCAGTTTTCTTGCTAATAATTGCTTTTTCTGTAAGTGCTATATTGTTTTTTTGATTTATTGATTTATTTATATGTTCTTTTAAATTTATACTATCACTATTATTATCATTTTCTTCTCTACGTTTATTTAAAGAAGTATCACTATTATATTTCCTTAATTTACTTTCTTTTCTCAGAGACTTAAACACCATTTTCTCATTATGATTTTTATTTTCCTCCAGATTATTAGTATCTAAGACTTTAAATTTATCTTTAACTTCACAAATACTTACTTTGGTATTCTCGTTCTTTTTATTCTTTCGCCCCATTTTAATTTTTTATTTTAAACAATCGTTCCCGTAAATCAAGCAGGAAAGATACTTGCACTACCAGCCATTACTCGAAGCGGAAGTCTCTATACACTTCATATACTTGATGGTCTGAAAAGCATCTATAATGCCAGAGCCTTTGGCCAGTAACTTGTGAATAACCAACAGTATTTTGGCCCTAAACCATTCTACATCTATTTTGTATTCTGAAATGTTTTATTTTGATGCTTTTGGAAAAGTAGAAGTTCTTAGTACCTTTTATGGTTAAATGATATTTTATGGTATATATATATATATATATGAGAAACCACAAGTTGCTTGGAAGTATGTGACTTTATATATATATATTGTGCCAGGCACGTTTGATATGGCCAAGCACAAGATAAGATCAGATAAATTAATGGTCGAAAATATGTAAAAAGCCATTAAATGGGGGGGGGGGGTATACTATTTATATAATTAAAATTTGTTATAAATTAAGAGAGAGAACTGTGGTGATAATATAAACTCACACACACACATTTTTAAAGCTGATGCTTAAAGGCATAGAAATATGTATTTGCAATTTTGATTTTTGTTTTTTATTTTTTTTAAAAAAGAAAAAGATAATTCCAAAATGTATTTATAATTTTAAATATTTTTGTTTGTTAAAGAAACAGCGTTTATTTTAAAATTGTTATTCTGTATTTATATTTTTTTGAGTGTTTACAAAATGTAAAAAGTAAAATTTTAAATATTATTATTTAAAAATAAGTTAGAAATAATTTCAAGATTGAGGTTTTAATGGTCATTTTTCTCTTAAGTTGCATTTGGCAAGTCATTATCTTAAATTAAAAAAAGCCTTAAGGCATTCTGATTTCCTGTCCATTCTAAAATAATTTCAACTGGACAAAAGGAACTTGATTAAACTTGCGATAGTGCAGGGAGAGAAGAATGCCCAATCTAAGTGAAATATTTTTGTTAAAACTTCGTTTGTAATAATGTAATTACTGAAGAAAAAAAATGAAAAAAGATGTTATCATTTATTAAAATTTCCATTAGTGATATATGTGATCTGAATGGAGATATAAAAAAATTATAAAAAAAACTAATTGGAAATCAAATTCTTAGAACAATTAGTAAAACCAAAAAAAAATTTAATTAATTGATTTTTCTTTCTTGGAGAAGATAGATGAATTGAGGTGGTATTGAGGAGATATAGATCTGTTCTGAAGTTGGGAGAGGTAAGTTCATTTTGTTTTCAAAGACAAATCTTATTAAGAGCCCAAGTCTAAATTTATTGTTAAACTAATGCTATTAATGGAACCACGCGAAGTGTTGCAACCTTTTTAGCAAGCATGCTGACTCTGATTCAATCTAATCTGAGGGATTTACTCTAATTAAAAATGCATTCAGTCATTCTAAACAAATGGACACTAATTCATGCAGTCATTCAAATAACCATTCGAGCAGTTAACCAGTGAGTAGCCAACAGTTTAAACATTGGATTACTAAGTGGTGTTGAGTAGTGTCAGTTATCTAGTCAACTAATGGCAAGCTAAATAAGCGGATGATTATTCCACCATATACTTGGTTGATGCCGATGGAAGGGTCTAATTGCAACATGCCATTGAAGCCAGTAATAAATCTAGAATTATGAAAACAAGAAAAGACTGTTTATAGTGTGTAATATCCTTTGTTCAGCCTAAAGATGCACATCAAGACCTTTCCTGTATATAGAATGATTATGGAGTAGAAGGCCACTTCAGCGCATCCATCCAGTTCTGCTCCTGCCATCCCAACAGAATGTAAACCCTGAGATTCAAGCACCAAGGTGATGATGATCAATTCTATGAACTTTTAACACAGTCAAGTCCAGCCCTTGCCACAGTAAATGAATGTATAGCCCACTCAAAATCCATATAAGAATGAAACTTATAGATTTTATCGAGTACACTATTTTTTTGTTTATTTTATTTTAAATTTAATACCCATTTCATAAATATATATTTCATGTACATACGTACATAAACACACCTGTATATAACTTGTTAATTTTTTATTTGCGTAATGCATATGTGTGAGTTTACTTATAATCCACAGATCACTATCTCACGTATTAGTTATTTAATCAATTTTTCTTATCAAGAAAGAAATTTTCCTTTATTTAATCTAATTATTGCTTTATTAAGTATTTCTTTATGATTATAGTTTTGTTTTATTAATATGATTTATGTAATGTAATATTTGTTTCGTATATTTAATCGATCTGAGAATGTATTCATATCATAAATGGTATGGGGTAATGGGTTAATAAAATATTTATATTATAATTCTAAAGCGACTACTGCATAATATTTTTATTCTCTTTGTCATTTACTTTCTCTAACTATATTATTAATTAATTATGCGAGTTTTCCGATCCCCATTCTTTAATTGAGAAAAGAGTACGCTGAGCTAGCAAATGGGAAATCATCTTACCGGGTCTTAAATTTCTATTTAGCATAAGGATACTTATTTATTATTTTTTTATGAATAATTATTTGTTGGCACACATGCCCTAATATCATTTGAACTTGCATATCCTTTCAGGAAGAGAGTTAAATTTCCTTCTGGGAGTGGCACAAGGTGTTGATTTAGAGTCATCCCCCAAAGGTATGTAAGAGTCAACTTTTCCATAAGTATCTTCTGTGTCTGTAACACTGTTACGGTAAAGTTTTGAATTGCTTCTTACTCCGGCATGTCACCCTATTTTCCCTCATGTTCGGTTTATGCGCATGCTTATATTAGCGGAGTAAATGGTAACTGGTATAGAAACAAAATTTTTGGCACCTACAACATGTTGGGCCTTACTTAACGTGGCCAGTTTAGGAAAGACACGGCCGCTAAACCTCTAAAGAAAAGAGAAAATCTCGCAAAATCTCAAAAGTATTGGGAATGATTTTTTTTTTTAGAGACAAGATTTGAAAAAAGAGATTACGATTATGAAACTTAATAAATAAAAATTCTAAACTTTGTTTTGTTTTTGAAGTGATGTTTGTCACTACAGTAGTACTCATTTAGATTATATTACCGTGTGTGCATATTTAAAATAAAAACGTTTACGATTGAGAATCTTTATAAATAAGAATTCTAAAATTTGTTTTGTTTTTTTGAAGTGAGGTTTGTCACCACGATAATACTGATTAAGTTTATTTTGTCGTATATATGTATTTAATAAAAATAAAAGGCAGTATAAAAGTATAAACTGCGCATTTAATAAAAATAAACAGCAGTATATAGGTATAATCAAATCTTAATATATAAGAATTTTAAACTTTATTTTGTTTTTGAAGTGACCTTCATCACTACAATACTATTGATTTAGATTATTTTAGCTATATATAAATATTTATAGTAGAAATAAATTAATTAAAAAAGTTAAATAAATAAAGCAATTATAGAAAGAAATAGACTGCAGTATATTAGTGTAAACTACGTATTGTATAAAAACAGGCAGTGAATCTTAATAAATAATAACTTTAAAAACTGTATTTTGTTTTTAAAGCGACCTTTTGTCGCTACAGTAATATTGATTTAAATTGTTTTAGCTATATATAAGTGGTTATAATAAAAATAAATGATAGTATACAAGCGTAAACTATGTATTGTATAAAAACAAGTGGCGGACTGTGGAAATAAAGATTTTTTTTTTTTGGCAAAAAGAGAAAGAAGGGAAAGTAAATCTTTATTGAATAAATGTGAAATTGCATGATAGGGAATTTAGTTTTTGACGGCACGTAACAGTTCAAAATCGTAATACTATTCACGATCAATTTCTTTTTCGTTTTGTTTTGAAGACAATTCCAATACGTGCACAATTTAATGTTAGCTTGGTTTGTATATGTTTTTATTGGTATTTGAAGGGTGATCTCAGAATAATTTTATTATTTATAGTTAATAAATAAATGAGAGAAATATAACTCAGGAGAAATAAATGACGATAGGGATAAGGGAAGCTCATACGGTGCACGCTGAATAATTTTATGAAAAGAAATAAATAAAGAGAACATAAGTTAAAGAGCCATTAAAGTATTAAGAAGTAATCAAATAAAATATAGGTAAAGTTGTACAACAAAGCAAATATATAAATAGGTGAAAATAATACTGTATATGTGGACAAGATCACAATCCAGAATTAAAAAGTTAGATATGAGTGAGGAGCACAACAAAATAAATGAGGAGAGGGTGGAAGTAAGCCAGTCTAGAATAACTGAAAGTGGTATAGAGGAAGCAGTAGAGTCTCAAAGTGAAGGAAAACTGATGGGGAAAAATGAAAACTTAATGAAAATGATGGAGATGTTTGTAAATACTATAAGACTCGACCTTAGTCAGATGTCTAATCAATTAAAAGAAAGGTCAGAGGAAATAGTACAAGATGTAGCTAAAAGGTTTGATGACTTTAGAAAAAAATATCCTTAGGGATTGAAACAAGGTTTCAAGGTGTAGAAGAAAAATGTAGGGGCCTCCATCAGATTAAGTGATAGGTTGCAAGAAATACAAACAAAGCAGCAAGTAATGGATGCAGATTGCAAGAGAAGGCAAAAAGGTTGAAGAAAGTGAAAAAAGTTATAGTGACAGGATAAAGAAATTCACAGAGTGGCGAGTGATGATAAAATAGGGGGTCTGTGTCAGATAGTTAGCCATATTTAACAACAGATGGCAAAGATGGAAAGGTTTATCAATACCGTGAGACTTGACCTCAACCACATGTCAAGGGAGATAAAAGAGATGAGAAGGGAAACATCAAATGAAATAGAAGAGAGATTTGAGAGAAAGGGTAAATATCTTCAACAAAGTAATAAAGAGGAGTCAGAAAAGGAGACAAAACAAGAGTACAGCCATAGCAAGGCTAAAAAGAAGAAGAGAAAGCAAAAAAAATAACAGGGAAAGAAATGTCAAATCTAGTATGTTCATGGGAAGACAGAGTACTGAACTACACTCCGCAGAACTGTCCTAAGATACCAGTGTTGCTGGAAGGGATTGAGGGAACAGCCTTATTGGACTCAAATAGTCAAATCTCCATCATGTCGGAGGAATTATATCAGCACATATTAAAAAAAATCTGGAGGTCGAGAACCTCCCATTCAAACTCACCCAAGTAACACTAGCAAACAATCGCAAAATAAAACTTGCACCAAGACAAATCTGGCTACAATTAAAAATCAATGGTCAAGTAACCCCCCATATGTTTCTAAAAATGAGCAGTTTAATCCATGAGGTGGAGCTTGGTTCAGACTTCTTGCATAGGTGCAAATGTATACTACACTACGAAAAAGAACTTGTCATATGCAATGGCCAAAAAACCAGATTTTACCCCCTCAGATATATCATGACAAGTGGACATTGCCTTAATCAGGATTCCCCAGATATGCTAATAGAAAAGGTGAATGAAGTGATATCAGTTTCTGTGGAAAGTAAAAGAATTAAAGCTATGCTGCAGGACTATGGCGAATCCTCAGATTATTGGGGGGTACCAACAAAGAATTAAGCTCAAGCCAGGAGAACCATTCCAAGCATGATCATACCCTATACCTCATCAGTTTAAAGAGGAGGTGGAAAAGCAGTTGGAGCAGATGTTGCAGTGGGGAATTATTGAAAAATGATCTTCTCCTTATTGCAATCCCCTAGTTATTGTAAGAAAAAAAAGAGCCATCCGGCTATGTTTAGATGCCCGGCAACTCAATAGGGTCACAATACATCCCTCCACCCATGCATTATTTATTAATGAAGTTTAATGGAAAGAAAGTCTTTCAACATTCCATTTAACAGCCAGTTATTGGCAAATTGAGCTGCACCCAGCAGACTGTCAGTACACAGCTTTTAGATATGGAGGGCAATCTTATCAATTTAACTGAATGCCTTTTGGTTTGCTCAACAAGGGAGCCGGTTTGCTAAGATGCCTGGACCAAGTTTTGTCAGCAGAAACAAAGAAAATCATAACTATATATGTGGATGGTGTAGTTGTGGCATCCACATCACTGGAGGAGCATCTCCAGCAGTTGGAATTATTTTTCAGAGAGTGCAGGGAAAAGAGGATTAAGATAAACATGAAGAAAAGTGTGTTTGTATCAGAGGAGATTGAATTCCTGGGTCATCTGGTTAGCCAGACAGGGATTAAACCTCATCCCGATAAAATAAAGGCCATCATGGAATTGCCTGGGACTAAAACTAAACGCCAGATTCAGTCGTTCTTAGGAATGTGCAATTTTTACAAAAGGTTTTGTGAAGAATTTTCTGACCAAATGGAACCTCTTTTGAAGCTGCTCAGAAAAGAAACGAGGTGGAACTGGACTGCAGATGAAGAGGAAGCCTTTGAAAGGTTCAAGATGAGCTTCATAAAACAGGTTGTGCTCGCATACCCAGACTTTGGCAAATCATTTTTACTTCAAACTGACAATAGCGGGTATGGGTTGGGTGTCACCTTGTCTCAGATCCAACCAGATGGGAGAATAGGGGTGTTGTATTTTATAAGCTGTTTATTGAAGGGGCCTGAGATCAGTTACATGGTCACAGAGAAGGAGGCTCTAGCCACTGTATGGGTTTTCCAGAAATTTCAGCCCATGTTATTGGGATCTGAAGTGGTGGTGATCACCAACCACAAGAGTTTAGAGTTCCTCAACCATAGTTACCTCACTAATAGCTACCTTGTGAGATGGAGTCTGTACCTCCAGGAGTTCAAGTACATGGTTCAGTACTGCAAAGGGGCTGAAAATGTAGTTGCTGATACTTTAAGTCACCATCCTATGCCTCTCCAGCAAAGACATTTGAATGTGGACCAAGCATAACTGATGAACAAGACCTTATGTGTGGATGAATCCATAGAGCATGAACTAGCTCAGATAGCTGTAGAGCAACGAGGCAATGCATGTTTAAATCAAATTATAATGCAGTGCCAGGATGAAACCTTAAGAGATGATTCACTACCCGAAAGGATGATGCAACGATACACACTGATGGAGGAAATACTGCATTATCAAGTTCAAGAAGAGATGAATGGAGGGTCATGGTACCATTGAAGATGGCACTCTCTCATTCAATATATCCATTGCTTATATGGTCATTACAAACCCCAAAAACAGAAGATTGCCTCAGGCACTGGTTTTATTGGCCACGGATGCACCGGGATGTAATTTATGTGATGAACAAGTGTGAAATATGCCAAAAGGCAAAACCACCCAACAAAAGTTATGTGAACCCCATGGAGTCAATTATACCTCAAAACTCAAGGGAGATAATGGCCATAGATTTTTATGGTCCTAACTAAGAAATGGTTAAAAGTGCAATATCATTTTTTGTGTAAATGTACATATATATATATGTGTGTGTGTGTGTGTGTGTGTGTGATAAATGTTTGCTTTATTAATTACAAAATTCAACAAATGTCACAATGAATTAATTTCCCTTTTTTAAATGAGAAATAAAAAACAGTTAAATAAATCCTTTCTATGAGTTATTTATTAATGTGTTGAATGTCACTAATAAAGACTTAGACCTAGTAAACCTAATGATAATGTCAAGCCAATCACTAGGTAACCAAGTATGGAAGATAATAGAATTCTATTACGTAATTTTATTTACAATTAATATGATACATGCAACAATAGATACATACAGCAATGGAAAAGGAAATGCTTGTATACTAAACAATGAAAACTAAAACAGATATAAAAGCAAACCCAGTTTATTTTCATAATCTTTTATTATTTTTCAAATGCTAAAATAAGTACACAAAGCCAACATTTAAAGATTGACTGTTTAAATCCAACAGAAAATGGATGACTTGTTCAAACATTTCCAAATATTTTATAATCTTTATAGCACTTCATAAGAATTACAACCAACATTTAAACAAAGAAAAGTTTGATCACTTCATACAACTTGACAAAAAAAACACAACTAATTTTAAATTGATATTTAAAAATTAAAAATTGTGTTATTCAAATATGGAAAAAAGAGAAGTAAAACATCACTAGCATATATATAAATATTTGATGAAGTAACTTTTTTCTTATATAAGTCATTAAAAAACAAATAATAAATTAAGAAAAAGTAAATCTATTATGAACTGCTATTCAATGTATTCTAGCTAAATTAATATTGCCATAGGGCTGGATTGCTACAATATTACCATTGAAGTGTGATTGTTTAATTTCATAACTGAATTCTTGGGCCAGAGCTGGGCTTAAAAACTGGGAATTTTTACATTACCATAGTGAAGTTATGCTTGTTTTAAAGCTTAAAAAAGTACCATATGATGCTGCCCTCTCTAGAATTATTTTACAAGTAAAAAATCAATATTCAAATTTAAGTTTTAACAATGGGAGAAGGCAGTCTTTCCTAGGCACTGATTGGTTGTTGCTCATATTGGACAAAAGAGAGCCCTTGTCAATAATTTTCACGATTCCAACTTCTTTGTTTTGATTTTCAAAACAAAAAAAATGTTTTCAATCATTTTTAAAGTATTTTTGACATATAAATTATTTAGATAAAATATGCTGAAAATAAAATTATTAAAAAAATAGTTAAGATTTTAGTAAAAATTATTTACTTTTACACAAGATAAAATTGAGAAAGAAATCAAAGATGTCTGCAGCATTTTATAATTTGATATAAACTTTTTTAGGTCTTCTGCTATCAAATATTTTTATAATTATAAATAGAAATTTATTTTGAAAAAACTTTTGTTCACTTTCGTGTTCTGACAAATTATTAATATACTTTTTACAAATGAAACTAAAATGAATATAATATTAAATATGAATATATTTTTATTGTTGATTCTGTAATTGACCAATCAAAAGTTTATAGTTTTAACTCACTTGTCCAACTGGAGTTTGTACATCATAAAGGTTAATCTACTTGCCTCTATAATGCCTAAAGAAACATCAAAAATTCTACAATAAATGATGGTTTAGGATTAGTTTCTTATGTGTTAGTAATTTATTATCAAAACAGAAAATCAAACAATGCTGGGATATTAACAATGTTGAGTAATCGAATTGGGGATGTTGCTTTTTTGGTTTGCTTCTATAATGCCTAAAGAAACATCAAACATTCTACAATAAATGATGGTTTAGGATTAGTTTCTTATGTGTTAGTAATTTATTATCAAAACAGAAAATCAAACAATGCTGGGATATTAACAATTTTGAGTAATCGAATTGGGGATGTTGCTTTTTTGGTTTGTATTGCTTTTATATTAAATCATGGTAATTGAATTTTTTTTTCAATAAATTGACTGGATAAGGATATTATTTACATTATGATTGTATTAATATTATTAGCTGGAATTACTAAAAGTGCCCAAATTCCTTTTTCTGCATGATTACTAAATAGATCCAGAAGGGAAGCAACTTCAGAAAATGGTTACAACATTATTTCAAGAATATTGCCAAAGAATTCTCATGGGTAATGAATGATTTACCAAGGAAGGATGATTTGAAAAGATAGACTGTGTCCATAAGACATTATTGCCAAATTCATGGACATTAATAAACATTTTGATATATATATATATATATATATATATAATAATAATTCAAACAAATATATTTAATACAGTATTCAAAATTAAATAATATATTCTTTACCAGAAGTACTTTCAATTGTTTCACTGACAATCTTTTTCAACTGTTAATGAACATTTTGATATATATATATATATGTAAAAATTCTAGTTTTATTTTATCGCCATACTTATTGCCAAATTCATGGACATTAATGAACTAATGAACATTTTGATATATATATATATATATATATATATATATATATATATATATATATATATATATATATATATATATATATATATATATTGTGCCCTTTTGTATGGGTCTCCATACAATTGTTATATCAATTTATTAAAAATTTTAAATTTAAGATATATTACAGCTATATGATGTTGATTTTATTTATAATAATCTTTCAAAAGTTTAATTAAAGTAAACTATGAATATTTGATATGTGAAATTGTGCTAATATTTGGGAGAGACGTTTCAATAAAAAAAATGATAATATTATATGGTTGGGAAAACTGGCCATGATCAATACTGCATTAATAAGTTTTGTAAATAAATGTTTAAAGCTAAAAGTTTAAAAAAAAGACAAGTTAAAATTAAATGCATATATATTTATTGTTGATAAAGATTATTATTTAATAAGTGAATATAAATATTTTTATTATTAATAGTATATAATAAAAGATTAATAGTTGATTTTATAATATCGAATTATTATTTTAAAGTTGTTATAGTATATTATTTGTTTTTAAAAATATTTATTTTATAAAATTGAATTGTTAGTTTATTTTTAGATAATTACAAGCGTTTATATCTGTGTTGTAAGTCAGGTGACAGATAGACATATGTACACATATGCTTGTAAGTTTTTTTAGTAAAGTTGCAAAACTGTTTTAAAATTCTATTATAAAATTTATAAATATTATATTGGCTATCACGAGATAAAAATAAAAATAATTAGTGTGAAATATTAAATCTGATTTTTAAAATACTGTTTAAAAAATATAATGAATAAAAATAGACTTAGTTTGTTTAGAAAAATAGTCTTATAAAAGTTAAAAGTGAAATAAAGTAAAACATATATTTGTAAAAAAATGCTTAATGGATTTAAATAAATGATAAAAATTAATTTAAGAATTAAATAATGTAATAAATAATAAATATTAAATAAGTCATTATTTATTTTAAATTTCGTATTGTTGGTAAGATATGTAAATGGGCTAGCAAGGTGATTGTTTAATTTACCAATCAAGTGGGTAATTTATTCCGGTATAAAAACGGAGGTTCAATTGTTCAGGGGGTGATTGTGATTTCTTTTAAGTGAAGTGTGCTATTAAATATAGCTAAGTAAAAAATTATAGACGCTCTCGTAATAGTTTCTTAATTTATAAGAGAGTAGTTTTAAATAATTTTATAAAAGTTTACCGTTTAATATGCAGTGCTAATTTATTTATAGTTCCCTATTGATCGTCTCTATCAAAGCTCAATTTTACTATCAAATAATCATGAAAATATCGTATATTGATAAAATGTGTTGGAAACTTTATATTAAAAATATAGTGAACGCTGGATTAACTAGGAGAATTACTAGTTGGATAAAAATAATATATTGGACATTATATGAATTTAAAAGTTGATTATAATTAATTTTTTATAAACAAATATTTTAAAAAAAGATAAATACTTCTTTATGAAGAAAGTATTTTTAAATTATATATTTTAATATATCTTTTGGTAAAGATATGGAAGTTAATAATAATTGCAGAAATACTTGCCTTATTAAGTCTTTGTTGTTTAAAAGACTAGATTTCGATAATTTTAAAAGGCAGATAAATCGGAAATTTAATTGGTAAACAAATACCTGTAAAAAAAAAAAATTATATAGTAAAGTCTGGACGCTGGTCGTACAGAAGAATTTGGAGATTGATTTTACCTAAATATTTGTTAAAGAATGCGCAAATAAGTATACGTGGATATCCAAGTCAATTTAGAATACTTAAATAAAAATATTATAAACTATTGATTAATCCTAGGAAGATAATAACTTTTAAATAAATCCGGATCCTATAAACTGTTTAAATTATTATTTTGTTTCTTTATGGTGGAACTTATTTTATCTTATTTTTTTTAAAAAAAAAACGTTTTCATTTATTTCATAAAAACTGTTTAAACACGTGATGTACCGGAAAAGGAAGTGATGTTGATAAAATGTTGTGCCTAGGAAAAAAAGAACAATTGTGGGTGGAAAGAAGACACCGTTGGATTTTATGTAACATATTTTGTTTTCTTAACTAACATAGATATTTAATTATTTATTGATCTATTAGAGATAAGAGAGGTACATTTTAAAAGTAACTACATATTAATATAACACTTAATTTCCTAAAGTTTATTTTTTATATAATTTTACAACACGTAATATTTTAAGAATAATTGTTGAGTATAAATGTGATATTATTTTGTAAAACTATAATCCTGGAGGACATCGTTTGGCTGATTATAAATTGGAGTATCATTTATGGTAATAATTATATAATATTAATAATTTAATGTATTTTGCTTTGTTTTCTTTAGATAAACCAAATATTATTTGATTGTTGAGTGAATGTATAAATATTTAAAGAACATACACGCATAATATTATCAATAATAGTTTTATTTTAATATGCATACTTTATTTTATAATATAAATTTATTACAACGTAATAAGAGTTATCCAGAAATAATTATATGATTCTTTTATGAATACACTTTAATGTTTTCTGTTACAATATTAGGAATTTGATTTATTATATTAGTATGAGTCATTTATATTTATTTTCAAGTTAGTAAGAAGTAAAAAAATATATATCTATATTTTTTTATTTTTTATTAGACAAGTTAAATTAATTTTATATAGAAATTTATATTTTGTTTGAAGGGTTTATCATATATAGATGATGAGATATAAGAGAGTTTGGATAGTCATTTTTTTTAAAAAAATTGGTAAGCTGATACTGAAGTTAAATAAGATTAGAATGATATTTGAAGATAGGATTTTATTAAGAGGGAATAGGAATAACAAGTAGAGAAGAATAGTAGTTTAAATGGAAAAGAATCATAGAATTTTATTTTAATATAATAACTTTATAAAATTGGTAATTTATAAATAAAAATTTTGTCTTCACAAAATTGTTGAATAATTTTAAAAATATTATTTTAAGAAAAGAACATATATGTATTGCATATTTTGGTAAGACATATATTATGAAATTACATCAGAATGAAGTAAATAATTATATAATCAATAAAAGTCACATAATGTTACAAAGTTATATCAATCTATACATTAGTTGATATTTAGTTAATGCTAATAATAAATGTAATACATAATAGTTACATTATAATAGAAATAGCTATAATACTTAAATGGAGTAGCATTTTAATTGTTAAAGTTTGTTTATTTTACATGTGCTACATAAGTGATATTTTTACATAAAAGCTTTCTATTGTACTAAGTGATTATAAATGATATCTAGTAAAATATAAGTTCATAAACTCAATTAAATGTTACTGATAAAACATTTAAGAAATGTATGGATTATTTATTTTGGATTATAGAAATAACAACAATGTAAGAATCTTGTATTATTATTATTTTTCTTATTTTTTTTATTTTTTTTTTTGATTTCCACTTATAATGTAAATAATGTATATAAGTTGTTTATTAAAGTTGATGTAAATAAATTTGTTTAAGTTGTTTTAAAAGTGTGTCGAATTCATTATTTTGCACCACAGCATTTGACAACAGATAATTTGAATAAAACATAATATTTGCACAATATGAATTAAATTATTATTTTTTTTTTAAAAAAGAAATACAGTATTTTCTTAATATAATTTATAAAAATTCATTAACATTAACATATTATGTTATAATGGTCATGAAATAATTATAATACACAATATAAGAGTATAATATTATTTATTGCCACATATTATTAAATTATAAGATTTTATTATATTCTTAATTAAGATACTATATGAAGATAAAAGACATGTAGATGATTTACTTGTTTTCTTAATGATTAGTAGTATAATAAAATAGATGAGGTTAACTTATACACTGGAGATTGTTATTATTAGTTATTTATTATTATTATAAGTTAGGTGTAGTTAGGTCTGATATTAAATCCCTTATCATGCCTATCTGCAAGAAGTATTATTACTTTAAGATAATTAAAAGAACCTGAGATTATTTAGTTATATTTCTTTGATAAAAGATTGAGATTTATTTATTACTATTATTGAAGTTAGTTAATTTTTATAAAAGACATAGGAGTGCTATAGATGTATTAGTGAGATAATAAAGAGGTAATAGTATTCTTATGCCATTGAGATAATGTCTTAGAAGACATGGGCTCAATGTAAATTCATATTACCACTTGTAACTTCACTTCATAGTCTCATGATTTAATAAATACTTATTTAATTAATGCATGATATTGAACCATATTAATTTTCTGTTAGTTGTACTAAATCTGATAAGATATAGTATTATAAAAATATATTAATAATAGTTATACATATTTTAGCCGAGCATAACGATTTAATTGAGCTAGTCATATTTTAAGTTATACTATATATTTATGGAAGTGAGGGTACAATATATATATATATTTGTAAAAATTCTAGTTTTATTTTATCTCCATACTTGGTAGCTTAAACATGCCTAGAACTTGGAAGAGTCCACGAATGATTGGAACCAATGAAATAAAAGGGGGGGGGAGAGAATTATTAATTTAGACAAAATATTTTTATGTTAAATAAAGTTTAGGTCAGCTTTCCCTCCATAGTAACTTACTATTGGCCATCTTCACTATTAAATGGAATGAGGTAAGATTTTTTTCATTCTATTCCATATTAAGCACATTCACAACTTTAGGACAGTGTTTGTGTTTTATTTGTTTATCATTAACTAACAATTATTTGTGTTTATTTTTTTGGTATGAGTGATTAATCTTTTAGTGTGGATGCTTTCCTAGCAACTTTAGGGAATTATGCATACATATTCAAATAAGATGGAATGACAATAACTGGAATTGAATGACAAGGCTATTGTGAAAATGCTTGTGTAATATTATAAATTAGTTAGTTAGCTTCATGGTCAATTTGATGAAATATTTTTTTTATTTTGCTTTCTAAATAATTTGTGCCTTGTTATGTAATTCTAACATGGGTTAAGAGTTGAAATAGTGAATATATTAATCATTGATATGTAGAAATACATTCTTGACACATACAATTATAATTTTTTATTATGTTAAAATGTTTTTGAATTGTTTTGTTATTAATAAACATTGTTATCTTGAGTTAAATTACATTGGTCTCTAGTTTATCAAAATCTTTTACATTTTCACTCATCAACTTATATATATATATATATATATATATATATATATATATATATATATATGTATATATATATATATATATATATACACACACATTTTATTCTTATATGATAATACAGTAATATGATTGGATGAACCTTAATTGGAACCTATATAAAGTTGCGGTAGTTGCTATCTAGTGAATTTACCCTTGAAGAGAGCCAAAGGCAAATTTCTCCTTGAGTTTGAATACTGTGGCATAATGGAAACTAAAAGGAGTGAGGTATGGATTAACTAGGCCAAATTGTATCTTAAATTTGATGTGTAAACCTACAGATAGCTCATTGGAGATAGATACAATCATAGGTTTGGTACTTCATCATGTTATTCACAGCATTTTACTTGAAGACCCTACTTCTGACCAGCGAGCTGTGTTGCCCCTCTTCTGATGGAAAACCTGGACTGTTACATTAGAATGAAAAGAATTGAAAAAAGAATAATGCAATTTATAAACCAAGTGATTCACAGGAAAAATCAAATGTAATATTTTATAAATAGTGTGTATAAAAATGCAAAACAAAATATGCCACATTGGAGCAAAATATTAATAAAATAAAATATGATTCAAACTACACCTAAAATTAAAGAAAAAAAACTACTTTAAAAATAATTCAAACAGTCAAATTTAAATCCAAAAATATATAAAATAGTATAAAATTTCATAAAATAGAATAAAGTCCCAAGAAAGAGCAAATGCATATAACTAACAAAATAAAAATTGTATAATAAATTACCCAAAATAGCAAAAGTTATTGAAAACCCAAACAACCAAAATTAAAAAGAAATTAAATAAGAGACCTTAGAAAAAAAAAAATGAAAAAGTAAAAAAATTGAGAAGAAATTTAAAAAAAGTTTGGAAAGTAATAATATACAGTTGAAATCAACAAATGTTAGAAGGATTTCAAGAACAAATGATTGAAAAATGAAGCAAAATAAAATTAATAAATCTGAATTTAAAAAAAAATATTTTAAAAAGTTGTATAAATCATTTTAAGTTCAGCAGTTTTTGATTGAAAGAAATTTAAAATATTTTATTCCCATGTAAAAAAAATATCACTTAGAAAATGAATATGGAAACAAGATAATACAGAATAAAAACTTGAAAAGGAAAATAAAAACAATAGGAATAAAAACTTCAAAAAAAAAACAATAAATCTTTAGATTGTTAATATATTTATTAAAAATACATTTAATTAAAAATAATTTTGCTACTTTAAAAAATAATACTAAATTAATCTGCAAGACAATTTATATGGCAATAAAAGTTTGAAACACAAAAAAACACCCCACAAATGATGGTTTTTTTTTTTATAAATATAAAAAAAAAAATGTTTGCTATTCAATGTACAAGAAAAATAATTTCTTGAAATAAAAATTGTTATCAGAACGTGAAAAAAAAATTGGATTAGATTTTTTTAAAAATTCTGATGAAAATACATTCCACCTTAGATATTGAAAGTTTGGACAAATTTTATAAAAATAACAATTTTTGTTTATAATACAGAAAAGATTATCATAATAATTGAACTGATGTAATGAAAATGTTTGTGCATTAAGAGATAATTACAAAAACAAAATGGAAAATGAACAAAAAATTATTAACTACAGGAAGAACCTAATTCAAAGATTTAAAAAAATAACATGAGTTATAAAACCCAATAATGAAAACAGACAAATTATATTTGAATGATAAATATATTAACTTTGGATATAATAAAATGTTTAAAAAGTAAAAAAAAAAAAGGAAAAACCAATAATGTTTGGAAAGTTAAAAGAAATTTTCACAACCCCCTCATCTATCCTCTTCTCTCAAAAAAAAAAAAAAACACTATAAAACTTAAGCGACAATGTAAACTTATTTGATCACCAAAAATTTGGACATTAGGTAGATGATAATAACTCTTCACTTTTATTAATAACACTTATAAATAAATTTGCTTAATTATAAGTTATATATGCAGGTTTAAGCATGTATAGTGTATTAATTTAATTAGAAGATAGTAAAATATATACCAGTAATGTATATAGTATATAAATATGTAATTAGTAAATTACAAAGATTGGGCAAAATAATATCAAATTAAAAAAAATTCATAGATAGCTCAATATTTCTAAATTTACAAAATATAAACCTAAAAAGATTAAATATTAAGAATCACATTGTTAAAAATAAGCCTTAATTGACGATCAGTCACAGAGACTAATGTAAAAATGTTTTTTATGTGGTTGGTAAACAAACGTACATTAAAAATGAAAACATATATTAAATAAAATACTTTTGTAAATAATAAATAATATTTTCAATTTAATTATATATTTTTTTTATTAATAATCTTAGCTGAACATTAAATTTAGTCATTAGTTTAAAATATTTTATCTACTGCAGGATAAAGTTTAATTAAATTTATCTGATCCATAATCAATCTTCTGATTAGAACAAACTTTTTTATGTCATCAATACTATTCACATTTGGCCTATTTCTAGGACTATTGTAATGAATGGAACTCCAGTTTAAGATTTCAACTAAGCTTGTATTATTATTTTTTTTAGCAATATGCCCAGTCCAGTTCTCATTTCAATCTTTTAATTCTTTCAGTTATATACAATAATACCCATTTTCCCCTCTGAATTAAGTATTTTACTTTTTATATTCTTCTTGTTATTTATAAAATATCTTTCTTCATACATTGTCGATTTGTCTGATGTTTTTTACAATGTTCTATCATTGAATATCCAAGTTTCAGATCCAGTAAGTAAAAACTGGTAAACTATATCAATTTATTTTTCAAGCACACCAATATATTTCTTTTTAATATTAAGTTATTTAAAATTATTTCTACCAAATGTTTGTATATATATCTATCTGTCCAAGGTATTTGTAGTTGTGGTCTTCTAATTAATAAGTATCAATAATTATTTGATTATTTTGAAAAGCAATGCATATGATAGTCTTTTTATTATATTCACACTTATCCTACTTTTTTACTTTAATAACTCTTGCAACATTTCCTGAAACTTTAAAGCACCTGCAAATTCTAGATGATCTAAATAAAATTTTTATTCCTCCTTTAATTTCCCATTTAAACCCACAAAACACTTTTTATACAACTGCTGTAAGAAAAATGGGGGACATAGAATCATCCTGTCATACAGTCTCGTCAATGTTAATTTTATTAGTAATCTAATAATTGCGACTCCATTTTGATAAGTATTATTTGTAATATGGTAATACCTTGGTTTTATATTTTAATATTTTAAAGTTTTAATCATAATAAAAATATAAACAAAATCAAATACCTTTTCATAATGTAAAAACTCAAAGTATAATGCTAACTCGTATTTATTTGTTTGTGGATATAATTCTGTGTTAAAACTACTTTCAAATTCAGCTTGTTCTTTTGATTGCTCTGATTACAAAGCTCGCTACAGTTGAACTGCCATTATCGTGGTAAGATTTTTAAAAGAACTGATAGAAGATTGTGTGTCTATAAGTTTTTATATCTTTTTATCATTTTTATTAAACATCAATATACCCATGCATTCTTCCAGTTGTCTGGTACATATCATTTAGACATTTGTAAATGTTTTGCTAATGTTTTTTTTTCTTTGTTTCCTTAAGAATATGAACAATAATTAAAATTTTCTAAAGATTTTCTCGTTTTCATACATTTAATTCTATATCTGTCTTCTTCATTTAAAATGCTTGACAATTTAGAAGGGGTAGTAATTGAAATGATTACTTTGTTTACTTGATCTTTATTATTATATATTTGCTTGCCTAAAATCCTTTCACATATTTTATATTGTCATTTACCTCTTAAAATTAAAAATTCTTTTTTTTCTTATTACAAAAGCAATATTTTTTCCAATACCAAGATGTTTTTGAAACTTTTTAACCGATTTTTTTTACCAATTTTCAAATATATTTTTTATATCATTATTAACTCTTACCATTTATAGAAATTTAAAAGTATTTTCATATTTCATCTTTATTTCAGTGTCTTTCTTCAGTAGAAAATGTTTTGGAGAATTATTGCTTTTATGATATTAGTTTTCTTAATTGTATTTATAGTAGAACGTAATTAATGTTTTTTATTGACTTCAGTTACATTTTGATAATCTTCAAACTCATTTTGAGACGTCAAACAAATTATAATTTAAATTCATTAGAATGAAGTTTAGAAATATAAACTGCTAGTACCTTTTCTAACACTTTTTTTTTATATTCTTGTTTAATCACATTTTACATCTCGATTAAGGAAGATCAATCTCTTTCTGAATTAATAACTCATCATTACAATCTTCAAATTCGTGTTTTCAATTAATTAAAATTGCAATATAACAATTCGTCAATTGCTAAAACAGAGAATCTTTAATAAATAAAATAACTATTGCCAATCGCTTTCAACTCTTACGAGTACTTATCATTACAGTATAAAAAAATCCAATTTTTTTTTTCCTAAGCGATAAATTCAACATTTCATTGCATTGGGAAAGCTGGTTAATTTTGAATTCTTAGCACAAAATGAATTTTGTATAAGATATGATTCTTTAATCTTGGGTTTTTTATTTATTAATTAAAGTATAAATCAATTCGGCTGATTTTCACATCTGTATATTGTTTGGTTCCCATAGCAATTTAAATGAAGATAGAATCCATAATATAGTATTTTATTTGTCACATAACCAAGTTTACCTATCTTTATTTTTTCATCAATTCTACCTTTAAATATTCTTTGATGAAGAGTCAACAAACATTCATTTTTATATAACTCAATTAGAAGTTGAAATATAATCATGGACTTGATCTGATATAAAAAATGTTGATGTTTTCTTGTGAAGAAAACCACTACAAATTTTATTAAAACAGATACGTTTTAAAATTAAAATCTTTGAAGTGTATTATACTCATGTTGCTATATTAGTAAGTATCATTATATATATATATATATATATATATATATAGTAATACAATTTTTTAAATAAATGTTTAGATGACTATTTTGAGTGTGGAGTAATCTCCATTTAAATCAACTTAATTAGAAATCACTTAACGTAGAACAAATGCCCCAGGTCTTAGAGTCAACAAAGTAAACTGTACATCAATCTGTCAACTTACATTGACTCTTTCGCCTGGGAAGTAATTCTAGAGAGGTTAAGTACTTTCTAATTAAGTTGATTTAAATGGATTACTTCAAACATTCAATATGTCCATATATATATATATATATGGCTTAACGTAATTCATTTTATTAGAGAAAATCTTATTGTAATAATGTTTTTACTTTACTTTGAATTAGTTCTATTGTAAAAACTTTTGTGTTCGCCTTTCTTTAAAAATATAACGACTATAAACAGTGCATTTTATAATTTTCCATCACAAAATATAACTATTTTATACAGTAGAGGTATATTTTATTTATTAATAGTTTTTGGAAAATAATTAAATCTATAACAGGTTATCCTGAGCGTCTTGATTTATGTGACTTGGTCTGGATCAAATTCGGGATCGATAAACTTTGTACTATAATTTTTATTTTAACATAGCTTTAATTTAATTAATCAAATTACTTTTAGTTTTTTTTTACCTCAGAATATAATTTTCTATATTATTGGTATCGAATTCAAATTCATTTAAACATCATATCTTGAAAAACATACACATAATTTAAAAGATTTTATGGACTGTAAAATGTAATGACTGAAACTATAATGGAAATGTCTATGTATTTTAGACAAACATCAGTTATAATAAAATAAACAAATTGCAAACTGAATTTGCAGCACCTAATTAAAATCTTTTTGTCTGATTTATCTTTAGACAAAAAATGGATCTGCTTTTTGCTTAGTACTTTAGTATATTGGTGATTGTTTATCTTTTCGACATATAAGTGTTCAAGTGTATCAGTAATATGAGATAGTGGTGAGTAGTGGATCATGTGAAAGTCTGTGCTCTTATATCCTATATATTACATATATTGATACAGGTATATAGTAAACCTGTATTTCAGTTATTAAAAAATGATTAAATAAAATGTTAACCCTTTATGCGTTTAACAACTGCAAAATTACAACTTTCTCATCATTTTTTACTAGAAAACAAATCTCCCTTAGAAAAAATTATATACAGTATTTAAAATATTTTCACATAAATTGGTAACATAAATAGTAAAAGTATAATAGGAATTTTCTGTTTTAAATTAAATTGTAGCTATAATAAAATTAGCAAAGTCTAACTATAAACTAAAATAGCCTTATTTGTCTGATTTATCTTAAAACTAAACATGTAATATAATCATTGTGATATTATAGGAGTTGTGGCTCAAACATACATAATTATGTGAAAAGTACAAGATCACTACTAGCTAAATATTTTTCACAACAAGACTCTTATAAACACACATTAGAATGTTTTCATAGAGTTTAAAGATATAAATATTGAAAGTATAACAGGAACTTCATAATTCTGTGCATTAAACTTGAAGTATAATGAAATTAAGTGATTTAAAACTTGTAGACACAAACTAAAATCATTACTTATCTCTAAACTAAACATAAAAAGGATAACTTAGTAATCTTGATATTATGACAATCATCTGATTTATGACTTTCTAAAGATGAGTGGACACATTTTTATTTTAAAACTAAATTAGACAAATCAGCATTTGCAATTATCAGTTTTGGTTGTTTGCCTAATTATATAAAAAGAAATTTTTCTAAGAAAATATGATGAGATTCTTTTTACTCCCCATATAATGTGTGAATATATTAACACAATCTAGAGATAAGAATAAATAACAAAACATTATCAAGTCTTAATAGTTTAATGAAAGTTATGTTTCCAAATAAGTTTATTATTAATAATTTACAAATTATTTAATCGGCAGATTCTTCATTTTTAGCATTTAATACTAGTAGTTTATCCAATAATAGCCAAAAATAAAACAAGGAATCCGGCAATTAGTCCAACACTATAGGAACTGCTGCTAGATGACATAAATTCAGTTATTAGTGAATCATCTTTAGAAGAAACAAATTTCCATTCAACATCAGGAAAACTTTTTGTTAAATAATTATTTCTATATAAAGGTAATACCTTTGTTTCAGTCTTGTTTACATTAGCTAATGGATTTGTAAATGGTGGGAGAATAATTTGGGGAAACTTATAGTCATTTGTGAAAAGTTTTGTTTTGAAACAAAATTCTGTAGCACAGTCATTTTCAATGTCTACAAGATTTTGACTGTATCCATCAGGACAATTGCGATCAAATGTAGAGGAACCATTATAAGCTAATGGATTTTTACTTTGACAACTATATAATCCACCAAATGAAACTGAATTAACATTACTCATTTTATAATCATGACTTATACAAATGTGCATATCTTTACCAAATTTTAAAGGAGTAAAATGGGAAGGGCATGATTTATCCTGTGTAACAAAATTTCTAACATTGGAAGTATAAACTCCACCAAATAATAAACCTGTTTTAGGATTTACAATATTGTTAGAATAGCACCAATAAGCTGATATAGTAGATGTTGACTGATAGTCATAACAAGGGATTTTACAACTATAATGAACAAGCCCTAAAAACGTTTTGCAAGATTTGGAACAAATCTCCACCGGTTCATGATTAATTGTTGTTGTAAAGAGTAACTGGCTTTTATATCCAACAGGACAGCTGTAATTCCTTACTAAAGGATTGACTTGTTTAAAGTCTGCACATAAGTCTTTATTAGTTTTATACCAGTGTTTTTTTTCACATGTTTGATAAATTCCAGCAAATTCATAATTATTAGAAGGTAAATCGCAGGTGTTGTCATCAATATTTGCTTGGAAATTAAAGTTAGATGAACCCTTTTTTGTACAACCTAAACGGACATTATAAAAATAATATCGTTCAATAATGCGTTCAATCATTCGAGATAATTGTGTTGTATGTTCTCTTTCAAGTTCTGGCAGCTTTCTAGAATTTATTATCAAATTCAGAGGATATCCTTGTCGATCAACAGTTGTTAAATGGTCATCTATTTTTTTCCCCCATTCAGTAAGGTTGGAGGATATTTTAAAATAGGGACCACCAAAGGTTCGCACTTCTGAAGATGTAATACTGTTACTATAGGCTTCTAGATAACTTTGTTCTCCTTTAGAGCCAATGCTTGTTTCTGCACTAAAGAGTCCTTTAAATGATAATCCAGCACCATATGAAACAGATTTTTCAATACGATCTCCGCTTGCAGCAAAAGATCGCTTTATGTGATCTTCTTTCATTAATATAGCTCCTAGATTAATACTTGTTATTACATGAGTACCGAAATCTCTAATTAAAAGTTCTGATAAATGTTCTGCCATTTGAATATTTTTTATTCGGATCTGATAAACAATATCAAATAATCGGTTTTTAAAAGTTGAATCCAGTTTAAAATTGGGATTTTCCAGTAATTTGTAATGTAAATAAGACATGGATACTCTGGAAGTTACCGAGTCTTCTTTAACTTGTTTGGTTTTTACATACTCGTAATCATTAGAGTAAGATCCCGAAATACTCAAAAATGGATTTTTTATTGAAAAATCTGCCTTAAAATTTATCGATCTAGAGGTTATACTGGTATAGTCTTTCCAATTTGAAAATGTTTCTCCTTGTTGTTGGATATTGGTTTTCTGCAATGGAAATGCCAGCACTTCATCTGGAATAAAAAAACGCTCATCGCTCGTGGTTCTACAAAGAGAATATTCGATTGCAGCAACCATTCCTTTTTCAACATTTCGAAGATTATCCCAACCATAGCCTGGTGTCATCCCCAATCCCCTAATACTTTTGTTTGCATATAATGATTTACAGTGATAATAAGAATCATTGAATGACAATCCTGAACAATTCTTTGATAAATATAATAGTATATATATACTAGCAAAATACAGAAATTCCGGAACTGCCATTTTTAAAATGTTTCTGAAAAAAAAAAAAGAAAATATTAAAATAAAACTAGAAAAAATATATAATTATATATTAATAGTATTAGTATTTGTTTAGAAACATATAAAGTAATAAACTCTTTTTAATTGTTAATAACAAAACAAATAATCGAATAACTATTTTGCTCCCATAAATAGCTTTATAGTTTGAAATGTCAAAACTGCACATGATTTGCAGACGTTATTTTCCAAAGTGTATCATTTTACTACTGCACCAACCCATGCAGAATATTTCTATGAATTATAACTTGATATCTAAATACTTTTTGCAATTCATATTGTTAAATATAGTGAAGTTATGATATAAATTGTATCAATATACACTATTTCAATTTTATTCTATTCAATAATGCAAACAAAAATAGTGTAAATAAACAATAAATAAACCACACGGAAAGTTAGTTAATAAATGTTTATTCCAGTGTTAATTTTGTTGACTGTGGCCGAGGGAGCTTTCAGCTGGTGAAGCTAGATACATAGCATTTATGGGGTGGGGGGGGGGGCAGTTGGATATGCTATAGCGTTTAAAAGTACAATACTAATTTAACAATTTTAATATTTATTGAATCGAAAATTGCACGTGCTTCAAGAAAACAATCAAGCTATTAATATTTAAATTATTAATTTAAATAAATTAGCATCATACATTTAAATGCTATAGCATGCCCAGCGCACCCCATAGTTGCTGTAAATCTGACTTCACCAGCCAAAAGCGTACTCAGCTACAGTTAACAAATTTAGCATATGGAATAAACTTATATTTAGGTAAGGTTTGAAACATTTAAGCAAACCAATTTCAAATAGGATAAGAAAAAGGAGAATAACCTGAATGATAAATAAAGCACTCAGGATCAATGTATTTATCCTATATGCTCTGTGTTGTACAAGGTATAATTTCTTTTACAACAATAGCACAAGAAAGCACCCAAACATATTCAAAAATGAACTGGATAAAATATATCAAATAGACAAAAGATTAACAAATCAAAAAACTATATATATATATATATATATATATATATATGCATACACTCAGTATTAACCTTTCCAAATCTCTAATCAATATTCACCGATCAGCATATTTATGGACATTCCAAGCACCAATTCTATGGTTTACATTAAAATTATACTGATAGAATAATAAAAATGATGCTAGTGCACTAATGGAAAGCCCACCACTAGCTAGCTCACTTAGGGCAGGTAGTATTTATACTGATGGAGATGTGTTCATAACAGAATTGCGTGTGTAACTATTTGAAAATACATACATATATTTTGATAACGAAAAATTATAAAAATAAGAAATAAAATAAAATGAAAACTTATATTTTTTTTAATTGTTAGAAATTTTTTTTTTTTTTTTCCAAAATAATTTTTATTTGCACAAAAAGTAAAATATACATTGTTTACAATCATGTCAGATACATTAAAGACTAATTAGTTATTAAATTAGATGATGAGTACAGGATTAAAAGTAAAATTTATGTTATGTTACTTAACATAAGTAAATTATTATTTAATACAAATATTTAATTATTTTGTTTTTTAATGTTGTTTACATGTCTTCAAATATAAAGAAACTACAAACTAAATATATGATTTATAATTCATATGATTATAAACTAGAAATAACATATAGATTATCTTTAATCCCCAGGGAATTGAGACAGTTTATATACACACAAAAAGTAAGCTTTCTTGGTGAAGTATGATCAGAGATTCTCGTAAAATGTCTTTACTTTGAAACTTTCTATGAAACAGTGATGAGCTATAATATCTTATGACAAACGAGTTTGGATGCAGACTTCAACTTCAATCAAAGACAGGATTATGTAGCTTTTTTTTTCTTTTGTGGAGCAGTGGCATAAAGCCCAGCATGTTTAGGACTTTATTTTCACATCATCATGCGGATGCTCATATAATTTTCTTCCAATAGCATAATTCAATTACTCAGAATAGTAATTAATAAATAGCAGTCAATATTCACAAGGCAATAATAATAATCAGTCAATAATCATCTCTTGATTTTTTTTTCTATTTATCTTATTTTTCTCTTATTCTCAAATGTTATATATCTTTTTTTCTGATGCAATTATTTTCATAACTCCCTAAAATGTTTAATATTTTTACTCTTATCTTATTTCATCTACTCAGTCCTGCATATGACTGTTTCAGATCGGGCTTCTTTTGTCTTCTCATTTTTTTTACAAAAGAAAACCTTTTAGTGAGTGAGTTTTATCTTAAAACAGTCAGTTTGGAAATTTTACAAATAACTTTATACAATAAATAATACAAATATCACTTCATCGATAACATCTGCTTCATTTTCCAGCAACAACATATTTTATTTTTAATTAAAAATTAGAAAAATTATACATAAAAAAAATATAAATTATACATTTTCCTGAAAGTTTTTTTTACATTTGGTTACATAATAATGCATACACACGCAATCTATCAGAACAATATGCACCAAATGCATGTGAAACATATTAGAAAAAATGAATTATCTGTCTCATATACCCAAGAATGTAAATTCCTCACACAATGCAACAATAAAGTAACCAAAGGCACAATGATAATTTTTTTAAGTGTCATAGCATCGGCCCGGAACGCGAACCCGCAACCCGGGCAACTGCCAGCAAGGCAGTTGCGCTGACCTCTCGACAACCAATGCAAGATACACAATGACTAAACTATTGACTAAACTAAGCATAGGCTGTTTGCAATTAAACTATATTTTATTTAGCTACCTTTCATTGTAGATCACTTTCAAGCAAAATAGAACAAAAGGCTTTTTAGTATTAAGAGTTATCCTGGGCGAAGTTAGAATGAAGAAATGATAAATTTGAACAATGGGCATGTAATTCGACGCCCAAATAAATTCGGATTCATTCTAAAGACATAATGGGAACTACATTATGGAAATTGATAAAATACAATGATGTAGAATATTGTAATATTAATTACTCAACTTGATTCAATGTAAAATATGCATATATAATTTAAGTTTCTGTCTCATCAAGTTTTCATTCTGATTTTAAAAAAATATAATCTTTTTTATACAAATGGACGGAATGAATAATTTCAGTCAGCCAAAACAACTTTTTAGAATTGATTCTGAAGATTTTTTTTTTTTGCTAAATAAAGATTTACTTTATTAAATTCACTTATATAAACCTAAAATATTTTTCTAACATTTATTAAAATTTTATTGTAAAATAAAAACATTCTTCACTTAACACTGTTAGCATATTAAAATTAAACTTATTTATAGATATGAAAAGAGCTGAGGATAAATTTGGATAAAGAGACTGACATGAAAAAAAATGTATATAAATTTTAAAAAAACGGACTTGAGAGAAAAAACACTCAAAATGAATGCACAAAGCAATTAATTGGATTATTTTTTACCTAATGGCAAATATATATTGCATGATTGTAATATACTTAATAGATTTAACACAGCAAATTGTAGTTGATTAGTGAGTTGCAAGATAAGTGATGCAGAAACAATGCTAGAGACTAAACTATTCAAATAATATTAGCAATTGATACTTCTATCAGAAAAAATCCAGTGAATTTTATTTTGAACTTCCAGTTATAATTTTAAAATATTAACAAATTTACATTATAATTAAAATATACCTTTATTGAAATATTTGGAGTTATAAAATATAATGTAACTATGGAATGATGACAGATAACTCCAAAAGATGACTCTGTTTAATAATATTAAGAAAGCATATATGATGGTAAGAATGATGAACTTATTATTTTGGATGAATTAAATAATAGATATAAGAAGAAGGCTAGAATGTATGGAATTATTATTTTATCTATTATTAATGTAAATTATTTTAGTGTAAATTTATGAATATGGAAATAATTATTTTGTTAGTTAAGTATGTAATATACTTTATAGTTGTTTGTTATTAATTATTATTGTAAAATAAATGAGTATTTTAATTTAAAGCTAATAATTTTATTGCAGTTGAGAGGCATTTCCATCACAAGGTCATATTCATAAAGCCCGTAATCCGCATAAGTTATACATAGCATATATTTATTACATATATAATTATATTCAAGAATTTATAATCGATACATTAATCATTAATTATTAAATTATAATTATATTAAAGGGAATTTGTAGTGCTTCACAGTTTTATTAAATATTATTACAAATGGAAAACATATAACATAAATTAAAATTGTTTTAAGAGTCACATTCTGATTTTAAAATTTAGAAATATTATATTATTTCAAAGTAAAAGTTCTCATGTTTATAATTCTGAAAGATACAACTACAATGGGTAAATGCTAATTAATTAAGAAATGTATTTAATTGGGTGAGATTTAGAAGATAATGATTGGATTATAAAGCTTTCAATTACAACAAAATGATTATTCTATGGTGATTGTTATTTATATAAGATAAAAATAAATCTTAGGAAAGCAAATAAAATGATTAAGCAATAGTAAAATTGTGATCATTAATCTTAATGTAGTCTTAATTATAGTTAGATTAATTTTAAAATAAAAAGTTAGTTAATGTTTTTTAACGGTGTGATTTTTATTCATATAGTTGGATCTCAATAAAATCCCTCTTGCGATTCAATTATTTAATTATCAATATTGTTATATTTTAGAACAGAATAATTATGTTCCTTGAGATATCCATAGGATAGCATTAATTACTTTAATTTAGTTTGTTTTAATATTATTTTATAGTTTCTTAAATTATAAGAGTAATTAAGACATTATTTAAAATGAAACATTATGTTAGTCATTGTTTGTTGTAGGGATTTTCCTAATAATTATAATAAAATAGTAGATGAAGAATTTCTACAATAACAATGCCATTGTGGAGTGTTATTTTATATGCTTTTCAATGTTAAAATGTCTATGTTGTAATTGTCCCTGAAGTTTATCATATGTTTTTATGTATTGTAAGTTCCAAACCAAATAGTCTCATAACTTATCGTTATTATACTCGATTGTTTATTGTTGAGCTAGTATAATAGATAGTAGAGTGTATCGCATTTATCGTAATTGTTGAGCAATCGAAAGGGAATATATATATGCATTTATAATTGTAATGTCTTTTAAATCCCAATTTCAAAATAATTAAATGTTTTAAATATATGTATGTGTTCATTGTTAATTATTTCAGTTTTTCTAATGCAGTAGAGTTTAAGATAGTTTAGACTAATGCTGTATATTAAGACATTGTTACTCATTTATCGTCTGATATTTTATTCGTAAACATGAACTTACCAGGTCACGACAAAATTTTGTAGTTGAAATTTTTTTCACCAGTGTTACTTATCGAATTATTTAAAAATTTGTTGTGAAATATCAAATACACAGCAGCATAAAATTATATTATAAAAAAATAATAACAAATAATTATAAAAAATATCTGATAAAAAATAATTTATTAAATAATAAAATAAACGGCCCATATATTATGCAGTCAACATTTTGTGCTTATTCCGTAATAATGTTCATTCATAATTACTGTCCATTGTAGTTTAATAAGTTCATTCATAATTACTGCCCATTGTAGTTTTCGCTTATAATAGCGATTGCTTTACGAATTTTATCTTTTGTATAAGCGAAAACTATAATGGGCATTAATTCGACAAGAAACACTCTGGTGAGAAAAAATTGAAACAAAAATTCGAATTTTGTCGTGACCTGATCAGTCATGTTTACCATTTTATTTATATTTCTCATTACTTCTTAAATTCCCTGTATTTAAAATCTACGACAATCGACATTTACTAAGAGGTAAACATGAATCTAATTGCTGCATTTAAAAAGTGTAAGACATTAAATCATTACCAGATGAATCCTTGATTAAACTTAGGCAAAAAAAGAGTATAGAATAGCAATTTTTTGCGTATAAAAACAACACAAGTTATTATTATCCAGCATTTCAATTTAATTATAAATGACAAGATAAGTGAATTTTAAATAATAACATTTATATAAAATTAGACAGGACCAGTTCAAACATTAGTTTCTGGGGTCTAAAATTGAGATCCCCTGCTCAGAGGGTTCCTGGACTTTCAAATTATAATTAAAATTTTTTTATTTGTACTTGGTGATTCTTTGTCAAATACAACTATATGCATAAATTGTGTTTTATATAATTATATAACTTTCCCATATATATTTTTAGCTTCATTAATATCCCTCGCTCCGAAATCCACAAAAACTCCATTTGACCTTGAAAATAAAGATCCTATCACATATCTAATAAAAAAGTTTTAATTTTCTATTAATGCAACTTTAAAAGCTGAGAATATTGAAAAGATCATCTCAATATAAAAAAGTTTTTATGTTAATTTTTTTTTTTTAAAAATTTACAAATCTGACAAGTGTGTCTTTAATTGGGAGTACCGTGAGATTTTTTCCCCACTTTTGCATAGAATCAACTAAATACATTGCCACTATTTCTTAGCTAGCGAATAAATAAAAACTTGCATTAAAGATTTTAAATAATAAAGATTTTATCAGAAAAAAGTCTTTGTCAATTTTCCAATTAACTAGCAAATAATACTTAGGTTTTTATAGCTATAAAGTTATAAACAAGCATACGAACAAGATTCATCTTTGGTTTCTTCTATCTCCGCTTTGTTATGGAAAAAAAATTTTACATTTAAATCATTCCTATGGCTCAATTATATATTTATTATACGTCCACATGGTAAAAAAAACATTTGTTGATACTTTTCATCTCAGACATTAAGACCTTAGAAAATTTTAGGGCATTTTGTCTCAATTTCCTTAGCAATTCAAGCATTTTTTTTTATATTTTAAATTACATCAGATAAAGATAACTTTTCTTCTGAATTGAATAGTCCTTAATAGTTAACATGCAAAATTTGTTTTCCATATATTGTATAAAAAATAATACAATTATTTACTACTTATAAACTTATACTAAGAATAAAGTATACAAACTATTTTATTTTATATTATATAAAAGTCTCTTAATAGATATATTAAACGAAATATATAATATTTTATGTTTCAATATTTTTTTTATATTTGGGACGTTTTTTATACTGGACATTATTAAATATAAAATTAAATACACCGCAAGTCAATATATTAGATACTTTTGAAGAGGTAGTAATTTAAAAATACTTTATTATTAAAAGCAAAGTTTGCAACACTTAATAACCTACTATTAATACAAAATATTACTTGCATGTAGTATTATAGGTATCACCTATGAAGTGGTAATATTCGATTTTTTAAATAGAAGTGATTAAAATAAAGATGTTAAACAAATACTGTACTTGATGAAGATATTTCTAAGGAATGAAAAAAAAAATTTATATTTCGAAATCCCAGATTTAAATATGTAATTTTATATTAGTACATATATTTAAACTAGCAAGTTTTCAGTAATTATAGAAATGAAATCATTAATTTTATATATATATGCATCTCCCTTTTTAGATAATACTGTACATAAATATATCTCATGAGTTAATACACTATATTTTGCTAGCCCAGTATCGGGGTTTTTTTTTTTAGGTAACTGATAATGCTTACTAAACCTTAACATTTACCTTTTAGATTTTAAATCTATAATTAAGTATAGTTCTATAAATTAAATAAGTCAAGAAAGAGCAACCTTAGAAGAACCAACATTACCTGAAGATGACTAGCCTAGAGAGTGGTCTACCTTTGTTTTCTAATGAAACTCTTTCCTCTACTGCAAACAGTTTATATATGAATATTCAAAGGAATAAGATTTGAATATTAATGACTTTTCTATTCTGTTACAAAATGAGAATAAATAAAAAAATTACTTTATTCGAATATTTTCTTAACATTATGTTATTTATCTATCGATATGAATATATTAGAAACAAAACAAAAAATTACCTCAACAGAGTCAATTATAGAAAAAAATCTTTACCTCTGAACAAAATATAACAACCAAGCAAAAGCAATCTATATATGCATCTTTAAATTAAGAAAGAATGTGGCCAGTGGAGTCTGGTTATATCACAAAACAGGCTAGGCACTGGTTGATTATTGTTTTTAAGAATTTATTAGTCTGATGGTGTTTTTTTACTATGTATAATTTAGGGCAAGATAAAGTAATTAATTCAAAAAGTTAACTTAATCTAATCTGAGAACAAGTATACAAATTGCAATTTGGTCAATTAAGTGGAATTTTAGTATCTTATCTATCTTGAATGCTTCTGTCATCATGTGATATTTCAATGATTTCCTTTTATAAATATTATATTCTACAACAACAATAATATAATAAATAATAATCACGAATAAAACTCAGTAATAATTTTTTTTCTAAATTGTAATTGTGTTTCATAAGTTTTAAACGTCAATAAAAAATGAACATATGTATATATTATTATTTTTAATAGGGATCTATTTTACTTACTATTTAAAAAAAAAAAAAAATTTTATCCCTATGGGCAAAAATCTATTTTTAATGGCTGCTGTTAAAAGAAAAAGAAATATTTAATTAACCCACTTCAGGGCAAAATCTGTTAAGCATTTTCACCATAGTTATTTATGCTGAATATTTATTACATAAATTTATTTTAATGTGTCTGTACTTTTTGTGTAGACTCATTGATACATATCTTTCAAAGATAAATTTATTATTTATAATCAGGTCACAAAATATTACATCTCTTAAACACAAACATAGACTTAATTTTCATAAAAAATCAAATATAAATATATATAGAAATAAAGAAGTACAGTGTTTTTATTGAGCGTGTACTCTTTTTATCCATGCAAGATCATGTACAATTTTAAATCGCTTCTTAATCTCACCTTTCAACCTTAGTAAAAAAAAAATGAAATGACTTGCAAGGTGCATTTTAATTGAAGCAGTAGTTTCTTTTAGCCTAAAAGTCTTATCGAAAATATTTCATTATTTATTGTTCTGAGAAATTAGTTCAGAAAAGAATACATATGAATCTTTTTCTCCAGTGTTTCTAATCAAATGTTTAAAAAGTGAATTTATTGTTTGGAGATTTGTATTTACACGTGTACACGTTTTATGTACATATCGCGCTTTGTAAAAAGTGTACATGTTCAATTAAAAAGAAATACTTTTAAGACTTATACAAAAATAAGCAGATTATTTACAATAGTTAGTGTTAGAAAAGATTTAATTCTCACTTATTTGATTTTGTATGCCTTTTTTTAAAAAAAATTTTAAATCAGAAGTTAGGTTTACTAAAGTGTTTATCGCAATATTTGTAAAATATCACTAAAAAATATATGTTTTTTAATAATACATTTTATCATTGCTGTACTATGTATAATTTATCTAAAAGTGATGTGAAGATCTAAAAGATAAAAAAAAGTTCCTAGATTGGGATTTAGTTTACATATGATTTCCATACAATTTAGCTATCAGATATTTTTTATTTTGTTTTGTCTCTACACTCGAAGTATTAACTATATTTGTTTTAATTTTTAATACATATTTTAACTAGTTATATAAGCTTATAGAGAAGAAATATTTTTGGATTTTTTTTCTTTTTCTTAAGAATTGATAATACAAAAGAATTGTCTTCTCACTTATATAGTAAGTGGTCTGAGCAGAAGCTTTAATGCTTGCCAAAAATGTACAATTTATTATTAAATATCACGTGATCACCATTCTTTATGCTTACACAAGCTGTTTACAGAGACTAAACTCTCTATACAGTATCACCATTCAGTTGCAAGCCAGAGTAATCAATGGATGCAAGAAGGTTGTGCATATAGGATTTTATGCCCAAATCTTCTTGCATTTATTGATTACTCTACCTTGCACTGAGTGGCAATACTGTATGGAGAGTTTAACCCCTGTTATTATTAAATAGTAGTACTTGTTTATTTAAACTTTTACATCATATGGGCGTTTATGAAAAAAAATATTAGATTTTAATATTTTTGTTAAAATTTTACTTTAATTAGACGAGTTATTTTTTCTCTCCAAAACAATAGACAGTAATTATTATATCAGTGTAATTAATAGATTATTTTGGTTTTTTGATATAAAAGAAAACAAGTATCAATAATTTTATTTACTTGTTTGAAAATAATTAAAAAAATAATGGGAGTAGATGAACAATTGGGTTTGTCAAATTAGACTAATAGGTCTGTCTTTAATTTGGTCTTGTGAAAGACATGATTATTGGTAGGACAGAATTATTCCAAAAATAGTGGTGTGAGTAAATAAGTAGACATCAGTATCTTCTGAGAAGTGATCAGTCTTAATCAAGCTGTTCAAGAGGATAGTAGGTCTTTTTTTGACTAAAATGTGGAAGAAAGCAGAAGTTTAGATGTAAAAAAATGTTTTCTAAAATTTTGAAGAAAACCATATGCAAAGTTTAGCTAAAAGCTAAACATATTCTACTTCCACATAACATGCTTCTTTGTCTAACACATCAACATAAAATATGATAAAATAATTATTACTTATCTGAAAATAATAAATTTGACTTCATTGAATAGATATTTTTGTTTACTAGTGAAATAAAATTTAAATGTTCACATTTTGTTTCTGTAAATATTAAAAAAATGAGATCGTAAACAAAAAGTGTTTAGACATTATCATTTCTAGAAAGATTATTTTCAGTTTATAAAATCAATGAAATATTTATTAATTCTTATTATTTTTAAACATCCAAATGAATATTTATTTATTTCTCTTATATCTAATGAATTATGCTTTAAAAGTTTAAAATTTTTGAATATTTATTGCAAAATTGTGATATTTTCATACTTGTAAATATAAATAGATTGCTTATGTAGAAACTAAGCTTGTAAATTGCTTCAGGTCATGCTTAGATTCACTACTAATATAATATATTTTTAAAAATAATGTATTTCAAGTCAAAATAAGTTATTAATAATTTATATTTTTTGATATCTAGTAAATATAGTGTAAATTATTTTTTTAAAAAAATCTAAAACTGTAATAAATTTCCAAATAAACAAGTTTTTGGTTATTGGAACTATTTACTTTAAACAATGTTAGTAAGCATTTATTTTATATAGCACTATAGTGCATGCACAATAGCTTGGAAAGGCTGATTTTAAATGTATTTAAACAATGTTATAAACTAATAATCAGCTTTTTAAGCTAATGCACATTGCACTTTGTTGATCTTAACCATAAATGAATACTCTCATTTCCAATACAACATAAAGTCTTTGTGAAAGAATAGAATCAATCCACCTATTTTTTCAACGCAAATGTTTAAGTATAGGCAAATCTTAAGTACTGGAAATGAAAGTGTGAAGATATTAAACAATTGCTTTAAATTACTTTTACTATGAATGAATGATGCCTGCGAAATTTACTAGAATTTATGACACGTCATTCTTAAATGAAATTAAACATATGTAAATGAGATATTTATTGTATATAGTATGATGTTTTTGAATTGTAATAAACTAATAATCAGCTTTTTAATGTAATGCACATGTGCTTTGTGGATTTTAACAATAAATGAATACTCTCATTTTCCAATACAAGATAAAGTCTTTGTGAAAGAATAGAATAAATCCACCTATTCTTTCAACCCAAATGTTTAATTATGGTCAAATCTTAAGTACTGGAAAGGAGAGCATGAATATATTAAAGTCACTTTAAATTATTTTTACTATGCTTGAATGAATGATGCTGGTGGGAGCGAGGGTATATGATTGTGTTTTGAAAACCAGATAATTTTCTGGATGGTACAAATGCCAAGATCACCTTTAAAATTAAAAATTAGTTGTTTTTGTGCATACTCATGGAATAGTTTGGCCAGAGGATTGATGAAGATCAGCATGTATCAGAACCTCAGCATTTTTTATTATGATCGATATACTTTAGCATTTAAGTAGCATAAGTAGATAAGTAGTCTACCATTTGATATTGAATCTCTTTTAGATTCAGTCACTAAGGTACTGTTTAATGCTGATGTTGTAAATTATTATTATGCAATGACATTTTCTTCTATAATAATATTCTTGTGCTGTCTCTCTACTCATATTAATTTGTTTATTGTTTATAACTATTTGATAAAAATGATATTCCCATCTCCCAATGTTTACTTCTTTTTACTTTACATATCATTACAGTATAAACTCATCTATCTTAATAATTTCAAAAATATTAGACGAGTTCACATTTTTCTTTAATTGATTTTTACTATAGTGTTGCGGCACTGATTTCATTTACCTATATATTTATCCACATATTTTATGATTCCTGTTCACTGGTATTTTTATCAGGAGACGTTTAATGTTTGTTTGCTATTCATTTGGCTTTTTTTTTTTAATCTTATTTCGTTTTTATAACGTCAAAATTATTCCACATCTTAATGATTTTTTTGACGGATTTTGCAAACGGTTGATGATTTGGAGAGAGCAAAGCCTTAGATTTTTCATCAGATGAATACATTTATTTTTTAAAAAAATTTAAAATAGTAAATAAATAATTATATGATTTTTGCAGATATTACATGTTTGAGCAACCTATGTATACATAGTATTTGTATATAACAGAGAAATCAAATAGATGTTTCCTTTTATTTTAAAAAGTACACAATGCTTTTTGATATAATTAATATGTTGTACATTAAATTGATGGTGTACCTAAGCTACATTTAAAGCATATGTATACCAATGGACATTAAAACCTCTCAACTCGTTCACATTGGGATAGAACAAATTGAATACAGGTTAAACCATATTAGTGAACAATTGATTTTAATCAATGAAATGTATACATCGATCCAAATATACATTTACAACTTGTTCTTTTAATGTAACCAAACATTAACCACATCTACGTGTGGGACAAATCCAAATTAGTTTGTGTTATGCAAAAATACTGTTTGTTTGTTTTTTGAAGAATTATTATCTATGTAATTTCATAAATACATGTTATGTCACCGTTAGACTAAATGGTTTTCTTTACTTTCCTAATAGTTACAAGAATATCAGTTTATAATAACTTGAGGCAAAATAACTATTTAAGTATTTGAGAAAAATGTTTATCTCTACAAAGATTTTTAAAAATGCCATTTTGACAAGAAATATTCTAAGTTGGAATTAATTAATGCATTTTTTCGATCTTAGTGATAGAATACTTGTACAGAAGCATATTGTAAAGTAGATCGTAAAACAATCACGTGTAAACCTTCAAATGAATGTAAACAAAAAGAAACTAAGTCATCATACTAAATATAATCGGAAATACAACAAAGAAATAAAAATTAATTTTTAAAAAAAACAATAGAGATTACAAAAAATTGAAGAGAATTCTAAAATAAAAACAGTAATGATCTTTTAAAGAAACTAAATAAGGTATTTAAAAAAGAATAAGTAGGAATAACATTTACTGATAATAAATATGAAAATAAACTTGGAAGAAAAAAAAATTTGCACGAAAATTTATGTCATTAAAAAACTTCAGCCATGAGTAGACTTACCAAAAAATATCAATGGATATAACCAAATAAGATATAATTATGCGCATCAAAGCAAAGAAAAAGCAAGCAGAAGTATAAAGAATATAGAGAATTGTTCTCAGTCAAGATTTTTTGATTCAATATCCTATATAAAAGAAATGTATTAATAATTTATAAAAACATATTATAAAATCTTTCTTAAAAGATAGTGTTATTTGAATAGATGTCAGTGCATTATTTTTCCAAAAAGGAAAATTGATAATCAAATTAAATTAGAAAACATTGTATCTGGAAGTTTGAATAAAGCAATTTATTTATTTATAGCAAATAATATCAATTTTAGCCCCATGAGATGATTTGCAATAGAAGATGCAATAAATTATGTATTAAAACCAAAGAAGCATTTACTAAATCAAAGGCCATTGAAATTCACAACACAACCAAAAATACAGTCAAAAATTATTAGATTACAGGCCAGAAAATGTGAGTTTTTCACTTGTTTTATATATATAAACATACATAAATTGCAAACAGTCAGCATGAAATCAAAAGGCTTTTTTGTCTACAAAATCACACCAATGTATATATAATGATTGTAAGCACATGGCAATTAAGTGATATTTTGTTAATAAAAACAAGATTGCTCCTAGTTACCAACTACAAAATTTTGCTGTATGAATACTAGCTAATTAAAATTGATAATATGAATGTTGTATGTATAATGCACACTAATCTGCTTAATAATCTTTTTTATTTAACACAGACTTAATCCTTGCTCCCTAGTCATTTCTTATTTCTGACAGAAAATAGCATATTAATTATTTCATATGTCCAGTAAACTGTGGATAAAATGTAAAGTTTTATTTATTCATACTTGCGAATGTAATCTTTTTATAGAAAGAATCTAATGAAGTTATACTACAGTACAAAACGTTTTAGCGCTTTACAGTCACTATAATTCTTTTTTACAATACTTTATTTAATTAAACTTCATCCAGGTAATGACAAATTTTTAGACACAAGCATTACACCCACTATAAAGTATCTGTACAAACAAAAACAAGTTTTCACAAATTCATATATACTGGTATTTTATTTATGTTATGAAATATAAAGGATTTAAACACAGATTTTCAAGCTTGTTCAGACATCCACTCCATTTCATAAAACCAACACTCATGATGACATACATTTAAAAAAATAAATGACTTCCAATATACATATCTGAACAAGCACTCATCAGTTGTTCCAGATCACCTTCAACACACGTATATAATCAATACTCAGTATTAAGGTAGCAAATCTTCACACTTTCATAGACATGCTTCAGTCTACTCCACATTCCAACTCTTCAGCTATCCAAACAACCGAAATGAACAATGTTCTATATGTGATGGGTCAGAGTATCTTAAAATCAACATGGCCATGACAATAATGTTGCCATTAATAAGAGAGTTGGGCATTTCCATCATCAGATTTTAAATGGTGTGTATAACTGAGGAGTTAAAAGGTGGAATAGATTGAAGCCTCTAGTGTTCAAGATTTGCTGTCTTAATATAAACCGAGTACTGATTATATATATATATATGCGTGTGTGTGTGCGTGTGTGTGAGAGATAATACAATCCATTAGTGCTTATTGCAAAACGAAATACATTTATTGGGGACCATTTATTTTTTCACATATGTGTCAGTTGTATGAGATGGGGTGGATAACTGAAGGGTGCTTGAAAGTTTCTGTTTAAATCCCCTATATTACATCTAGATTCCAGGCAACATTTTATTTGTTATCCATTCTATTAACTAGTGTTTTTTTCTCAAGGTTAGTGATGATGGTGCTCTAGTTGTATTTTTATATTGGACTATTTCCGTCATCTAATGAGTACTGAATGTCTTTAAAAAATTTAACTTTCATTTAAATATTCCAAATACATTCAACTATTAGTAATAGCACATCAAACCGGTTAGTATATGCACATTTTGAGAAGTATTATTCTTCCCTCTTCTTCAGGTTGCTATCCTGATCCATCAGCTGTTATTAAAAAAATGTTAAATAGACAACAAAAAGAACCATCAAGAGAAAAGACAATGAATTATTGGTACTGCAGTGTACCCATACATTCCAAAAATAGTAGACAAATTAAAGAAAATCTGCAATCAGTATAACATCAGAACAGATTTCCAGAGTCATATCACACTATGAGGAATTCTAACATCTACAAAGCCTAAACTTGAAATGGTGAAAAGAAAAAACTGCATCTATGAAATACCATGTGAATATGGAAGAACGCATATTGGTTAAACCAGTCATTCCATTGAAAAGTGTTTGCAAGAACACAAACTGATGATTAGAGGAGAAAAACAGATGTGTCTAAGGTAGCAGACCATGTATATGCCAATGAACATATGTTCAATTGGGAAAATACAAAAATATTGGATAGAGAAGAAAAGGTACAAAGAAGAAAATTTAAAGAAGCTGCTCACATGACAATGGCAAAAGATCTCATAAGCCATTCTAGTGTGGCTATACACAATGTATGGAAACCACAAATCAACTTTGCACTTAGGAAAAAGTGGAGAAATCAGTAGGAACCTCATAGATAAGTACACAAAATTTCTACTGACTGTTGCCTTTGGCAGGATGCTTCAGTGGTTAGAGGGTTACATTAAAATTCCATACTCAAGAATCTAAGGGTCCAGGTCCAGGTTCAATTCCCATGCTAGTACTATCACTATTCAGGCCAGAAACACCTGAAGCAGAGGGAAGAATAATACCTCTCTAAACCTTAAAATTCAATACTCAAGAATCTAAGGGTCCAGGCTCGAATCCCATGCTAGTGCAGTCACTGATCAAGCCATCATCACCTGAAGAAGAGAGGGGAATAATATCTCTCAAAATAAAAGTTAATTTTTTCTAAAGGCATTCAATACTCAGATTATGGAAATAGTCCAATTTAAACATACAATTGTATTAACTACATTGCAAAATTAAGTCATTTGTCTCTAAAATTACAATTCATCTTTGGATATTTAAAATTTATTGTTTTGTAGTATGGTTACTACTTGAAAAATAATTATTCAAATAACCAATCGATTGTGACGTTATTATCTCGAACGGTCACAGCAATGCAAGTGTTGCTTAGCAATCTACACAATCAAGCTTCAACTGAATCTTAATATTTTATAAAGAATATCCTTAGTTCATCTATATAAAATAAATTCATTTTATCACAATTTTGTACAAATTACTTGGAAGTAGAATGAGCATATTTGAATGAACATATTATCTATCCAAGTAAGTTTTACCATTTAATGTTTTATTTTTTTTAATTTCACCTGCTGTTTGAGTGACTATCAATTTCTTACTGGGAATGTCTATAGTATATTATATATATATATATAATCTTATAATTAAATATTAGTAAATACAGTAATCAAAAATTTTGAAAAGGACAAAAAATATAATCGTCACTTAGGAGGCTTTTGACTAACCTCATAGACTACAAGGATAGACAAAGACTACGAGGATAGTCGGAAGCGCTTCTAAGTGACGATTATATTTTTTGTCCTTTTCAAAATTTTTGATTACTGTATTTACTAATATTTAAATATAAGATTTTTGCTTCGAAGAAATACAGACATCGATTCACAATATTATATAAATACACTTCTACAACAATACAAATAGTCTAATATTAACCTAATATAAAATTGATAATCAAATTAAAAAATTAAACAAAAACTAGTGTATTAAGTGCTACAAGTTACTTACAAAAAAAAAAATAGTCAATTCAAAATTTATTGGTTTTATGTATATTATAATAATCGACCTAAAAAATGGCTTATATGGTCAATTTTCATCACCACAGGGTGCCAGTAAATAGTAAATCTTACTTCAAACATCAACTTCTATTAAATATTTTACCACTAATGTTTATATAAGGTTTCAATTTACTGGTTAGAACATGAACCACAATTAATTATGACCATTAGGTCAATGAGATCTATTCTCCTTAAAATATCTAATTGGACAATCACAGATGTTTATACAAATAACAATAATTAATAAAAGATTTAGTAAATAAACGAAATTTATTCGAAACTCTTTAGATTACTTCAAAACAATTTTTGAAAACCAGGCACTTTTCACAAACCTGGAGCTTAATTGTAAGCCTATCCATTAAAGTGTGAAGATTTGCTATCTTAATATAGACGGAGCACTGATTATATATGTGTGTGGGAGATGATAATCTGGACCAACTGATGAGTGCTGGTTTAGCACGAAATACTTATATTGGTGATTATTTATCTTTTCTACATGTGTGAGGCCATGTGTATCAGTTGTATGAAACAATGTGGATAGTTGAAGGGTGCTTGAAAATCTGAGTTCAAATCCCCTATACTTTCAAAACAAATCCTAAAATGATTGAGAGTTGCCTTATGCCAGAATCAGCTTGTTGCAGGAAATAAATAAAATGTACTATACAGCTTCTTAGGTTATACTAAGTTATATTCACATGCTAAAATAATTTTTGAGTTGTTTTATTTTATAACTAACTTGAATAATTTAACCGTTAGTTAATCTGCTATTAAATTACTTGATTGGGGTATCTTAAGTTAAATGTGCATCTATATGGCATTTCTTATATCTTTCTGATAGGGATCAAGTTTCAGTAATGAATCAAAAATCTCAATTATTTTGTTAATGTCAGGTAGTTCGCGTGTAAAAACTAAGTTCGGAATGTGTGCGTATTTATACTGCTTCTAAACTTTTCTGAGCACGTAATAATATCACAAATTCTCATCAAGTATCTTATCATTGTTTTATGTATGAATATTATACGTTTCTGTACCGCAATAAAACATCATCATATAAATTAACACTATAATCATATACCGATTTATAAATACTTGGACTATATACAAAAAAATAACAATTGCACAAATAATTCCACTTAAATATACATACATTCGCGTCTAAGGATGAATGTGTGACTCATTGATCTACAATAGGCATGCGTCCAAACACATAAGCGCGTAATATCTATAGAAAATAATTTATTAAATGCATACTACTCATCGATATATTTTTTACTATATAAACACGTTTGTGACATATATACATCGTAAGAAAATTAGAATTTCTTTAAAGCTTTTCATTAACAAAGTAAAGCCTAATCTAATAAATCAAGAAAATAAAGACATATTCTAGTGTCAACTTCAACCAGTCCACGAGTAAATCCCTAGACTTCCCCACATTTATTTTAAATATAAACTGATTCCACAAAAATATTTGTAAAGTTGATAGTATTTATTTTGAAACATTATTACACTTATTTTTTTTTTTTCATATATCATAGCATCAGCAAATATTAGACTCTAACAATTTAAGTAATTATTAAGATGATTTGCAAAAACAAACTATTTATTCTGATTAAATATTTTATTTTTTTTAAATAAAGAATTTAAGTGTGTAGTTTAGCTCTCACAAATCACTCTCCATTTTTTTAACTCTTAATTACTGAATATTTTTTTATTGTAATTAAATTTGAGATTTATTTCTGTCCTACATCTTGTTAATTAGTCCTTTTTTCCACCCAACTAGCCCTTAGTCTTTGCATCACATTTGTTATTAGTTTTAAATAGTCATCTCTCTTTCTGGAATTTCAAAACCAATCATGAAACTTCCCATTACTGAAATAAATGTAAAAGATATTAATTCTATTTGGTGTATGTTCATTCTCAGCAATTGGATATCGTAGTTTACCCACCATATTATTATTTTTACAGAAACTAAATAATCTATAAATTTTACTTTTAATATTATTACCTAGGCAAGTTTGGATGCTGTAATTTCTCCATATATAATACTGCATCCAATGGTATTTGTACTCTTAAGCATAATAAATCCCCGTTTTCAAACATTCAAATACTATATTTAAATGATTTTGATTACTAAATAACTATAAATGTTTGCAAATTTGATTACAAGAACGCTAATATAATCAATATCAATCAATGGGAAATAAAATACTCTAATGGTTTAGAGCAGTGGTCTTTAACCTTTTCACACCTGCGGACCAGTAAAAATAAGGATAAGGTTTCACGGACTGGCAAAAATAATGATAAGGTTTCATGAACCAGCAGAAGTCTATAGATAAATTTTCTTAAAGATGTAAACAGCTTAGCCTTAGATGAAGTTATATATATATATATATATATGGAGTTTGTATAATAAAAAACTTTTTTTTTTTAATTTTTAATTTTTTTAGAAAAGTAATAAAAAATTTAATTCCCCCCCCCTCCCATAAACATCTGTGATAACTAGAAAAACAAATTAATTTATGTATGACTGATTAGATTTTGTTCTGTTTCTTTTTTTTTAATCAGGTAAAAGTTGCGATGAAAAAAATAAATAAAAATTGTTTATATTAATTAAAAGTTTAAAATCTTATTATTTTGTTATTAAAACTTTCTTGCCAGTCTATCGCGGACCAGCAAAAAACTTCTATGGCCCGGCACTGGGCCGCAGACTTGTGGTTGAAGACCACTGGTTTAGAGCAGTGGTCTTCAACCTTTTCACACCTGTGGCCCGGTAAATAAGAATAAGATTTCGAGGACCAGCAGAAGTTTACAGATAAAGTTTCTTAAAGATGTAACCTGCTTAGCCTTAGATAAGCACAACTGTTATAACTGACCAAAACAGAACACTAGTTATTGTGTATTGTAATGGTGTTACTTAACTTCACATGCTGAACACCCTTTCTCAAGTTGCACAGTCATACTGCTACAGAAAACATACAATAACAATCGTTCTCATTAATGTGCTTGCATTTTACATTTATTAATTCATTGTTAAAACGTGCAAGAATAAAATGTTATTCACCTGAATGTTGAAAAAGTTAAAAGTTTTGATCTTATTTTATTTATTTATTTATTTATTTGGGGGGGTGATAACTACTTTGTCATCACTGAGACAAAAGATAGACACCAAAGTTATTTTTTGTTTGTTTTTATTTTTTTTAAAAAAGTAACAGAAATTGGTTTTAAAATTAAAAGTTTTAGTATTTTAGCAGTATACAAATAAAGCCAAAAAAAATATTGTCTTATAGGCCAAAAAAAAGTGGGCATATTTTTAAACAAAAAAAAAGAAAACGAAACTTGAAAAAGTCAAAAGTTTTGATCTTACTTTATTTTGGGTTGGTGTATTGAGAAATACTTTGTAAAAGTTAGAGACAGAACTTATTTTTTGGTTTTTATTTTTTAAAAAAGGGAATAAAAATTGATTTCAAAAATAAAAGTTGAAGCCAAAAATGATCTTATTTTAATTTTTTGGTGGGAAGTGGGTTGAGAAATACGTTGTCTTCACTGAGACAACAGTTATTTTTGGTTTGTTTTTATTTTTAAAAAAGGTAATAAAAATTGGCTTTAAAAATAAAAGTTTTAGTATATCAGTGGTATACAAAGGCAAAAAAGATATCTCCTTATAGACTAAAAAAAGTGGCCATATTTTTAAACAAACAAAAAAAACAAAATCCGAAACTTGAAGAAGTCAAAAGTTTTGATCTTACTTTATTTTGGGGTGGTAAGGATGTATTGAGAAATACTTTGTAAAAGTTAGAGACAGAACTTATTTTTTGGTTTTTATTTTTAAAAGAAGGTAATAAAAATTGATTTAAAGCCAAAAAAAAAAATTGCCATATAGTCAAAAAAAAACAAACATTAAAAATGAAATATTAAAAGAGAGAATAGAAAAAATTTAAGAGATCAAAAAAAGTCACGTTACATTTTATTGTTTTAACAACACTGATAATCAGTCGTGATTGGCTATCAAAAGACAACCAGAGTTTGTATAATAAAAAACTTTTTTCTACCTCCTTCCCCCATAAACATCTGTGATAAATAGAAAAACAAATTAATTTATGTATGATTGATTAAATTTTGTTTTTGTTCTGTTTCTTTTTTTTAAATCAGGAAAAAATGCGATGAAAAAATAAATAAAAATTGTTCATATTAATTAAAAGTTTAAAATCTTATTATTTTGTTATTACAAACTTTCTTGCTAGTCTAGCTGTGGACCAACAGAAAACTTCTGTGGCTCAGTGCCAGGCCGTAGCTCAGTGGTTGAAGACCACTGCTCTAAAAGTATGCAATTAATAAATAAGGATAATCATAAACTTTTTGTAATATTTATTTTTATAGCTAATGAAAGTTTAATAACTCATGTTGTGGAAGCAACCATATTTAATGAAATAAAATTAATTTAATATTTTATTTTATAAATTTTTTATTTTATAAAATACATTCTCAAAAACTCTAATTTATAAAATGATGAACATACACACACACACACACACACACATATATATATATAATTTAAATGGTACTTACGTATTATCCATAACCATGTATTTTTTATTTATACATTTTTAGGGGAGTATAAGTATTTATTTACCTTTCTTCCACAATATTATTTTACCAAGTATGCATTACTGGTTATGCTTAAAAAATATTAAAATAAATTGATTATAAATTCCTGTTAAGTTAAAAATATATTAATAAACCTATTATAAATTCCATTCATGAGGATTAATTTATATATATTATAATGTATAAATGCTAAGACACTCTGAACAATGTCATGATTTTTTTAAGTTAAAGTATAAGATTGTCATTATAATGTTATATTCAGCATCTTTACTTTTTTCAAAAACTTATTTTGCAAAATGATTAAAATTTGAAATGTTATATTTATAGAAGATCATGCAATGGATTATTTCCAAAGGTAAGGAATCTTGCCTTCTTGAATGTTTTATGTGCAAAAAAGTAATTTGGGTTAATTATTGATTTCAGGTCGCCACCAAGAATAACCCATCTTCATTATTTTGTTTACTGCAATTAAAAATTATAACTGTCATACCTTTGTCTAATTTTATTTATATAATACTAATAAAGTTAAATATTAAATATGACAGCTTCTAATTGCCCATTTTATTTCAATATTTATTGAGGGTACCTGAAAATGTATAATTTTAAAAAATATGACTGCCAAACTTCAATGATGTGTTAATAAGTATCATTAAAATTACCCCAAATTCAAATTTAAACAAGCCTTGCCAAAGAAAATAAACTTTACATACAATGAATGTTTTGCCTGTTAAATCAGACATCTTAATTGCAAAAAATTAAAAACATATCAACAAATATATATTATTTCCTACATTCACACACGTATAATATTAAGATAACCCTTATTAAACAAGTTAATTTCTTCAAGATCATAAACTTTTAGTAATAAACATTTTTTTAGAGAAGATAACTATTAAAACTAATAGTGTAACCTATAAATCTGTCATAAATATATAAGGCAGCAGAAAGATATTTACATTAACCCTGCTTTTATGCACTCTTTAGACTTTTATTTAAGCTCAAGCTACTCTAATCTATATACACTTCTTACAAAAACAACAGATAATATATACTACTTCAGGGAAATCTTCTTATCAAAATTCTCCTTTGCTATTGTAAATAATTGTTCAGAGATCAAAGTAGTTTGAGCTTAAATAAAATAAATGTAAAAAAGATAGGGTCAAAATTAATACCTTAGGTCTACTTTATATATAAAGGAATACAGGTCACATTATTATTTTTGATGAGGCTAAGGTTAACTTTTTTGAAAAAAATGAAATAAAAAGAATTAAAGAGTCTTTATTACTAAAAATTTGCTTCAGAAGCAATTAACTAGTTTAAGAGTTCTTTTCATATTAAGAATATATTTTATCTAAATGTGAATAGTGGGAAATAATTGATATATTTTTATTTCCTAGCTATTGAGAAGTCTGTTTTGGTAGGAAACTTTTGGTTGTGTTGTAACATTTTCTTTAACCAGTCTTGTTTAATTTTGAATTTGGGATAATTTTAATTATTTTATTAATTTAAATTTATGCTTTTAATATATATATATATATATATATATATATATATAAAAGCATAAATTTAAATATATATATATATATATATTGTAATGGGATGGGGTGGTATCAAAATAAATCAAAAAAGGTTTGAACTTGGTGATACCTGAGGTGATGGAATATCATCATCACTGTCAATACAAAATCAATAATTTGCAAAAGTATATATAAGTATAATTTATTTAAAGGGAGCATGAGATCAAGAGATCTCTGAGATCATTGAGAGATCAGCCAGATAACTCAGAAGAGCATCTAAAATATATTTATCCACTAGCATTATAAATAAATAAATATAAGTAACACTCAAATAACCATTTATTGTCATGAATGATTCATAATAAAATATAATAAAATCTGTACAATAAGTCAACAGTCAATCTTGTGACTGGATTGGAAATAGTTTTTCTAAAGACCAGGCCACTATTGAACCTTTGCCAGTTTGAACAATTATTTAAACATAACTTAGAGGCACCACTTAAGTGCTCATCCCTTAGAATACATAATCAGAAAATCTAAACAATAATGCTGGGATATTTAAAATATGCTGATCATCATCAATGCTCAGGCCACTTGTAATGGCCGACTATAATTTAAAATTCTTAATGAGACTAAACTAAAATAAATATAATTACATTCATATCGGCTTTTCAAGCCAATTGTGCAAATGCTTTGCGAGTGTTAAATAATAAATGAATACCCTCTGACCAATACAAGATATAGAATTTATGCAGGAATAAAAAGAATCCCTCTTATTCCTACGACTCAAATATTTATATATGAGCAAATCTGAAGTACTGACACAGAAGGTGTGACAACATAACAGTCACTTTAAATTACTATATACAATGTCTGAATGAATGATGCCGATGAAATTTTCTAGAATTTACTAAGCGTCATTCCAACTGAAACTTAATCATATATATAAATAAGCATTTATTTTTATAGCGTCTGTATACAATTTGTAATTACATTCATATCGGCCTTTCAAGCCAATTGTGCAAATGCTTTGTGAGTGTTAAATAATAAATGAATACCCTCTGACCAATACAAGATATAGAATTTATGCAGGAATAAAAAGAATCCCTCTTATTCCTACGACTCAAATATTTATATATGAGCAAATCTGAAGTACTGGCACAGAAGGTGTGACAATATAACAGTCACTTTAAATTACTATATACAATGTCTGAATGAATGATGCCGATGAAATTTTCTAGAATTTACTAAGGTATTCATTTATTATTTAACACTCGCAAAGCGTTTGCACAATTGGCTTGAAAGGCCGATATGAATGTAATTACAAATTGTATACAGACGCTATAAAAATAAATGCTTATTTATATATATGATTAAGTTTCAGTTGGAATGACGCTTAGTAAATTCTAGAAAATTTCATCGGCATCATTCATTCAGACATTGTATATAGTAATTTAAAGTGACTGTTATATTGTCACACCTTCTGTGCCAGTACTTCAGATTTGCTCATATATAAATATTTGAGTCATAGGAATAAGAGGGATTCTTTTTATTCCTGCATAAATTCTATATCTTGTATTGGTCAGAGGGTATTCATTTATTATTTAACACTCGCAAAGCGTTTGCACAATTGGCTTGAAAGGCCGATATGAATGTAATTACAAATTGTATACAGATGCTATAAAAATAAATGCTTATTTATATATAAAATAAATATAGTGCATGGGCTTTAAAGAATATAATATTATGCACCAACCAGGATGAAGATTGATCATTGCTAGATGCCCCAAATGCATTAAATACACATCCCCATTCATATATTCATCCCATGCATAAATCAAGCTCAGAGAACATAAGCTCTATTACTGTATGTGACCAAGAGATGATGCAATACAATTTTTAACAATTGAAATACAAGTTTATTAACAATAATAAAAATAAATTGAAATTAAGGTTTATAAAAATAAGATTACTCATATATAAACTTTCTGATTTTGATTACAATACAAAATTTCATATAATCACATTGCAATTTACATAATTGCTATTCAAAGTTCAAATTGTTACATTGATTTACATATGTGTGCACACAGATATGTGATTTCTGATATACAATTAATATATTCAATTGATATTCAATAATTACAAAAAATGACTAAATTTTACATATATGCCCTTATTTTAATTTGTTACAATAATATTATATTTTTCTAATTAATTCCATTTGGAAAATACATAAATTTCACATGTATAGCTGTTTATAAACAAAATATAGATATAATTTAAAATTATTTATCAATTTATAAGTTTTTTTTTTCTTAAAAAAAGTATAATCAATTTTTGACAGGTATTTGTTGATTAATTATCAATGTTTTTAAATTTAAATTATAGAATCATCAAATCTTTACTTTTTTTTTTAATTTTTTAAATCCAGACAGAATTATTTACTTGTTTGCTTTACTTTTAAAATGTCTCTTTTCTTGATTAGACAATGCTGATGAATTAGGCAAGCTGAAATAGGAAAAGTGAATATGTGAACTGCAGCTTCCCATGCCATGATAAGTAGACAGCTAAGCATGGACTATCAAACCACAAGGACCCATGACATCATGAAAAAATACCTCATTTTTAAGCACTTCCCCTTCTAAGTATCTAGACAGATTATCCACAAGGAGTAATATCCAGAAATAAAATATCAGGCATTGAGCCAGCCCTGCTCATTTCTTGTGAATCTTAGGGGCTATAGATGAGGTCTATTCATGAGATCAAGGTCTATTCATGAGGCCTATTCATGAGATCAAGGTCTATTCATGAGGCCTACATATACACAACTGGACTACTCTGGGAGCTCAACATCTAGGTCTAGACAGTGCCAAGCTTATACTTTGGAGCATCATGAACACACTGCATCCAGACAGCCTTGCTCAACTATACACCCACCATAAACATGAAAAGTACAAATTCATGCATCACTTCTAAAATGTCATTTTACTTATTTAAAATTTTGCTATTATATATAACTCTACTCACCACAGCTGTATGTATGTTTATTTGTGCTTTTCTGCCTTTAGGTATGTCATCATGTATGTATAATTACTTCTTCAGCAAGCTGGGGTTCCCTTGGCAAGCTAGAAGATTTTTCTTGGCAAGTTTGGTTTTAGTAATTATCATCAGGAAAAAATATAATCCATGTAGAATGTTGGTCTGTAGTTGGTCTCTTTCTGTCTAGGATTATTCCAGGCAAGCAGCTGTCTTGGTTTGATAATTTCCAGGCAAGCAACTGTCCTCTCCATGTTTAAGGCTATGAATTTCTGCACAAAGAAGTGGGTCATTTTTTCGATGTAAATTCAAACTCCTGTGAAGAAAAATATTAGCAGATCCTGAATCCACTGTTCTGCCATCAGCTGCATCAGTTCATGGTAGCTATTTTTACAACTCTATTGTCAGCTAAAACCAACTGCTGTAAACTTCAATAATCTGCAACAAATATTGTAACCAACTCTGCAGCTGATTCGTACTTATAAAAACTACTATCCAAACTGTTCTCTTCAAATATCACTATCCAGACTGCAGCTGATATTTTCATCAGCTCTTATAAAATCATCTGAGGTGATAACAACATCTCAATTGAAAACAGAGTTTTATTTTTATCTCTCTAATCCCTTTGTAAATAAGCTTGAAATTTTTGTCAAAGTGTGATATGTATGTTTTTACTTAGGGGATTTCTAATAGATAGAAATTTTGTGTAATTAATTAAAAAATTTCAAAAATAAATTTAATCAGAAATAATAATAATAATAATACAATATTTATATTTATTCAGACCTTTTTAAAATATTAATTTTATAATGAAATTTTGTTTTAAACCCAGCGTTATTTAACCCTTTACTTATTATTATTTTATTTTATGAAATATAGAAAAATATCTACAAAAATTTATTCTGTGTTTATTTCTACTTATTTTTTCAACTTATATATATTTATGCATACACACAATATATATATAATCAACCATTAATTAGCAATCAACTGCAGGTTGAAGATCTCTCCAAATTCAATCCATCTTCTCCGATTTATAGCCTCTCTTCTCCACATCACTTCTACACCCTTTCTTATTTCATCCATCCATCACAAATGTGGTACATTTCTGGATCTTTTAACAATCTCCTGAAATCCAGTTTAATATTTTAATTGTTCATCAATGTGTCCACCTCAATTCCACTTCACCCTCTTAATCCTCTCAATGTCATTAACACCTGTTCATTCTTTTACACATGTATTGTGTTTTTTGATCTCTTTTGCTTAGTCCTAACATGCATCTCTCCATACTTTTTTAAATAATCTGAAGTCTGTGTATTGTTCTTCTATTAAGTATCCAAGTCTCAGATCCATAAATAAGAACTGGTAAAACACATCCTTTTAAAATTTAAGTTCTTTTTACCAAAAGCACTCCACCCAAATATACTTCTATGATTAATTTCATCTATTATATTTCCATCTGTACTAATAATCTAATCAAGATATTTATAGTTGTTTCTTATCAATTTTTATTTTAATCTTTTTAATGTTTACCTTTAGTCCTACTTTTTTATTTTCATCTGATAACTCTTACATTTCTTGAAACTCTGAAGCATTATTTGCAGAAACTACACCATATGCAAAATCTAAATAATTTAAATAATCTTCATTTACTTTTATTTTTTTAGTTTTCCATTTTAATAACTAAAATATTTCTTGTAGCACTGCTGTAAAAAGTTTTGGATATGGAGTCACCCTGTTTTACACTCTTCTCTATCTTCACATTACTAGTATCATTGTGTAATGTAATTGTTGATGCTGCATTTTTATAAATATTCTTCAGAATATGACAATATCCTGAATCTATACCTTGTTGATCCAATGATTTGCTTATAAAATCAAATATCTTTTCATAATTTACAAATCCAAAGCACAATGACAACTCATATTAATTGGTCCTTTCTATTACTTCTCTCAATACTTGGATATAATAAATTGTATTAAAACCACTTTTAAATCCAGCTTGTTCTTTTGGGTGATTAAAATCCAAACTTTTCTGTAAATAGTTGAAATTATTTAGGTAAACATTTTATATAAAACTGATAAAAGACTGATAGGTTTGTAATTTTTAATCTTATTTGTCACCTTTTCTAAAAATTAATACTACATTCTGGCAATCATCTGAGACATCTTTATCATTTAGTATACAACTTTGCCAAAAAAAATGTTAAGATATCAATGATAATTCCATCATTGCCTGGAGCTTTTTTCTTATTCATAAATGTAATTGTATGTCTCATTTCTTCATTTAAAATCCTGGGAAATTGAGGATATAAAAATTATTGTAGATACTTATTCTTTATTACTATATTAATTCTTGATAGAACTCTTTGATCCATTTTATGATATCATTTTTTTAGTAATAGTTTCATCTTTCTTATTTCAGACGTTATATACCAATATCAAAATGTTGATTTACATTTATAAAAACTTTATTCTCTTCTATAGCTTTCCTTGCTTATTAACAATTATATTTTATATCATTGTCAACTCTTTTTATACCATTTTATAAAATTCAAGATATTCAGGTCTTCTTAATGCATCATTTTTATATATTTTTATATTCCTTCTGTTCTTCATAAATTCTCTAGTCTCAGTAGAAATTTTATTAGTCAATTGAGGCTTTTTTTACAACTACCTTTGTTGCAATTTTTAAAATTGCATCAGTTATTTTTGTATTAATTTCATTCAAATCTGATTCATATTTAAAATATGCTAATATTTGAAAACAATGTGCAAGTTCTAATTTAAATTCATTAGTGTTTCTGAAGATTATTGTGAATATTGTTTTTCTTAATAATTTTATTCTTTCTAATTTTTCACTAATCGTTGATCACTTCCTGTGTGAATCTTGAAATATGTATTTTGTTTGTCAAAAACTAATCTAATTCTGCTGTATCTTTATTTGGATGCTTTCATATTTATTTTCTTTTAACATTTTTCTCAAAAAAAATTCATAATATAAAGTATTTCTTTTTCTGCAAACTCCACAAGTTAATATCCTTCCCCATTTTTATTATCATAACTAAATTTACCTACAACCCTTTCATCTTTCATTTGTTTACCAATTCTAGCATTAGTCTCCCATAACAATTTTAAAATGTTTTTGGTCTGATCAAAAGCCTTTTGTATATCCATATAAAAATCCTCTACTACTTCATCACTATTTGTGCATAAACCTAAATTATCTGCACTTGGTATCTGCTATTAAGTTGAACAACAAATCTTGCCACTCTGTCCAATACACCACCAATCTTCACAATGTTGTTCTTCCACTTTTTATTTATAATGAATCTTAATCCACCTGTACTTCTGATATTTTGGCTTTTGTAGTGAAATGGGTCCACTTTTTAAATCGATTACTTCTTCACCTTTTCTTCTAACTTCATGAAATCCAATAATGTCCCATATCACAGGATTCTTAACATCCTTCACCTTTGGCCACCAACTTCCATCTTGGAAGATAACTTCACAGCCATCTGGTTATAAGGGCCATGATTTTTTGTGTATCATGATTGTAAATATCTATTAGGAAAAGAAAATTTTCATTCACACATGTATTTATCATGCCTTATCAAGCAACTGAGAAAAAAGACCATAGTGTTTCTTGATCTTAAAGTCAAAAGATAAAAAGCATAACCAGACCACACAGCTAATCTATATTCATATACTATATGAATAATTACATAGTAATAACAGCTGCAATGACAGGAACATATGAAGTGAACATAAGGTATTTGTACTACATGGTTACTTTTAAGATCTCCAAGAAATCAAAGGTTCTCTTTTCAGTTAATAACAAACTCTTTTTCTTTATATTGAGTTAAATATTTCCATGGTTATTGTAATAAGTAATAGAATGATGAGATTATATTTATGTAAACAGAGATAACATGTAACTATATATAGAGAGAGAGGGGGAAAGAGTATATTGTAATGGTCAGCTAGTTTTAGTTGACTCTGGAATTAGCTGATAATGTTAGGAAATATTCTAGGCACATACCTTATTTATACATGCTAATATGATTAGAAATTTTTTTTTCTCTTCCATAGTATTTAACAATGAAAGTGACCATCACATAACAACATATACAATACCAAGTTAAGTCATATAGCCCACAAGTTACTTTTCAAGAAATGGACATGGAATATACAGATCCAGTAATCCTTAATGATGATAATTGTACTGACCAGCAATAAATTCCTAAATACTTAGACAATGCTTCTAGTATATTTAAAAAATAATAGTTTGTCAGTATATTTAATAAAATCAAATTTGGTTTATTATTGACCACCATTCATCAAATCATCTGAGAACCTCACTGAATATTAATTGATCAGGATTTTATGGTTATTGGTTTGAATCCAATTACCTGCATTCAAGATCACTTTTTCTTTAAAAAGACCTTAAACAAATATTATGCTTTCTGGAGTCATCATTGGAATTCTCTCAATAGCAATCCCATGTTTCCAACTCAGAACATAATTGGTCTATATAATGGAGAATCAATACGACGTAAGCGAAATAAAATTACTGAGACAATAAAGAATTACGATGAAATAAGTTAAAATATTTATCATTTATTTACACAATCTCAGTTGATTTTTCATAAAAAAACAATAATCAAATAGAACAATAAATTTAAATGTTAAAGGATGAAAATTAAACATTAAATATATGTAAATACACAATCAATGTACAATCTATCTTTTATGACAAATTAATACTTTCGTAAAATAACATATACAGTCTAACATGAAACAATAAATTTTAAAAAAATTACACAAATAAAAAAAAACTACCAATCGATAATAAATGCATATTGTGTCATTATTATTATATTAAGGCTTTATATATGTATGTGTAAATCAAATATTCAAGTATTCTTAATTTAAGTATTCTTACTAGCAGAGGATTATTTTTGCTTAAAAATCTTATAATGTCTATGTTGGTTTAGATCAGAAGGCATTTCAAACTTTCTATTTCAAGGGTATTTTTATGGTACTGTTCTGAAACTGGAAAGGCTGCATGTGAATTCTGGACAGTACATTATGGTATGCACTTTACAATCCATGCTACTTTTTTTTTCCTTAAGTCAGATAGACATTCTAGCTGGCGGGTTAAACATCAGTACCAAAATGTACTATAACATCATTCTGAAGTAAGCTAGAATTATCTTACCACTAAAACAACTAAATTTAGTGCTGGCAATGCATGTGTTAAGCTTTTTATACTTATATATTTCCTTCTATCATTTTTAATTTTTTTTTTTTATTATTATTACCAGTGCAATCCTTCCAATCCCAACTTGGCTTGCTTTTCCTTATATTTTAAGTCCTATTTTCATGTTCTTTTTCTTATTTCTATTGGTTTTGTTTAATTATGATTTTACAACATTACCTGGAATTAAATCTTATTAGAAACAACTTATGTGAAGATTGAAAATATCCAAACTTTTTTTTTGGATGGATAATTTCATTGAAGGTTTTAGACATATTGAACTTAGGAAGATCATTATAGCATATTAGTTAGTTAAATTTTAATCTCTCTCTACTTTATAAGTCTTTGTTATATAACTGCTGTGAAAAATTTGTGAGAACATGGAATTATTCTTATACACTCATCAAAGTTAATTCTTATTAGTATCACCATGTAATCTCATAATTTCTGTTGCATTTTGTTAATTATTACTTAAAATATGACAGTTACCTGCTTATATTTCTGATACTTAAACTTTTAATCTGGAATGGCTTCATATCACATGACACATACTTTTTAAAGACCTTAATTTTATTTTTTTTCTTAAACAAGCATCCATCTCCATATTTTCCTAAACATGTCTCTATTATGTAAAAATTAAATCAGTTTGAATTTAACATTCTTAGTTTAAATTTTACACTTCTGTTTTTGCTTTAGTGGTATTACATACTGGTTATAGTTTAGAAAGTTGAAATTTTAAATATGTTGCAAACTATTGCTGTTTTTTCTACTTTTAAGATAAATATAAAACTTAATGTAACTAATGTTAGCATTAATAAAAAGCAAATTTATTTCATTATAATAACTGATAAGAAAACAATCAACTAATCATAAAAAATCTCTCAAATAAAATTTAATGTCATTGTTTATTTATTTTATGACTGGTTTAATCAATTTACACAAATAATTTAGTATTTATTATAAGGTTTATAAAGAAAAAATCAAATTTAACATAATTATATAAAACAAGTATATATTTTAAAAGCAGCATGGGATATTATTCATAATCTGACTGTTACTATGTGTTGTAACCTTGTGGGTTAATCATGGTGGAAATATATAAAAATAAATATATTTTTATAATCTATAAATTCAATGTATAATGCTAATTCACATTCATTTATATGTGATGTGATTCTATGTGTTGAAACTACTTTTAAATTCAGCTTGTTCCTTTGGCTTCATTGATTATAAAGTTTGTTATAGACAAAATAATGATCTTGGGAAAAGATTTTAAAAAGAACTGATAAAAAATTATCAGACCTGTAATTTTTAATATATTCTTTATCACTTGACTTAAATATTAATATTATAAGCACTTTTTCTAATCGTCTTCCACATCTTTATTAATAATTTATTTGATATAAATTATTGTCAATTTTTTTTCACTCAATTTGTTAGGAATATCAACAAAATTACATCACTTTCTAGAGTTTTTCTCATATTCATAAATTCAATTTGACTTATCTTTTCTTTATTTAAAATGCTGAACAATTTAGAAGATTAATTGTAATGACTACTTTATTATTCTTTGATTATTAAATAATGTATTGTCTAAAAGTCTTTCATACATATTGTTACTACCTTTTTAAAATAATAATTCTTTTTTTTTATTGTTGTAGCAATATTTTTTCCAAAACCAAATTTTTTTATATTTTTGAATTTTTTATTCCCCCACTCTCATAACTTTCATTGCCAATTTCCAATTATGTTATTATTAAATTTTACCATTTTTTAGAAATCCAGATGTTGAATTTTTCTCAATAGATCATTTGTAAATATTTTCAGTCTTTATTTCAATAAAAAATTGTAAATTGCTGCTTTTTTGGTATTAGTTATCATAGTTGATAAATAAGTTTTAATTTAAGTTCATCTGATAGTTTTTGTTTATCTGATTTTACTTTACTATTTTACTTCTCACAAATAGATGATCATCTCATATTTTAAATTTATTATGGTCATTACAAATTTGTAATTCATGCCCTCTCTTAATCAAAATATAAACCAATTTGGTTGAAGTTACATTTAGTATTTTTTCATCTCATTTAAGATTTTAATCAAAGAAATATATCATAGTTTCTATTTGTAACCATACTTTTACCTTTCAATCGATTTTAAATTCTACTTAAATATTTTAATGAAAAGATTTAAAGAACATATTTTTTATAGCAATCATAAATTCAAATGTAATCATAGAATGAATTAATACAGATCATTTTTTTCTTATTGAAAAAATATCATGAACTCATTAAAACCGGTAATGTTTGAAATTTTATATATATATTGTAACCTAACTAGAATGAGATGGGGGTATGAGAAAGAGAAAAGAGAAGAATAATACTAATAATGAAATGGAGATAATGATAATGGTAAGGATAAATGATGGAAAAGAATCGAGAAGAAAAAGAAATGGGAAAAAGTAATAGAAATGCTAGTAATGAAATGGAGAGAGAAAAAAATGAGATGATGGAAAGATATGAAAGAGATATAAGAAAAAGATGGAATAAAGGAGAAATGAAATGAGATGATAGAAAGAAATGACATGAAAGAAATGGAATAAAATTGAAATGAAATAAAATAAAATATAAATGAGAGACTCTAAACGACTTGGCTCAGTGGGATTACAATAAATTTAAAGAAAAGAGATGATGATCCAGAGATGTATAATCAAATAAAGGTCAAATCCAATACTGATGAACTATAACTACTACAGCATATTAATATTTTAATAAACCATACAAAAGATTTTCTAAATTACTAATTAATGCTTACCATATTAGTCCTACTAATAGATTATACACTCTCTGAATAAGACCTGTGATGCTTTGCTTTAAAATATTATCTTACAGAATTATATTTACTAAAACAACAAGAGTAAATAACCTCAGGGATTTTAAAACTAATACTCTTGTGTAAATTTAAAGTTTAAGTTAAGTTGCCTAATAAAGAATTACTGTGATTAATAAATAAATAAGTGACATCTTAATTGACCATAAAATAATTGTAACATGTTCAATCTCAAAATAATAAACAAAACAAATATTATTTCACAAAATTTAATGAATCAATTTAAATTTAATTAATAATGGCCTATTATCTAAGATATTACTTGAGCAGAGAAAAGAGCAAGGGTACTTTTAATGCCTTTCCATACAGACAACCACTAAAGACCTCAAATGCAAATGAATTAGAATTCTTTAAATATATCAGATTTAAGATGATGATAGATGATGTGCAGTGAATATAAGATAAGGTGCAGCTTTTAAAATAATATTAATTAAAATATTCTTCTGAAGTACTAATATTGTTAATCTGATATTGCATAATCTTTAGTCTAAAAGATATACCGATAATTTAAAAATAAATAAATAAACTTTTAACTAAGTATTTAATTAGGTATCTGCTATAATGCAATTATCTGTATTTATGATTCAATATGAGAATCATTTACTTTAACATAGCTTTTTTTTTTAAATTTCAAGACAATATTAACTATATTTAATTAACTTAGAATATACTTGTAAATTTCTGAATTGAAGATTCAATAACTTTTTAAATTTTACGATTTTGTGAACTTGGAACCCAAGACAATAATATATTCTCATATAAAAGTAAAACAAACAAAACAAAACTTTTGAAATAATAATAATTTGATTTATTAATAATGAGAAGACATGTTTACAAATGTAGTAGAATACAAACAATGCCAATACCGCACTAAGATTTAATATAATTATTTGGACTCTTAACAGTTTTATTTAACTTACATTAATACACTTAATAACCTACAAAGGTTATTCACTGTTACTTTCTTTTAATAATTATATTTTTCTCAAAAAAAAAATATTTTAAACTTTAATTATCATATGTACTTAATAAGCACACTACTATCCTTCTTTATTAGACTAATTGATAACCTTATTGTGTCATCTAATAATCAGAATGACACCCAGAACTAGGTTTATATTGAAAACTCTTAAGCTTAATTTTATACTCCTAAACTTAACAAACACTAAGTTGGAATAAGCATATTCGGCAATACTTTTGAAAAATATCATCACTAGTTTCACGGATATAACTAATATCATAGCTAGATATATGTTTAAATCAGATCAAGCTAATATTAAAACTAAACTAAATTAAGTGTATGGGGCAATCATTCATCAGAGATCAGTTATATATTTTTTTTAAATAACTTTAGTCCACATAAAATTATTCCCTCAATGTTTTAAAGATAATAATGTAACAGACTTACAAATCCAGTGGCAAAATTCTGGATGAAAATTTTAAATTATTGTGTGAATTGCCACTTATACCATATGCATATTTAACATACTTTAAAATAAATATAACTTATTGTTGGTTAGCTTGTGCATGATAAAACTATCATAGCAACACAATTCAAACATTGATATACCTATGAGCCTTAAATTAGCTACAACTACCTGAAGAAATACATTTCCTTAAACAAGCATATCTTGTCATCACAAATATAAAACAAATGCAACATCACCTACTGTGGTGGAATTAGCATTAAGTCATCATGAATGATAGGCAAAAAATATAAAAATACTAGGCTCCTCAGAGCTGGAAAAGAATGTGGTGTCTTTCAAAAAAAAATACCTAACTTTGAGGCAGAAACAAAGATACCTGGAATTTATCTATAGTGTATCTGGGAACAGGAAAGATGCACCAGAAAAGCACAATCCTCTCATGGGATTTCCAATGCTTATAAATGTGATCATCATCACTGAAAAATACAATACAATAACCCTCTTTTTGGGGACAAGCACTATCAAATCATGAAAATACAATACAATAAGGATGGAGGATTTTTCTCTACTCCATAAAGCATATTCAAAAATTATAACTAAGCCTAACTCTATGAGGCTACCAAATATTAACTAATAGCAAGATATATACTTCACTTAAACTAACTAAGTTATTTCAAAGAAATTTATAAAATACAAAACATATATCCAATGTTTGAACCAACAAAGCAAACTATGTGTCAACTGACTACTGTAGAAAATGCCTTAAAATTAAATGCATATAAAATTCTAGGCAAGGCACAATGCACACATAACAAAATATTAAATGCTAAAATATAATAACTAGTGGACTTTTAAAATTGTAAATTAAATGCAAGAATATTTACTTCTCGATGAATATAAAATATTTGTAGTTATTCTTAATATAACATTCATAAAACAAATAAATGGATATTCTCTGATAAACTTCTTTAGTAAATTTAAAATAAAAATTGAGTAAAACATCCCATTTATATAAAAATAAGACTGTGATATTTAAATCTCTATAATAAAATTATTAACAGAAACTATCTAGTGTAATGCTTAATAAATAAACTAAATCTACTTAAGAATAGCAAAAAACATTTGCTCATTCAAATACATCTATTTTGTTTTAAAATTATAACCCTAGTTTACCTGTATATTTATGCAAAAGTGTTACAAAAAAAATTAATAGCATAAATATTTTATGGGTTTTTTTTTTAAACCAATAAAGAAGACCATAAAAAAAATAATAATACATTAATCTAAGTTCATATTTCCGCTCTGTGATGATTTTTTCCATTTCATAATGTGTAGACAATTTATCGAGGTTAAGATATCAATTTGAATTCGAAGCTTCAACTAATACATTTATATACATGGCAATCATTTCCAAACGAAAATGTTCAGTAGTTCATTAATAATATTTATTTTTAAACAATTTTTTAAAAATAAATAAATAATAAGATTAAGCCGGCATGAAACAAAATAAATTCTTCAGCTGAACACACTTTAATTTATTTATAGGATTCAGAGTTCAAAATTGCATATAATAATAATAATATATATTTCTTTATCTGAAGTTCTTTATCCTCTTTTAGGAAAACGCTTCTTTTAAAATATAGTTTTTTAAATAGTTTCCTAATAATATTCCAAGACATATTTATTTCTAAAATTAATTTCCTTTGCTTACTTTTAAATATGAGACTAAACATTTTTTTACTGTTCAAAACATTTCTCCATTTATATGCTATAATTAATGCCATAAAGTTATTTTTAAATACTGGCAAGTATGACCATTTATAATGTACTCAATAACTATTAATTCATTATTAATCATTATAGATTGTTTTAAAGTTTTATTTCCAAATAAGTGTCCTTTCTTATGGTGTAACTAAGAATTATCCTTTAAAATGTATATATTATCTGTTTGCATTTAGCTAAACAAATCATTTTTATATATGTCAAGATATAAATAATAACTTTTTTTTAAAAAAATAATCATTCTCTATAGTTTCACTGTAATCGAACGTAGCAGCTTCTTTATAATGTTTTTTTAAACTTTAAAAAAAAATTCTTTTTTTTACATATACTTTTAATCTAATAGGAAAAATAATTAGCATTTTATTTTCAAAATAGTTTAATACAACCAAACGCTTATCTATGGAAATGATTAATAGTTTGTTCCTTAACCTTATTTCCAAGTAAAGAAAATTAAACAAATTAATGTCATATAATATGTGAGACACATTTTTTTACTATAATTTCTATGCCTCGACTGAAATTCAAATTGTCAGAAAAATGGATTACCTTTTCTTTTTAGCCTTCCAACATTACAGGATGATTTTAAATATTTTAAACATACTTGTATTTTTTTAGAAATATCAAGTTCTTTAAAAAAAATTACTTTTATTAATAAAATTTTTAAGATCTAGCACCAGTTGAATCCAAAGATCAGCCCCAGAATGGTCCCTCAATATCCATTTTATCTCACAATTTTTCATCCACCTACAATTCATTTAAAAACCAATAAAAATTATTTTTTATTAAATTTTAATATTCTGACAAACCAGCTGTGGAATCAATCTACTGACATAATCAATATAATTTTTCCATACCATGTGACCTTCAGCTGGAAAGTCAAAATTTTATTATTAACAAATATTATGCAATAAATTTTTTTTAAATGATATTTTATACAATACAATAGTAATAAATACAAAATTTAAAGTTATACCCTTAAATATTTCATTTAAAATAATTTTATCCACACATTTGCTTTATTTACTTATTTTAAACAATATGGGAGTTAAATTATTTTTTTTATTCTTATGTTCCCATGTCTCTGCATGCACATATTCTCACAATATGTCTGGTGTTACATTAATTGTTTAAAATTATTTTTAAAATTACAACAATAAAATGTTAATGATTATTTAATTTAACTAACTTTTATAACGAGAATGCTAAACTACAAAACTAATAACAAATATTCTTATTTCCTTTTAATAAAAACTTACATATCATTTCTTTTTTTTTAAATTATTACTTACTTATTCCAACTTAATAATAATATCTTATTATTATTCTTTAAACATTAGAATAGATTATACAGTAGTTACTTTAGAATGCATTTAATACTATTTATCAATTCACAATTATAATAATCTAACATTTGCTTATGTTAAATTATTACTTAACATTCCTTATCAAACCAACTGACACTATTAAAATATTTAGATTATCCTATTTTAATAATTAACTAAGTTAATTTCCATTTTTATCATCATTATTTTTTTTATTCAAAATTTTAAACAAAAGGTTAAGCTAAGATAACCTTGATTACCTTTTGGAACTAAGTGACACTTTAGTTAGGTACAATATATATATATATATATATATATATATATAACTGGATGCTTTCACTGTTTCAAAATTCCAATATTTTAACATATAAAAGAGAAAACATACTATAAAGCCTTGTATCTTATAATTTGTTTTTGTGTTTTAAGAATACATGCAATAATGCACATACACATTTATATTTTAAAATTATGTGATTTTACTTTTTTGATAGATTTTAGTTTAAATTAATTTTCTTTCGATGCTCTTTTTTTCATTACAATAATTAAAAGCAATCAAAAGTTTTCATATATTTGTAAAAGCATTTTAATTTTTTAAAAAAAGATTTAATTGTGATCAGTTCCTTTTTATTTTGTGACTGTAGTTTATTTTAAAAAGCTGCGACTTATTATTTTTAAGTTTGAAATAGTTAAGAGCCTTGGTCAAATGTTTTTTTTTTAATTAAGACTAAATGGGAGTTAAAGATTAACCCTGGTCAAAAGCTTTTTTAATTAAAGATTAGCAGGAAGATAAGAATTCACATAAATAATCCTGGATTTTTGATTGGATTATTATTTTGCTACGTATTCTTATTGTGATTCTTATTTGGATTGCTGTTCTAAGCTTTACATTTGTTATTTGCTCAATGCAGATTGCCAAAATGGAATTTTTGCTGACATCTGATAATCTTTGCTGCTTGCTGTATTCAGAAAGAATTGCTTAGCTATATGCTAAAAAGAAGTAAATATGCTAAGACATTGTAAATAATGGCTGTGCATCCAGGATGCAAAAATACTCACCATAAAGAACCTTAATAATAATAGACAGTGTTAAATCAACCCAAATATGAACCTCAGATTTCCAAAATTGTGTCTTCTAGAATATGACCTAAAAGTCTAGTCCAGAACTTATCCAAAGTATTGCATGCATACTCCTGATCAAAGAAACAGCAATAAAAATCTTTGAAATGAAATCTATATAGACCTAAACTGTGCATCACCCTGCTGGAAAAAATCAGACAGACTGAACCTTGTGCCTTGAGGTCAATAAACATTTTCATATTATAACCAGGACTTAAATCTCTTGCTTAAATCTATGTAAAAGCCTCAGCTTATTCTAAAAAAAAACCTGTCTATATAATATATTATGCATACCCATTTAAATATCACTAATTATTTCATTATGTATTTGATTCATTATGTCTTGGAGTCTTAGTTTTAAGATTTCATATTTTAGATTTATCTGTCTGAGAATGTATTGTGAGTTTATATTTCCAACTTAGTGTTTTTCTCTTTTTATATTACTAACCCTTGATAAATTCTTGGGCAAATATTAGTAATTTTCCTTTTAACTCCCCTTTCCCTTATTCTTTCATGGTAATTAAAGATTGTTTGCATTTCTGCAGACTAAAACTTTTGGCTAGCAATTTATCAAGTGTATTGTTCTGTTTTTCTTAAACCATAGAGATTTTGATTTTTCTATCTTTCAGATTATGTAATACCACAATCTTTTCTTTTTTTGTTGTCAGATTCAATCTTGAACATGACTTTTCATGAGTGTTTGTGGAAAAATGACACCCCTATAATATCCCAAGGTTTTTGTCAGATTGTAAGAAACGTGTGACTGCTCTGTACATCGACTTCCATGCAAGATCATTCTCTTTTGAAATCTCTAAATAAAAAAAAGTGGAATTTGTTTACATAAATAGCTGGCAGGAAAAAATCATAATTTCCTTTTAATTCTTAGGTGAGAGTTCTTATCTGCAAAGGTGTTTAATTTGCCAATACTCTCATACACTCTCTGATAAACCAGGTGGAGAAATTAGGTCAAATTTTCATATTTTGTTTGACAAATATTTTAGATTTAATAAATTTTAAAATAATTTGTAATTATTTTTGACTCTTTGTTTCTGTGTCCTTGCCTCAATTGTCTGAACAATGTTAATGATATCTGTCTCTCTCTGGTTCTAGCTGGTTGCATTTGTCATCATCATAAACTTTTGGATCTCCATAAATTAAATTTTCTAGGTAGTTAGTGACCTATTGATGCACTTGGTGATCAAAAGAGCTTGAAATGACCATTACAATATATATTTACACGTTTTGCTATATTAATAATTATCATTACATATATAATGCATATTTTTTCATGATGACTTAATAACCTTGCTATATGGCTTAATATATTTTATTAGGGAAAAACTTATCCCTCATATAATGTTCTAATTTTACTCAATAATTTATCATTGTTCTTCATTAATTGTCAATTTTAAAACATTTGTGCTGCCTTGTTTTAAAAATATCAGACCATGATTTGAATACACTTTATATTTTTCTTCACAAAATATAACTGTTATATAATTGAAATATAGTTATTTTATTTACCACTACTTTTAGGAAATAATTCAATTAATAGCAGTTTATATTGGATAAACACCTGATTTATGTCTTAGTCTGGACCAAATTAGATCTATATAATTCTTGTATTGGAGGTTTTTATATATAACAGCTTTAAATTAATCAACTATTTTGAACTTCATATATTCTAAAAAAATAATTTTCTATATCACTGGTATGTAATTCAAAATTTTTTAATCATCAAACCTTGAAATACATACTCGTAAAAAACTGAATCAATATAATATGTATGTGTAGACATTGAAGATTTCTTGAAATTCGCAGATGTAAATATTGAAAGTTTAACGGGAGAGTTTTCATGTATATAAACAATCTCCAAGTAAAATGTAATTAGGCAAAAAAAAAAAAAAAACCTTACAATTGGAAATTAGAAACTGAAATTACACCATTAAGTTAAAAATCTTTTGTCTGATTTATCATTAAATTAAAAATAGATTTCCTTTTTGCTTAATACTTTACATATTATAAAAGTCATTAAGTAAAAAAGAAATACTTTTTTATATGATAAAAACTGAAAAATGAAAACATTCTCATCATTTTTTTACAAGTAAACAACTCTCTCCTAGAAAAAGTTATATATAGTAATTAAAATATTTTCACAAACTTTATTAATATATAAAAAACAAAAGTATAACAGGAATTTCAAATGTGTTTATCTGAATATTAATTATCAATAGTTAGGAAAATTTCAATTAAAACTGCTAATTGTGAGTTGAACATACTATTATTTGGATTTACAATTGTCAGTTTTAAGGAGTTGAGTGCATATTTATAAAAAGATGAGGTTTTTCTAAATATATATGCTGAGATTCTTATTCTATTTCACTACTTACATACGCTATGTACGCGGGTGCGTAACACAATCTAGAGATAAGAATAAAAAGCATTGGCAAGGCTGTAGTTTAATGGAAATTATTTATTATTAGTTTAAAAATCATTTTAGTGAAAAATTCACTTTTATCATTTAATATTATTAGTTTATCCAGAAATAGTAAAAAATAAAACAAACAATCCTATAAATAGTTCCATATTATTAGAACTGCCGCCAGATGACATAAACTCAGCTATTAATGAATCTGTAGCAGAAACAAATTTCCATTCAGCTTCAGGAAAACTTTTTGTTAAATAATTATGTCCATATATAGGTAATATCTTTGTTTCAGTTTTGTTTACATTATCGAATGGATTTGTAAATGGTGGAAGAATAATTTGTGGAAATTTATAGTCAAGTGGTGTGAAACTTCTTTTGAAACAAAATTCTATAGCACAGTCATTTTCAATACCTACAAGCTGTTGACTGTGTCCATCAGGGCAATTGCGATCATATGCAGAGGAACCATTATAAGCTAATGGATTTTTACTTTGACAACTATATAGTCCACCAAATGAAAGCGAATTCTCAGAACCAAATTCGTAATTTTGACTTATACAAATACGCATGTCACTAGCAAATTTTAAAGGAACAAAATAGGGAGGGCATGATTTATCCTGTGTTACAAAATTTCTAATATTAGAAGTATAAATTCCACCAAATAATAAACCTGTATTAGGCTTTATATTATTAGAATAGCACCAATATACTGAAATAGTAGATGTTGACTGATAATAATAACAAACATTTTTGCAATTATAACTAATTAGCCCCAAAATCGTATTGCATTCTACAGAACACATTGTAATTGGTTCATGATAAATTGTTGTTGTAAAGAGTAATTGTTTTTTATATCCAGTAGGACAGTTGTAATTCCCTACCAAAGGATTTTTTTGTCTAAAGTTGGCACATAAGTCTTCATGATATTCATACCAGTATTTTTCTTCACATGTTTGATACATTCCTGCAAATTCATAATTATTAGAAGATAAATCACATGTGTTGTCATCAATATTTGCTTGAAAATTAAAGTTAGGAGAATCCTTTTTTGTACAACCTAAATGGACATTATAAAAGTAATATCGTTCAATAATCTGTTCAATCATTCGAGATAATTGTGTTGTATGTTCTAATTCGAGTTCAGGTAGTGTCCTAGAATTTATTACCAAATGAAGAGGATATCCTTGACGATCAATGGTTGTTAAATCATCATCTATATTTTTTTCCCAATCAGCTAGATTGGAAAAAATTTGAAAATAGGGCCCACCAAATGTTCGCACTTGTGAAGAGGTAATACTATTACTGTAAGCTTGTAAATAACTTTGTTTATCTTTATTGGTAATGCTTGTTTCTAGATTAAATAGTCCTTTAAATGATAATCCAGCACCATATGAAACAGATTTTGCATTATGATCTTGCATTTCTGCAAAAGATCGCTTTACGTGGTCTTCTTTCATTAAAATAGCTCCAAGATTGATAGTTGTTACTACATGAGTACCAAAATCTCTAATTAAAAGTTCTGATAAGTATTCAGCCATTTGAATATTTTTTGTTTGAATCTCATAAGCAATGTCAAATAAACGATTTTTAAAGTTTTGATCTAGTTCAAAATCAGGATTTTCCAGTAATTTGTAATGTAAATAAGTCATTGATACTCTTATAGTTACAGAGTCTTCTTTAACTTGTTTGGATTTTACATATTCATAATCATTAGAGTAAGATCCTGAAATACTCAAAAATGGATTTTTTATTGAAAAGTCTGCCTTAAAGTTTATTGATTTGGAAGTTATACTTGTATAATCTTTCCAATTTGAAAATGTTTCTCCTTGTTGTTGTATATTGGTTTTCTGCACTGGAAATGCCAGCACTTCATCTGGAATAAAAAACCGCTCATCACTTGTTGTTCTACAAAGAGAATACTTTGTTGCAGCAATCAATCCTTTTTCAACATTTCTAAGATTATCCCAACCATAACCAGGAGTCATTGCCAGTCCTCTAATATCTTTGTTTTTGTATAATGATTTACAGTGATAATAGGAATCATTTACTGACAATCCTGAACAATTACTTGCCAAATATAATACCGTGTATATACAAGTAAAATACACCAGCACTGGTACTGTCATTTTTAAAATGATTCTGAAAAAAAAATAAAAAATAATAGTAAAGATGCACTATTCTGGAAAGATTATAGATTTAATAAAATATTATTTAAAATCATTGCTTTCAACCAGATCAGTCATACACATATAACTATTTTAAGTTTATATAAATAGAATTATAAGATAAATATGACAGAAAAATAATAAAAAGGGACTTACATAGTTTTCCTGCCAAAAAGGTCGCTCATTTTATTTTAAATATATTTTCAGGGGCTTCTAACAGATAGTATAAATAATAAGGCTGACTCTAAGTTATATTTAATATTTACATTTTTATTATTTATTAAAATGATAAAGAAACACAAACATTCAAAGGGTTTATAATTAAAAACTTATTTAAGGTAAATGCAGTAAAGAAAATAAAAATAAACATGATTAAACAAACTATAAAAAAGTTGTGTTCAGACATTAGTTTTTGGGCAAGCACTATCTCATAATTTTAACAATATTGCATTGAAACATACAAAAATCCAAGATTGTTATTACATTTTTTTTTAATGTAAATTCACTTTGCCAGCTGTAAGCTAATCTCAGTGAACTCACAAATGATGTTTTGGAGCCTTATAACAATGTTCCTTTCTAAACAGATATGCACTTGGAACATTTCCATTTGCACCTAAAGTGTAATATGAGCCCCTTATCACATAGTTTTCAGGTAAGCATTATCCTGCAATTTTGAAAATATTTCACTGCATATTATTCTGTCGATAAAATATTCCAAATTTTAAACACATTTACGAAAATGATGAGGCAAAAAAAAATATTAAAAAAAAATCACCGTGTGTTAACGAATGTCACCCAAAAAAAAAAAAATAATGGTAATTTTAACTGTGTTTTCTGTTCACCTCATGTTAACATTTGATGTAGTGAATATATAGCTTAATTTTAAAAAATTTGAATATATTTTTAAATAAATTTTATATAACCTCCAAATGTTATTGTGAGATAAACAAATAATACATGATTAAAATTAACATTATGTAGCTTGTTAACTTTAAAAAAATATTAACAAATGCATTCTCAATTGTTGATTTTAAAAAATTTGAATACACTTCTAAATAAATTTCATTCACAACATAACATCCAAATTTTAACATAAGGTAAACAGATAATATGTGATTAAAATTATTATTTTTTTTTGTTGACATTCATTAACAAGTAGTGATTTTTACCTTATCAACTTTGGAAATATGATTAAAATTTAGAATCTTTCATTGGTGGAACAAGATGCAGTGGAATATTTTCAAAATTGTAGGATAGTGCAAATCTGAGAACTATGTTGATAAGGGGCTGATATTACACTATGTGTGAATAGAGAGCAATGGTGTTGTGTGCAAACATGGTCTAAGTGCTAATTTATTTGGAAAGGAATGTGGTTAAAAAACTTCAAAACATCATTTGTGAGGGCAAAGAGATTAGTTTACAGCTGGTGTAGTAAATTTATGTTTATTATTTTAATTACAATTCTTTGGATTTTTGTGTGTTTCAGTGCAATATTTTCCGAATTACAGGATAATGCTTACCAAAAAGTAAAAGTCTGTCATTGTTATAGTTCGCTTAATAATCACATTTTATTCTCTTTACTTCATTTACATTAAAAAAGTTTGTAATTACAACTTTTTGGACTTTTGTGTTTATTATTTTAATAATATTAAATATGATAACTTAGAGGTAGCCATATTGTTTATAATGTGTGTTAGAAGACCCTAAAAATGGATAATTTAAAATAAAACTGGTGACAATCCTTCATGCAGAAAAATTTTGTAAGTACCTAAAATACTATATTAATAATATTTAGAAATAATAAGCGAAATAGTGCCTAAAGCTAATCTGGGATGATGTAATTAGATTCCAACCAGTCACCACCTAAACTTTCACAGTAAATATGATAATCAATATTTTTCACTGATGTCAAGGCAACCTTCTCACCTTTTTAATAGTAAGAATGGAAATCCATTCTTACTAATGGTCCATTGAATATATATGGACACTTAAAGATTGCAACTTGACTACAGAGTATGAAATATTGTTCCAATGAAGTTTAAATAAACTTCTTTAAACATGAATAAACATGTCACTATAATGCAGACTAATAAATAGTCATCTATAACATTACTTAATGCAATACTTTTAAATTGCCCATGTATTATTTAGAAATAATAAGCGAAATAGTGCCTAAAGCTAATCTGAGATAATGATGTAATTAGATTCCAACCAGTCACCACCTAAACATTCACAGTAAATACAGACTAATAATTAAAAGTATTGCATTAAGTAATGTTATAGATGACTATTTATTAGTCTGCATTATAGTGACATGTTTATTCATATTTAAAGAGGTTTATTTAAACTTCATTGTAACAATATTTCATACTCTGTAGTCAAGTTGCAATCTGTAAGTAAGTGTCCATATATTTTCAATGGACCATTAGTAAGAATGGATTTCCATTCTTGGTATTAAAAAGGTGAGAAGGTTGCCTTGACAGCAGTGAAAAATATTGATTATTCTATTTACTGTGAATGTTTAGGTGGTGACTGGTTGGAGTCTAATAATATTTAGTGTTTATTTAAAAATACATGAAGCTTTTACAAATGCTATGGAGATTAGTTTTGTATATTTGTTTGAAAAATAAGTTTGTTGTTGGTAAGAAAATAAACAAACTTTTTTTTTTGGGACATCATATGTAACTTCAGCCAGAAGTGACATCTGATTATAATCAATTGATCTTAAGCTCCAAGATATGCTACTCTGCACCAAACTATGCACAATATTGCTATGATTTATAACTTTGGCATGTAGATAGTTTTGCAGGTTCTCTTGTTATATACAGTGAAGTTGTGATATAGCAGTATTAATATACACTACTTCACTTATATTCTATTTAAAAAATGTCAGCAAACAAAAAAAAAGCATAAATAGGTAATAAATAAAAGCATTAAATTTGTAAATTTAGTATTAAAATACAGCAGCAACCATTTACTCCAATCACCATAAGTGATCACATTTATTAATAACGTTTACTCAAATTACACAAAATTACATTTTATGATTCATCATTTTCTTTTCAATGTGTTTGATATGTCATATAATAAAATATTTTCTAAGTGTAAAACTAAAGCTTTTACAAAATTGAAAAAAATATTTTTCTCAAGAAATAAAATAAAAACTAGTAATTTTATTAGTGGCAGGAAAAAATATATGACATTCTTGAATTGCATTAGAAAGCTTGGTTTGAAATATGTAGAGAAAAAAAATTGAAATTGAAATTGACATGAAGACACCAAAACAAATAGGGAGCAAAAAATCTGTGTTACATGAAATAGTCAGATGTAATTAGGTTTGGCACTTGTCATAGCCAGGAGTCATTGAATCTATTAATTTTGGGTGATAATTTGTATCTCAGCCATCCTTTATATTCTATTCTTTTATATAAGCTTCAAATTTTCAGAAGTGAATACTCCTCTATTGTGTGAACTAGCATATCAGGGAATTCCATTGCAGGCAAATATTTTATTGTCATTTCATGATGGACTCATATGTATATGTATTGACCACTACTCTTTACTCAGTCTATGAGAAATAAAATGTGTTTCTTTCAAAGTCTGTTAAGATTTATATGTTTTTTGTGCAAGTGCTCATGCAATATATTTTTTCAACAGGAGATTCACCATGGTTTGTCATGCTTCACAATTTTAAATGCTTTTAAATTAATTTTTCCAAAGACAAAAATGTATAGTGAAAGATTCAAATATCTTAAGCTGTTCCCAACTTTTAATCTCAATCTAATGCATATATAAAATCATTACTTCCATTAACTACATAAAGACTCTAGAAGAACATTTAAAGAAATTTATATATTTTAATAAAAACTATAAAATTAAATTTAATTTTTTTCTGCATTAAATAAGTTGCATTATTTTTTTCATAAAAGGTATTACTTTTTTAACAGATATTTAGTTAGGCCAGAATAAATTTGTTAAATATAAATAATTATTAATAATTTTTCATAATTCTATATATTTATTGCTAATGCTCTAACAACAGTTTTTTTTTCTATCTCTCTATCTATCTATCTTTATATCTATTTATTTATCTATCTCTCTGTCTATTTATCTATCTGTCTGTCTATTTACCTATCTGTCTGTCTATCTGTATATCTCTGACTATCTGTCTGTCTGTCTGCATATCTATCTATCTATCTGTCCATCTATCTATCTACTTAGTGAATAATAAGAAAAATACTTTATAAGTAAATAAAGAAATATATATAATATATAGAGTATATGAGCACAGATTTTTACTTGACTGACCACTCACCACTCTATCTCAAAACACTGATACACTTGAACACATATATATCAAAAAGATAAATAATCACCAATATACATATTATATGCTAAACCAGCAATCATCAGTTGGTCCATATTATCTCACACACACACATATATATATATATGTGTGTGTATTAAAGAATATAGATTGGCTATCTATATATATATATATATATATATATATATTAAGATAGCCAATCTTCATTCTTTAATGGACCGGCTTCAATCCACTCCACACTCCAACTCTTCAACAGTCCATCCAACCATACCAAGAGCAACATCATTACTTCTTTATTCAATTTTTTTCAAGATATAGATTCAATAAATACATTTTTACAAATATCTCAGAAATTCCACAATTCTTACACCAGCTTTTATTTTATATGAATTAGAAAAGTCATTTTCTTACCCACATTTTTTACTTTCCCTAATCAGAGTTGTTAAAATTTCTTTGTGGAGGCTCATTTCATCAAAAACATATAAATAAATGTTATATAAATATTAATAAGTAATGTAAAATTTTCAATCCCAAAATTTATTTCAAGTAAAAAATTGATATAAATATATTTATGACTGACCTTTTTTGTGATTAGTTTAAGGTTTAAATATAAGATTATTTAAAATAATTTAAAAATGTAACAATATTTAATATTTTAATTAACAATCCATTTTTATTTAATTAAAACATACATATTATAATAATAAATTATTGATACAGTTAAAGATTATTGAAAGTTATAGAAATGTAGCATTGGAGGAATTATATGTTCTTTTTAAAAATAATTAGTGACCTCAATAGCCTAGAGGGGGAGATAAGTAATTTAAAACTTTACTCTGTAAATGCTTTACTTTTCTGAATCTAACTAACCTTTTCTAATGAATCATTTTACTTTATGTGTATGATTAAATTTATAAGGTAAAAAAAGTTTGTACGTGCATATAAGTCTATATATTTTTAAGGAAATATTTTTCTTGTGGATGTAAATTCTTATTTATTTATCATCCAAATTTATGCACATTTTACTCTTGAGAAACATTGGATACTGTCATTACCAGAAAAGAGGAAAGAATTTAATATTAATATTATGATTTCAATATAATATACAAAATTAACAAAGCGTATGACACACTTGAATGAGAAGCTATAAAGATACACAGAAATTATTACACGCTAAGCGCTTTGTTAATTTTGTATATTAAATTATCGAATGAGAAGTCTTAAAATCTTTAAGATTTCAATATAAATGACTCATAATTGTTAGTCATATTTAAATCATATGTATATTTTAGTAGTCCAGTAATAAATGTTGATTTGTTTTATTAAAAGAGGCATATATTTTATTAAGACTATTGTTGCTTTATTAATTACATCACTCATCATCACTGTTGAATATTAAAAAGTTCTAATTTTGATATACTAAAGTTAGGCAAATAATTATAAATTTATAAAAGCTAAATTTTGTTAGGTATTAGTTCTAAAGCTATAGCTGGAAGTACCACTGTCATCATCATCATCATGTTTTTAAATTAATGGTCTAGATAAATGTGTTTAATGGCCATAGATAAATACTGATTTTCACTGTAATGTGTTATCATTTGTGAGTCATTATATGATAAAAACCACCATTCCATCATCCACATCATTCAAGGTTGAATGAATTGACACCATAAATTGAGTGTTTAATATGAGCTAGCAAAACTGATGAAAATGTTGAAATGCATTTATAATGTTAAAATCTAAGTGATAATTTTTGTCCGATGAATTTTATATGCACAACTAAAGCAGAAGTGTTTTCCTTCATGTTAATGCAAATGTGATATGGTTATAAAATCCAAAAATTTTACATTTTGTTATAAATAAGGTACCAAAATGAGTTCAAACTCGGTACATTTGAAATAGGTATAGAATATAACTTTGTCTAGGTTCAGATAATCTAGTGATGCCCTGATAGACCATATTCATATAATATTCACTTACTATTCACTTAGATATTTACTTAATAAAACAAAGAGATAAAAAGTGGGTAAAATGTTGGATTTATATTTGGAAATATTTTTATTAAATGTACTTGCCCACTTGATATTATTTCATATGTTTATTTAGGTTACAATGGCTGCCCAACTAGGGCTTGAAATATGCCAGATACCTGAGATGATTGGTTTATAGTTTATGATAAATTAAGCCATCTTTTCTTTTTCCCTCCAAGACATTTTTTTGGAGTTTATTATGTGGCTCTATTATCTTATTTGGCATTTTTTCTTTTTATTTGAAAAAAAAATTTTTTTTTTAAAAAAAGGCATAACAAAACTATATTATAAACAAACTTTTTTATTATTTAAATTAGGCTTACAATTACAACCAAAAAATCATGAGCATTACTTAAAACATTGAAGCTTTTTTCTCATTCTCCCATATCTAGAAAACAAAGTCACATACTTAAAATATTATTCTGTCCTATAACTTTTATAGAGCATTTAAAAAAAATATACAAACTTTCAACAAATTATATTGAATTAATATCTTAAATCTTGATTTTAAAATATTAAATTAAAGTTAAAAAAAAAATTTATACTGACCTCTCATGACCTTTACATAAAATAAATGAAAGTTCTAAGAATTTTGAAACATCAAAATATTCAATATTTTCCTGTCTTCTGTTTCATATATAAGAAGCTAGGTGACCTGCATTAGTGACCTATATGCATTATCCTAGTATTAATTTATTATATATCAAATTTCAAGAAATTCTATTGAATTTAAATCTATTAAACCTCAATTTTAAAATTTCATTTTGACTTAAAAAATATCAAATTTTACAAACAGCCATACCAACAAGGAAACCAATAAAATCATTTAAAAGCAATCTGATTATATAAAGCTTTTCCATACTGATTATAGTTATGGATCATAGAGATATGCATTTAGAATAATTTTTAAGTTTTTAAAAAACTTTATCAACTAGCAAAAGATAAGCTTGGTTATACCTAATAATTACACAAAAATAAGAAATTTTTATATTACTAGAAATTATTTTATTGCAGTTGTAGGAAGTATTTGGTAGATTAAAATTAAAAAAAAACCGTTAAATGTGAACAAATAATTCAAAAAAAATTTTGATAACTAAAAAAAAATTTTGCTTTTTCCTTTGAGGATTTAAGGGAACCAATCAGGGCAAATTCATAATGGCTCATTCCATACCTGTTATTGTATTACAGATGTTATTACTATATAATTATTCGTGTAGTATGCATGCATGGATGGGCTATTTACCATATTTCAGCGAGTGTGAATATATCTGAGTTAAACATCAAATAAAACTATGATCATTCTTCTCAGTTACATGATATCTCTTAACTAAAACCTCACCTGAGTGTATCTACAATGAACTTTTTAAAATAGATATTGACAATCATAACAACAAAACTAAATTATGTCTCTTATTCTTTGGAAACTTTTAAGTGACCAGTCAAAGCAATGGTTGATGATCAAAGTCAGAGGATGATTGCAGATCAAGGTTTTCATTAGATAATTACTACTTATTTAGATACTTATAACTGAAGATCACATAGAAATGACCAAAGATTTCAAGAAGTGAAAGGACTATCTAATATTAACCATTGTTGAATTTATGGGGGGGGGGGGATGAAGAGATGATTTAAAAAGTAGACTTGTATTGAAATGGTGCATACATGCTTGCTTCATATTTGCTTGAATTATAGCCTCTTTTCCATCATATATAATTTCTCAATATCCACACACATTAGTAATATATGTGTGTGCACGTGTACAATTTTACATTTTAAAGTTAAAAACTGATTGTTTAAAGTTATGCTATATTATTTTAAGAAAAAAAAGTATCTAATTAAAAGCATAACCAATTAAGTAAAGAAATGTTAATATATTACATACAATGGGAAGGTAGGAAGTCATTACAAGGGGGAGAGTAAGTGCTGCAATTCCCTACACCCCCTATCTATAGATACAATTGGCTGTAATAGTTATAGTTGAACACATTCAAATTCTATACATGTTTTAAGGTGTTAAATGAAAAATAGAAACAATGGTGAGAAAACAAATTCAGCTGCATACAAGGCTTGAGGAAGTAGAAAACTAATGGAAATGTCAATTAAAAGTAAAAGCAGGATTAAATCTATTAAGAATTAAAAAAGCAGACCCCAGGCAATTATGTATATAAGCATGGAAGGGGGCATTGTATAAAAAAGAAGCCATATATTTGGCACAAGATGCCATAAAAAAGTCATAATATTTTGGATGAGATCTTATATACATTCAGCATAAGTCTAATTAGTTATCTTTTTTAAGATTCTGCTTATTACTCTTTTGGTATTCACACAGAAGAAAAAGAAAATGTTGAAAGTACCTGCTGTTATGAGTGAGTAGATGGGTATCAGCTTCTCCATGGTCATCAGTGAAGTTTGTTATCCAGAAAAATTCCATCAATATGATTAAGATTCACCTATGTTCTACCATTTTGATGCAAGACTGAAGACCATGAATCTATATATCCATTTGCACAGAAGAAGTCCTGAAACTCATTTTCATCTTACTGGTAAAATGCTTTAATTTTATTCAAAGGTTTTTAACAGTAACTCAATTTATTTAATATATTTTCTTCAGTTAGTCTTAACTTAGTAAATTGTACATAGTATTTATTATTGATGTTAAATCTACTGGTCTTAATTATTTAGCAAATTAGAAATGTATTTTTGCATTTCTATTTATGTTACCTTGAATAATGGAGGGAGTTAAATTTTAAATTATTAAATGTGATTATGCTTCTCTGTTCTCAACATCCCCAAGGGGTGGAGTGAGTCAAGAAGATGCTAAATTTAAAGCTGTAAAATTTCAAATGGTTTCTTTTCTTACTCTTAGTTTCTTCCCCCATCATGTCAAGTGAGTTATTTCACAATTTCTTAGAGTTATGTGAAGAATTAGTGAAGAATGGTGAATGTATTCCCATTCAATTAATTATATAAATCATTTTTTGTTTATCATGCTACTCTATAAATATAACCCAACCCAAGCACTAGAAATTAATTTATAACATAAACAATACATTAATTCTGTTTAAATTTTACTTCACATGCCACTAAATTTAATAATTCTATTTTGTTAAAACAATCCTATGTAATGAAAACTAATATTAAGGCTGTCATATTTATAATTCAAGATTCCATTGCATGAAAGTAATATTAATGAAGTCATTGAGATGTATGTACTGCATTGCTTATTAGTGCAGTAGAATATATATGTAAATTAAACCACAATTCATGTACAGGCAATGTAAGAAGTAATGGATCATGCTATCAATCTATATTAGGGGTAATTAATCTTCCCTGTATGTTAAATGTTATATTATTAGATTTTCAGGTTTAAGGTGATTACAATACTTATAATGAATGGGTTCTAGTTATAAGACAATCATACATAGTTAACTAGGGATGCTTATTTCTCATATAAGAATAAGTTTCATAATGTTTATTATTAGTGTAGGTGGAAGGTTTAATAATTTATCATTTATCTTTCTGTATATTGTGTTCCTACCTCTTCATGTGTTGCAATGGTCATATTATTATTGAATTCATTACCGCTACTCACCACATGATTCACTCATCTTTATAGTCACTTGACAAGTGCATGCTATATTCCTTGCATGTCCAGGTTCCTAATCAAATATTAGCACTGGTCTAGTTTGTGCAATAGAGCTGAAGAATTACCACCACCCCAAATCCTTCATTTGGCAAATTTTTATTGGTATGCACCCTCAGTCGAAAGCAGGAGACACCTGCAGCCAGGGCCATCCATTCTTAGTTGTGAACTATACCATCACATCACTAAGCTGATCATCTTTATATGTGTTTTATCATTGACAGCACTCACATAGGGAAGTACCACAATATCTAATGTTTATCTGTGTAGCCTTCACTTGTGCTCATCAGCAACACTAGGTAGTCTTAAATCAATCTTATCCACAATTTTCCCATTAAATAAAATAAATTTGTAATAGATTGTTAGATTCTAACCTATAATGGGCTGATAGGTTCTCATACTTCCTGTACAAATTTAATAGGGCACACATTATTGCTGTAAGACCCTGCCACCTTCTGTAATACTATGTAAAAGCCAGTACATTATCTTAATGCAATAATTTGTTAACTACTTTATGCATTGTTTTAGTTTCCATAATAACACATTATCCTTGTTAATTAAACATGTGTCATCATTGTAAGGTGGAACTATTATGTAATTATTATACATAATTCAGTAGTTATTTAATTGCCAAAACAAATACATCCATCGTTTTGTACATAATTGGTTTAGAGTATTTCACCTTATAGAAATAATCAAATTCCAAATCATGTCAATAATCATAAGGTAAATAAATTAATGTAGGGCCTTAATGAGTGCTAGTGTATGGTAAGGTCACAAGTTGATGAAGAACCCTGAGAAGAGTCCATATTCAAATCCTGAGCTACATCATGCTGTATGAAGAAGAGAAGCATTGTACCATCAAGGATTTTAACTGTGTAGCTGAAATCAGAAAGCCTAAGTAGAACTTTAAACTAGAAGCATGGGTAGCCTTATGTCTGCTGGTAAAGGGTCCGGCTTGGTCTTTGGTCTTGTTGACTGATTACACAGACTTGACCATTACAGTACCATACTACAAAGGCACAAACATTGGAATCACAAGTAGAATAGAATTCATTATAAATAAAAATTGGGAGAATAATATTGAGGAGATTGATGGTATATCAGATAAAATATCAAGATTAGTTATTCAATTTAAGGTAATATGCAAATGCAGATAAAATAGGTTTATGTACCAAACAATTTTAATTGTGAAAAAGTAATGATTTTTATATGGGTGTACAAAAGGCTCTTGATGAATTTGAACATCATTTTTAAATTGTCATAGGAAACTTTAATGCTAGAATTGGAAAACTGTTAAAAAATAAATATATTGTGGATATATTTGGTTATAGTGATAGAAATGTGAGAACATACTTATAGAATTTGTAGGGAAAAGTTTTATATTATGAATATTCTCTTAGAACAAAACTGGATTCTATTTTGATTAATAAAAAATAAGTATTTCAAGATTGTAATGTTCTTAGTAAATTCAACTCAGGAAGTAATCATTTATTATTGAGATATAAGATCGTGTTACTGCAAAACTAAAGAGGCAAATAAGAAAAATAGCATTCACATTTGATATTTGTAACGCTCAGAAACAATCTGAAGAATTTAAATTAAAACTTGCAAATCATTTTAAAATATTAACAGGTTTTGAAAATGGCTGAATTTGAATGAAATTAATAAAGATAACTGGTACATTGTTAAAAAACTGCAACAACGATAAACATGACTTGGTCCCAAAAGCATGATTTATAAAACATTTTTTTGCCTGTGAAAACATTTATTTCAATATATATTTCATTCTCCAATCTTTTAAAAAATAATGAATAGAATTTTTTGCTGTACTCAAAGTTCTTAGATAATAGTATTATTTAAGGGTAAATATCTATCTATCTGTATGTAATTTCCCCTTCTAATTATTGGAATTAATTCCCCCCCCCCCAAAAAAAAAAATTGAATGGTATCATATATTTAAAGTGAATTTAATATAAAATATTTACTGACTGCAAAAAGACAAAAAGAAAAAGAAAAATGTCTTTATCAACTGATAAAATGACAAATCGATTATTTATATATGTAAACCAATCAAGGATTTTAAATTAATAAGTAATTGTATGTTCTTAAGGTAAAGTACATTTATGCATCTTAATAAAAGATAAAAGAAATTAAAATTACTATTAGATGAAGTGAATGTTTTCTTTTTTATTATTCAGTTGAGAAACATTCTTGAACTTTTAGCTTTGAGCATGCCCTTTACCTGGTACTAAAATGAAAAGAGCAACAAAGAATTAAAATTTAAATTACAAGTTCTTTTTAAAATTCACCACAAATAAGCTGGAGACAATGAAGGACAAATATTAACATAGCACTGCTGCTTATGTTTATTTGCAATGGTTACAATTGTAATATACCCATAAAAATAATAAAACTCATTTCCTCTAAAATTTCTTAACAAATGCTTCAATTGTTTATGAAGGTGTATTTTGTGAGTAAAATCATATTGCTGACTTAATTAAAACTAATGTTACAGGTTTATTCTTAATAATGCAGTGACTTAAAAACAATATTTAATAACTTTAGAAAATTTTCAGCTATTAATAAACTTAAAAATGACAAGTCATTGCAATTTTTCTTGCAGATAAGAACACAACAGTTATTATGAATGACAAGATGAATAAACTTTTAAACCATACCATTTACATAAAAAAGAGCACTAGTTCAGACGTCATTCCGTTGTTGACGGGATCCTTGTTCAGGATTGCTATACATTTTCAAATTTTTTAAAAAGAGTTTTTGTTTATTTTACAAGTGTTTTAAGTGATTGAATATATATATATGTCTTTATAATAACTTAATAAAATTGTTTTAATAACATTTTATGATATATATATTTGCAAATATTTTCCGTTTCACTAATATTTTTTTACTCAGAGACCTGCAAAACCTTCAGTTGCTCCTGAGAATAGAGATCCTAGTACATTTCTAATACTTCAAGTTTTCCATTAATGCAACATCAAAAGCTAAGAATCTTAAAAGAAAATCATTCCTAGATAAAAATTATTAATTCTCAAAATTCACAAATCTGACATATCGATATTTCTCCCTCCGCTCTTGGAATTGACTGTCAATTTCTAGCAAATTTTTATTCTATTACTAAGGATTTTAAATTAAGTAGTATCGACCTTGTGATTAAGATTGATGTTAAACTTTTTCACTAAAACAAAAGCCTTTGCTGAATTTCTAATTTACAGTAATAGCAAAACAATATTTAATTATTTAAAAGTATAATGTTATAAACAAACATCAGGATAGCATCTGATTCATCTTTATTCTGTAATAAGTTTATGAAAACGTTTGCTATATTTAAATTTTATATTTATTATTTAGTCATGTAATAGTACTTAAAAAAAGTTATTGATTTGTTTCACTCATCTAAATAGACTACAAACTAACGTTAACTTTCGATACTGAGATCACTTTTTTACTTAATGAGTTAATCACAAAAAGGGCATATTCCGTCATATTTTGTTGGTATAAAACCTGTACATAGAAAATCTCTTCACCATTCCTATCAATTTCTTTCCCAATTAAGAATTTTTTTTTGATTTTAAATTAATAAAGTAGTTTTTTAAATCTAATAGGCAGCATGCAAAAGAAATTTTTTTAGGACTACTTATATGTCTAAGAAATAAAATTATTTAATATTTATAAATATAATTGTTAAATAAAAAACAACTATTTTGCATTATATAATGGTCTGTTAATACAAGTATTAGGCAAAATACATACTTCATGTTTCAAAAATCATCATTGCTTAGATTTGAAATATTTTATATTCTGACACTTTATAAGTAAACTTTATTTTAAAATACAATTAAGTATATTGCATGTGAATATATCAAAAACTATGAAGTTGTGTGTCTTGCATTGGTGGTCGAGAGGTCAGCGCGATGGCCTTGCACTTGCAGGCAGTTGCCCGGGTTGCGGGTTCGCGTCCCGGCCGATGCTATGACACTTAAAAAAAAAAAAAACTATGAAGTTGTGGTAATTCGGAAACAAAACGCATTATTATTAGAAGCAAAGACATAAATTAAATTAATAGCCCTAATGATACAATGCAATAATGTAATTTCCACTTATGAATTGGTAATATATAAATTTGATAAAAATGGCTAGATTTTTTTATGAATAGAAATGAATAAAATAAAATATAAATATATAAGTACATGATAAAGATATTTCTGGAAAAAATGCATTTTTTTTTTTTTTTTAGGAAATTGCTTTTAAATCTAATATATTGAAAAAGTGTCTAAAAATAAATGTAATGCATGTTAATTTTTTATAATTAGGTTTATATATTTATTGTTTTGTCATTTCAAAATCAAATATGAAATTTTATATTAATAAGAAAATATAAAAGCGAGTTATACATAGTAAAATAATTTTTCTAATCATTAAATTTTTATATATGCTCCGTGGTAACTGAAGATATAAAACAATGCTTTTTTTTTTTTTTACGTTTTAAACCTATAACTAAATAAATAGTTCTACGAGTTAAATTATAAATCAGAAAATAAAAATCTTAATAAATAATATTACCTACTGTTGACTAGCCTAGTGACTACTTTTTGTTGTATCGCTTTCAGTGAAGGAGCTCCTTCCTTTAACTGTAAACAGTTTATTTATATATGAATATTCAAGGAAATAAGAATTTCAGTTTTAATAAATTTTCTACTCTATTTGCAAAATAAATACCTGTATAAAAAAGTTTTATTCTAATGTTTTCATGACACCTTGTTATTTATCTATTGATATATATATATTAGAAACAAAAAAAAATTACCTCAACAGTCGAATATAGAAAAAAAAATTCAGCTTACAACGAAATAGGACAATAAGTCAAAAAGTGATTTATATACACTTGTTTAGAGGTGTCTTGTTAATTTCACAAAATAAGTTTGCCATTGGTTGTTACAATTTTGAAGAATTTACTAGACCCTCTGGTGCTTTATTTGATTGTGCATCCAATCCATTCTCAACAAAGAACAACAAAATAAAACATCAATTTAGTCACTTTAATGAAATGTTAATATTCTTATCATGCTTGAGTGCTTCAACTGTCACATGATTTTTTAATGATTTTTTTTTAATATAAATAATATCAAACAACAATAATAAATAATCACGAAAAAAACTCATTAATAATTTGATTTTCCTAAATTGTAATTGTGATTATTAATTTCTAAACAATAATAATAATTGAATATATATTTTGTGTTATCTTTTTTTAATTGTATTGTTTTATTTCACTACTTTTAATTTTCATTTTTTTCTTTTTTTGCAATAGTTAAGAACAATGACTACTGTTAAAAAAAAAAGAATATTTTATTTGTGGCCAAAAACTTTTTAAGTAGTTCTACTTTATTAAAGTGTGAATACCAATTGTCATATATATTTTCAAAAAATATATAAATGATTAACAATAATCAGAAATTATTACATCTCTTAATCTTTAGATAAAATCCAATTTTTATTAAAAATCAAATATATATCATTATTTATATAAATGCGCTCGTAGAGTTTTTGGTGCCGATAGTCTCTTTACTCACGCAAGATATTATATAAATTTAAATGACCAAGTATTAATTTCATTCTCAAACTTAATAAAGCAATCAACCGAAATGATTTGTAAAATAAAGGAAAAAATGAAATGAGTGTAAGATATATTTTAACAGAACTAATTTTTATTTGCTTTTATTAAAAAGTTAAATGATGGATTATAAATTTTTTAAATGATTTTTAAACAATATTGCAAAAATAAAATAACATTTTAATTGGTAGGTAGATTTATATTTAGTAATATGTGTTATATCACCAGACCAATTATTCTGCATATATATCTAATCAAGGGTAGGATATGCAAATAAAATAACACAATGACCGAGTATGTGATAGATAAACAGTTTATTAGATATAATTGAATATCTTATAGAAAAAATCACTATTTTTTCTGGTGTCTGATTGGTGAATGTATGTTGAGTTATAAGGCTGTCATGCATTTTAATGTGAATGTATGTGTGTTTATAAAGCTGATCACGTGTCAAATTCATAATTGAAAACTACAATTAAAAACCCAGTTAATTCCATCATTAATAAAAAATGCTCAGAAAAAAAAAATCAGTACAAATGCTTTTAAAAAATTTGTTTACCATTTAAATCACAAAAATAATGTGATTCCAGTACACAAATTCATATTTGAAATGTGATATTTAGTGAGGAGAACAAATAGATGCTATAGTACCATATTTACATAAATTTTGGTGAGTGTGTAATTGAAGTCATGTAGTTTGATATTGCAATGCTTATTACACTATTAGTAGTTGGGTTGGCTATTTTAGAGGCTTAATTTGATTACAAGCATTTTATTCAAAGCAAGTAATTAAGGAAAAAAAAAAATGTTAAAGTAACCAATTGCAACTGTCTAAGCCCGGCTATATTTCTTGCATCTATTTCTATAATATTAAAATCTTTTATTTCATTCACATTAAATGTTTAAAAAAAATTGTTAAAGCAACCAATTAAAAAATAGCCTTTACATAGACTGAGTACATCCGTTTTACACACACCTATATATATATATATATATATATATATATATATATATATAGGAATAATATATATATTGTAACGGTATATAATATGCCATTACATTAATTTAAAATTAGAATAATTTTTTTTTAAGTTCATAAATAAAAAACTAAAAGTTAAAATTAAAAAGAGTTGTTCAATATATGTATATATATCCACACAGATGCAAAACTTTAAAAGTTTTTTTTTTTTTAAATAAAATAAAAAAAGTAGTTGAACGTACTTTTTTGTAAAAAAAAGATAAAAGATCTAAATATAAAATATTTTAGTAAAAAGTAACGTAAGTAAAAATAGAAACAGATATTAATTAATTCCTGTAATCTCAAAATGGAAGTGATTGTGTTATTAATTATTGAAAAGCAAACTAGCCCTTGGGGATCTTATATAATTAAAAAGTCAGATGAAAGATATAGATAAAAATTAAAGATTGTTTTCCACTCTGAATCAGAATGTCCAATAGAAGCAGGAACAAATGCTCAGACCCTAATGAAAATGATTGATTGTTCAGTGAATCCGGACAATGTGTATAAAAAGAAAAATATTGAAATTAAGGACAGTTCCAGCTTGATTTTGTGAGAAGGGCAATAATACACACTTGTTGCCCTCTCTCACTTATTTCAAATGAAAAGACTGTTGAATTATGAATAATACTGTTGCAGACATGAATAAAATAATACCAGGATTGAACCAGCTAAGGCCACCCTCAGATAGACTGGTCTTCAAATAAAGACTTTGTGGGAATTGTCACCAGGAACTGGGACTCTTCTACTATAAGAGATATAACTGAAAAATTTTTAAAAAATAATTAACAACTTTCAAGATTTGATAAGCTAAACCTAAACTTTGTTAAAATGAACTTTAATCTAACTTTTCAAATCAATTATTAGTAATTTTTTTATGCATCTGTTTAAGCAATCTTTTCCATTTCTCTCTTTTTTTGTGTTATGTGTTTATTAAATGCATTAAATTTAAGTTGGGTATAGATGGCTGCGTAGATTCATTAATGTTTAATTATGTTTTTTTAATTTTTATATTTGATTAAAATATATAGATATTTGGTAAATATGATATCTCACGTTGAATATCAAAAAATGTATTTATTTGAGTGTCTTTTTAGTTTTTGGTATGAATGTCGCATCTTACGATGAATGCCATTGGGTTTCTTGTAAATTTCCCTTTGCAATTACATTAATGACTTTATATTTTGATCGTTTATGTTTATTTTGAAATGTTTTTGACTGAGTAATCTATGTAACCTATCTATACTCAACATTCTAAAGTAAAATTTTATTAAAATGTCCATCTGTGCGAATAGTTTAAAATAATAATTTAAATTTAAAAATTAATATTAAAATCTAAAGAAATTTTATTTCTCAATTTTATTTATATGTGCATTAATAAATGTTTTGTGTGTTAATTACTGGCAGTGGCTTCTTTTATATATTGAAAATATTTTTGGATAAGAATTCATATTTTATAAATCTCTGTGTCTCACTGAGCTAGTGGCATTGGGATGACGGTCGGAATAAAAATATATATAAAAAAATTGGATCTTAACAGCACATATCTGCCTACTCTATAAATTTTTGAGGTTCAAATGGACTGGTGGCACCCTGTAGCACAGATACAGTAAGACTGCAACTTTCACTTCTTCTCCAACTGTTATTATATATATATATATATATATATAATATATATATATATATATATATATATATATATATTGTAATGGATTGGAATACGATGCTAAGCTCTTATTTAACAACCCCATAGATCTGGGCAACAATTGTAATGGACTGTAAGCAAGAGAAAATAAAAATTCTAATAGAGCATCAATAAAATATGGTCCAATCATTGATCAACAATTGTAATATTATCTATCCAGCTAACTATATACAAAGTATGCATAGATACTAAATAGTGTCATAAGAGACCTTAATTAGCATACTCTCAGGGTTTAACATGCTAGTGAGACTTGATTACTCACCAAAATATAAATTGGAAGCAAAGAGAATTTTATTGAATCCAACATATATTTGCAGATGGATGATTGTATGCAAACAATATATTAATTAGTTATGGCTTATGCAAGTAACTGGAAATTTGAGTATTCACAAAACACAATAATTATCATATAAGTAATTGCCAGTCTCAAGCATTGATTAATGACCTTTATACTGAAAAGAGATAAAATAAATAAATTTAAAATAAATCACAAAGTCATTTTGTATTAAACAAATAGTATATCCTTTTTTTGATTATGGTTCAATTTTCTTTTCAGATTGCACCAGTGATATTCAAACAACATATATTTGTTTCATTTCTAAGTTTTTATTTTACTTTAATATAATTCACATTCACAATATTTGCTAACAATAGGCATGGGACTAATATTTGTATCTGAATAAGAACCACTTACTATTTAACATAAAGGATGATGCAATAATAGAAAAATAATGAAGATCATAATAGTTTCTTAAAGTAGCACAGGTTTAACTTTTACACAAAATTATCAACACTCTCTTTATACCATGCTGAATATCAATATACCCCATTTTTTATTAAAACTATATTTTCCTTTTAAAATACCAATGCTAACCTCTTAGATAAATCATTTATCATAGGGCTTCTATTATGGCTCAAAAGACTTAATATCTTCTATTGTGTCACTACTAATTCTAAGGATTCAATAAGTGTTTATCACTAGATTACACAACTCTTAATATACTTGACGTCTGTGAATAAAAAAATGTAAGAACAACAAGTCTCATATATGAAAAAATATGTACAAGTAATATATATATATATATAAGAGTCTACCTATTGATCTAACTTATATGAAAAAATATGTACAAGTAATATATATATATATATAAGAGTCTACCTATTGATCTAACTTTTGAACTTATCTTATAATGAAGCTGCGAATCATTTACTGAAGAATATTAAATACTAATATTAAATATTAAACACTAATACAATACATTATGTATATACTTATATACGGTCCCCATGAAAACAAATGACAATAAATTTAATTTCAAGCATTCATTATATACTACATATATAGCATATGTATATAGTGCTTATAAATTAAAACAACAGAGCTTTAATAACAAACACGTATATAACACATATAAATTAAAAGAACAACAGAGAGTTTTAATAACAAATGATATCTAACATATTATTATTTATGTTGATGAATCAAAATTTAAAATCAATTTACTTATATAATGTACATATATAATGCATATGAATTAAAGTAACAGAAAATATTAGTAATAAATTATATCTAGCATCTTAGCATTTATATTGATGAGTTAAAATTTAAAACCAATTTATGTTTCAAAGGTACTTTATTCATTCTTTGAAAATAAAACATTGGATACACTTATTTATTTTTTCTTACACATTAATTAAATTATAAACACTAGATATAACAAATCAATAAAAAAACAGATATTATTATTGAGGCAGATGTGTCATGCTATAGCTTTGAGGATTAAAATGGTCTGAACAGGTTTCTATATATATCTTGTATTCGGAACTTTTTTATCCCTTTTTCTTATTGTTCTAGCTTATTTCTAAAAGCAATTAGTGGTCTTCTTGAACTGCTTTGCTAGACACATATGCATCTTGTGCACCATATTTTTAAATATGACTGGTATTTCCACCCTGATCTGGTCAAAGCTGGGACATGAGAAATAAATGTGACATTGGATAATGGACACCCTTTTACAAAGAGATGACAGCAATCATCTATTGATTGAATCTGTCTTTTTTTATATACAAATATTTGAGAGGTAATGCTTCTAAGATTATCTTAACCAGAAAATCAAAGAATTTAAGCTCAAGTGACCAATATTTAAATTTGCAACATCGTTGTTTATTTGTGACAATAGTTTCCAGTTTACTAACATCAGAAGTCTAACAATGTGTGTGGTTTAAATGTTTTTATATATTACTGTATAATGAGCCATGATGGTCTATATGTTCACATTTTCATGGACTTGTTTTCATCTCACATTCTAGTAAGAATGTGCTTATTTGCAAGTTAAAATTTTTCTGATTTATTTTCACACTTCTTGTTTAAATTAGATTGAATCTTAATATATATTGTGAAGGAAACTATTCTAAAACACATATTAACTTTGCTAAGGATCAACATTGTCTCACAAATAGCAATATTTTTTGTTGGATGAGCTATATGTAAAGGATAAGTAATAGGCTGCCAAAATGTAAAACTAAATTAAGTGCTGCTCACCAAATAGCTTGCATATTTGGGTAATCATGAATGTAATAGAAAATACTATATCTGAGCAGGACTAACTGGCCTGCAAGCGCCTCATACATTTGGGAAACCACATATAATAAATAAAGTCATAGATAAGGTAGTTTTCTCCATGTATGAACTAAATATTTGGGCACTTCTTGGGTAACTAAAATATATAACTAAAATAGATAAATAAATATGTTGATTCACAAATGGCTATATGACAGTTTAAATTTTTCTTTACAATGAACTCATGAATTTTGTAAGTTGTCAATGGTCTAGAGCAGCATTTCCCAACCTATGGTACGCGTACCACTGGTGGTACATGAGTTGCTGGTTGGTGGTACACGAAAAATAATCAATAATGGCGGACATAAAAAATAAAAAAAATTAAATCATAAAAATATCATAGAAACGTTTTTTCCTATAATTCATAAAAATTATTTTAATGAATAATATTATACAGTAAAGTTGTTAATATGTACAGTCGATGATCGAAAATCCAGCAATTGATATCGTTTTTTGTTTTTTTTTGGAGTGTACTTTTAAATTTAGCCGTTAGCCACCAGTAACTTGAGATGTCGCCGCGACTGTTGTCATAGTGCTGCACTCTCATTCACTTCACCTCATGGCTTACAAGTGACAGGTTATTGTTTGTGATTGTATCGTCTTTGTTTATTAAAATTCATTGATCCCTATATAACCTGCTTATTCAAACTTAGACAAGAAGCACAGTTTTTTTTTAAGACAATCCTTTTGATCTCTCGTCGAAATTGTATGATTTTGATTGGCTTCAGGTGCTTGCATATTTATCTGATATTTTTTGCAAATAAATGAACTTAAATTTGACACTTCAGAATAACTCGATAACGATCTTTAATGTTAATGATAAAATTGAAAGTATGATTAAGAAATTAGATTTTTGGAAACAGTGTATTGAAAACAATCAACCGGAAAAATTCGAAACTCTACATATTTTTTTGTTTGAAAATAAGGTTAGTCTGTCTCAAGATATACAGAAAATATAATAGCACATTTAACAGGATTAAAATTGTCTTTCATGGAATATTTTCCAAAACCCAAAAACACAAATGATAAGTGGATTTCAAACCCCTTCTATGAAGAAAATTTAGAAAAAGCTACATCATTATCAATAAAAGAGAAAGAAAATTTAATAGAATTATCGACACAATCTAATTAATTTTGGTTAAACACTAAAGAATATGAACAGTTTTCTGAGAAAGCTCTTAAATTATTATTACCATTTACTAGTATGGAATTAGTAGAAAGAGCTTTTTCTTCATATATATTTTTTTAAAAAAGTATTGAAACAGATTGAATGCAGCTGTAGACTTAAGGGTATATCTTGCATCTTCTGAACCAAATTTCAAAAAATTATGTTCTTCGAAACAAGCACAAGGATCTCATTAAATTTATTTTATAAAAACATTTGATTATGATAAAAAAATATATTAATTGGGTTTTTATAATTTTGTGTTTTTATTAAAACCATTTATTAGTAAATGAAATATGACAAAATAGTAGATAAATATGATACTTTGAACAAACACATACATATATGTTACAGTGAGTTTATAATTTCAGTGAGTTTATAATCCAGCATGACGTTTAGGCATGTTACAATGTAATTTGTCTCATTATGTGATGTGAATACATGGTCACCCTATAATATGTATAATGCAAATAAAATAACACACTCGCAATAACAAATTTCACAAAATACAATCGTTTTTACGAAGTGGTACAATTTAGCATGATATACTACCAAGTGGTACGTGAGCCAAAAAAGGTTGGGAAACGCTGGTCTAGAGAAAGCATATCTTATTTGGTGAAGAAGATACCATTAAAAAAATGATGTTATTTGATTATAAAGTATAGATGGAATGTACAATAAATTATTTTAATTGTAAAATAAATTGTGTAATAAAATGCATTAGATAAATCAAAGGACTTAGATTAATAATAATATAAATATATTGAAATAAGCATTATCTTGTTGAGGTGAATAAAATAAATATTATAATTCCAATTTACCAACTCCAGTCTAATATTGTATCATATATTTTATAATTTACATCCTCTTCTCTTTTTTTGAAATTGCAATTAATAGACATGATATACATTTAAATTATTAAGTATAAAATCATAAAAGAGTTGAAGATAAACTCTTTAAACAAAGTAATAAAAGTTTTAATATTGTTTATATATATATATTAAAATGATCGGGGTGAATATGAGACTTAATGTGTCTATGCTACAGGGCACCACTAGGCCATTTGAACCTAGAAAATTTATATAGTAGGCAGATACATAAGTTAAAAAAAATTATTTTATATTGGTTGATTCCGACCATTAGCCCATTGTCACTAGCTCAGTGGAGATGCAGAGATAAAAATATAATTCTTATCTAAAAACATTTTCAAAATAATGGAAACCACTGCCAGAAATAACACACAAACATTTATTTAAATATATTTAAGATTTAAAATTATTTTAGTATCAGTTTTACATTTTAAAATTTAAATTACATTTTTAACTTTGATTTTAGATTTTAATTTACATTTCAATTTTTATAAGTTCACACAGATGGATTTATAAAAGTTTGTTTTATAATGTTGAGTACAGATCGTTTACATAGATTACATGGTTAAAAACATTTCAAAATAAACATAAATGATCAAAATATAAGGTCATTGATGGAATTGCAGAGGAAAATTTATAAGAAAGCCAATGGCATTCATCATAAGATGCCACATTGACACCAATAACTTAAAATACATCCGAATAAATACATTTTAAATACTCACTGTAAGGTATCATTATTTACTGAATGTCTATATATTTTGATCAAATATGAAAACCAAAAACATAATTAACCGATAACGAATCCATGCAAGCATTTATTCCCAACTTAAATTTAATGCATTTAGGGTGTTGAGTATGAATAGACTACATAGATTGCATTTGAAAAGAAAATATTTTATCCCTTATTTAACCTTAGGCCAAAAGTTCACAGTTAAACCAACGTCAATCCATCTGATATATTGATGTATTCAAAGTAATATGAATACGACAGCACAAATATAGGTTACGAGAAGAAATTGACTCTCGTCCAGATAGGAATACTACATCTATCTGACAAGAAGAGCAATTAAAAAAACTCCATAGGAAGGGACTGCGGTCCTTTTTGCCGACTTACAATCCCATTGCATAGGCAAAAGGGTGGGTGTGGCATATACTAGCGATTCTTTCCGTAGCGAACCTCATACTACATCTACTAATTACACCAATATATCCAATCCATTGACCCAATTCAACTATGAAACGAATAACCTAAGTTTACTCTCCCCTAATAAAACTTCACAAATCTATATAGCCTTTCATGCCCGACTTAAATTTAACATTTATATAATTTAGTTTAACAAAAAACAGAAATCATAATAAAAACTTAAAGAACAAAAAAAAAAAATGGAAATGATTTTACAAAAGAAATACATCAAATAAAATTATAACTAATTTAGTCAGATAGGAAATTCTTCTATTTAAAATATTGAAAAGTTTAGCATTTAGAGTTCTTTTTGTTTAGAAATGTTCATTAATTATATATTTCTTACTGTTTTGAAAAATGTTCATAGTCTCTGATTTCTTGTAATGGAAGGTGTGAATTCCCACGAAGTCATAAGGAGATGTTCCATTTTTTTGAACAACTGAAGAAATTGAAAGTGCATCTTTCAATCCCTTCTCCTCAACCCTCTCCAACTTAACACATATCTGTCCTCTCTTAATAATAATTATTTTTTTATTTCCAAACCTTTCCTTTTATATTAATTTTGCAGATTAACTCAACATTACGTCATGTTGATGAAGACCCTTTCATTGAGGTCTGATTCCTAAGGGATTTCTTTTTATTTGCTATTAGTTTCTATTGTTTTCCTATCTGACCATTGCTTATACATTTAAATGCCCAAGGGCTAGTTCACTTGGACTAATTAAAATAATCATTTCCATTTTTCAATAACATTAATTAATTTTTTTATCTTTAAATCTTTTAAGTCTTTTTCTTGAAAATTTAGTTTTAAAACTTTTTCTTTTTTTTAATAAAGTTTCTTTTTTTAATTTCTCATCTGTGCAATTTTATATATATTAGAGTATAGATAATTTTTTAATTTTCAATTTTTAATTTTTAAAAAAAAAGTTTTTATTTGCGAACTTTTATTTTTTCATGTTTAATAATAAAAAAAATAATGTAACGGTATATGTGCCCATTACAATATATATATATATATATATGGTATTTTTATGATTAAAATAAAATGGATATCACAAATGCTAAGCTTACCATCATTACAGCTAAGATAATTGAATTCATCTTGCATTGTAATATCAATAGAAATAACAATTGAATATCATCTAATGATTCAAATTGATTATGGATCACTATATTTGTATTTTTGCTAGAAAAAAGGTACCAAAGAAAATATTATTGAATAATGGAATATCATCTGAAGTCATATACATGAAAACTTATTGTAATAGACAATAATATAAACCTCCTTTTATATTAACACTATCAGATGTTTCATAAAAATGAAAAAAATGAAAATGGTCATAAAAAGCATAATAATAAATCAGATGTTTCATAAAAATGAAAAAAATGAAAATGGTTATAAAAAGCATAATAATAATTTTAATGATAATATAAAAGGAGGTTTATATTATTGTCTATTACAATAAGTTTGCATGTATATGACTTCAGATGATATTCTATTATTCAATAATATTTTCTTTGGTACCTTTTTTCTAGCAAAAATACAAATATAGTGATCCATAATCAATTTGAATCGTTAGATGATATTCAATTGTTATTTCTATTGATATTATAATCCAAGATAAATTCAATTATCTTAGCTGTATGATGGTAAGCTTAGCATTTATGATATCCATTTTATTTTAATCATAAAGATACCAAAAGAAGAGGATATCATAACCCTTCTAAGTTGTCTTACTCACAGTGGACATTTATTTTCTATATGACCTGAATATATTTGTAAAAGTATGGTAAAATAAACACAAATTTTTAAGCAAAAGAAAGTATGTAACTTTTGCTAAAATTATTTCTGTTACTATGACAACATAAAATGCAGCCCTTTTTTAAACACTAGTTTTTGATCATGTGACTCTCTTTTTCCGAATTCTAATAAGATATTGTTATCATTCAATAATATTTTAAATGAAATATTTCATTTTTTATATTTAATAAATAAATGGTTCACTTATTTCAGATTCTTTCATAACTCTACAAATTTTTTGTTAATTAGATGATCTATAATTTGTTTTTATTTAGTTATTTATACATTAGAAGAAAACTATAGATGGCAACATTTGACTAAATATTCTCATATTAAACATACCATAATCTTTTTTCTTTCACCTATTTTTATAAGTTTATTTTCCATAATTACAATCTGAGGTTACTTAAAGATTATTTCATGGTTTTCTGGTTTTACTGCTTCAATCTGTGGCTCAGGACAAACACTACTAAACTCATTTTCTTGATCACTGTCTTTTTTTCTATCTCAACCTAAATTTTGTTTCATTAATATAAGTAATTTAAACATCACATGCAGTTTTTCACATAGGCAAAACTCTCCATACAGTAGTATCACTCAGTACAAGCCAGAGTAATCAATGGATGCAGAAAGGTGTGTGCATAAAATCCTTATCTAATGCCTATTTATCCAATATCCCCAGACTAATTTTTAGCTTGTGGCTTTCATTGGAGATGTGACTTGGATCTGAGAGCACTGCATCTAGATCTTAGGATCTAATGCAACCCTCCATAAGTCATCTTTTACTTTTTTAGCTAACTATAAAGTTTTGAGTCCACAATGAAAGCACATCCATTGATTGCATTTATTGATTATACTGGCTTGCACTGAGTGGTGCTATTTCATGGAGAATTTTGTCTGTGTGAAATAATTTAAATATTAATTTGTTTTCTACCAAGAATGAAAACAAAACTAAATGAATTATCTTTATCCTATCTTCACAAAAACCATCAACTAAACTTTACTTTCGATGCAAAATATATTGTATAATAAAGAAAAATATATACAACTTTACAATATTCAAACTTTATATTTTTTAAAAATTAAAAAAAAAATCATTAAGTTTTTATTTCATTTTACATTCATCAAATTGGAAAGCAACAATTTAAATTTAAAAAATTATATTCTTCAATCTCTCAAGGTGCTTTACTTTTAATTAAAGATAAATACATAACTTATTAAAAGTAAGAAATGAAATTTAAACCTCAAACGCTGGATAAGTCAAAGTCTTAAGAAAAAAGTTTTACACATTAATACCAAAATTAAAAAAAAAACATTACCTAAGAAATAAGAGCATATCATATGAAAAAGAAACAAGATATAAAAATATGCTAATATTATATTTTATGATATAACTTTATTAAAGTCCCTAAAATTAAAATACCAAAGTTTAAACAAAATACTACTCATATCTCTAAAGTATGAGATTATCATAGTGAAAAAATTATGTGGCCAAAATGATAAAAAGAAATACAAATAACTATTTTTTTCTTTTTTCAGGATATAAATTTATCAAAGCTTCAAAGAATTTGGTCATCAAAATGATAAAAAAAACATATTCCTCTGTAATGTATAAATAATTATATAAGTAACTTTAGTAGAAGATGGCACTAAATAATAAATCTAGTCTTCTTTCTCATAACAAATTGTAATTTGATATTATTAAATAATATTAAAAACATTAAATATAAAAGTTATGTTTACTAGCAATGTCACACTTACACAAAAATATTGGAAAGCTATAAATTATAAAATGAATCTCTTCTAATTAATAATAAATCTTGAAATAAAAGACAAGATTATCCAGCACAAGTTACATTTGGACCCCTACTAATTTGGCATATCAATATTTCATAATTTATAATTTAAGTACTAGTCAATAATAAAATAAACAAAATAATTTATTTTAAAAAATAAAATAATAATATCATTATAATAGTTATCAATATTTAAATTCATGCATCAAAATTAACAAATGTATGTACATTAACAATATGACACATTTCCAAAACAAAACAAACCATCATTAATCTTGATACCTAGCCACATAGTACCCAATATGCTGAGGGCTATAAAACTAAGCAATAAGAAAAATGCCTGTTATATATGAGATTAATTCTCTACTATAATATTCCAGATTATGGCATAGAAACAACATCTATTCTTAAAATTATATATATATATATGTGTGTGTGTGTGTTACTAGATGGAGCTTTACCAATAGCCCACTATCAAGCTTAGTTTACATAAACACTGAGAGAGATAGAATTAAATCTCTCTTTCAAATTGTCTCCAACCTTTAAACCATGGTTTCAAGCTAATCGGCTCATGACAGTAAAGGGTAGGAAGACCAGAAACTAGATCTAAACTCCAACTCTACTAAACAGCATTTATGAAACTTATTTCTATCAGCTTGAAAGCACAAATTTTTCAGATACGTAAATATCTTCAAATCCAGTCAAACAAACTAGATAGCTATATAGGTCTGAATTCAGTTCAGTTTCACCATATAGTAAAACCCTGCAATCTATATCATTGCAAAAACCTTCAAGGCTGTATTTATGATAAACAAAACAAGTTATACATTTTGTAACTTGCTATAGCTTGCATTTTATGTTACTAGATGGAGCTTTACCAAGAGCCCACTATTAAACTTAATTCACATAAACACTGAGAGAGATAGAATTAAATATCTCTTTCAAAATGTCTACAACCTTTAAACCATGGTTTCGAGCTAATTGGCTCAGTAAAGGTTAGGAAGACCAGAAACTAGATCTAAACTCCAACTCTACTAAACAGCATTTAGAAACTTATTTCTATCAGCTTGAAAGCACGAATTTTTCAGATACATAAATATCTTCAAATCCAGTCAAACAAACTAGATAGCTATTTGGGTCTGAATTCAGTTCAGTTTCACTATATAGTAAAAGCCTTTGCAATCTATATAATTGCAAAAACTTCAAGGGTGTATTTATGATAAATTATGGTTTAAAGCTTGGAGAAAATTTGAAAGAGATATTAAATTCTATCTCTCTCAGTGTTTATGTGAACTAAGCTTGATAGTGGGCTATTGGTAAAGCTCCATCTAGTAACATAAAATGCAAGCTATAGCAAGTTACAAAATGTATAACTTGTTTTGTTTATCATATATATATATATGAAAAACAAAAAACAAGTTAAAAACTTGCTAACGCTTGTATTTATGTCAATAGATGGTGTTCTACCAAAAACACCGTCAAGCGTGTTTGTTTACATAAACGTCAGAGCAAGCATTCACTATCTCTAACTTTAATTCCACTTTCAGATCATGATTTCAAGCTATTTGCTATTGTCAGCGAAAGACAGGAATAAGAAACTTGATCTAAACACAAACTCTGAGTGTTTATGAAACAGTTTCTATTCAGCTTGCAAGTGTGAATCGTTTAGACATGTAATGTCTTCAAACTCAGCATAGCAAGCCAGATAGCTATATGGGTCTGATATCAGTTCAGCATCACCACATAGTAGAAGCCTCTGCAAAGCTTGCAAACACTTCTATTTATGTCAATAGATGGTGTTCTATCAAAAATATCATCAAGCGTATGTTTGTTTACATAAACGTCAGAGCAAGCATTCACTATCTCTAACTTTAATTCCACTTTCAGATCATGATTTCAACCTATTTGCTATCGTCACTGAAAGACAGGAATAAGAAACTAAATCTAAACACAAACTCTGAGCGTTTATGAAACAGTTTCGATTCAGCTTGCAAGCGAGAATCTTTAGACACGTAATGTCTTCAAACTCATAAATACAAGCGTTAGCAAGTTTTTAACTTGTTTTTCATAAATGTACCTTTGAGGTCTTTCTTGCAATGATATATATTACAGAGGCTTTTACTATGTGGTGATGCTGAACTGATATCAGACCCATATAGCTATCTGGCTTGCTATGCTGAGTTTGAAGACATTACATGTCTAAAAGATTCATGCTTGCAAGCTGAATAGAAACTGTTTCATAAACACTCAGAGTTTGTGTTTAGATCTAGTTTTTTATTCCTGTCTTTCACTAACGATAGCAAATAGCTTGAAATCATGATCAGAAAGTGGAATTAAAGTTAGAGATAGTGAATGCTTGCACTAACGTTTATGTAAACAAACATACGCTTGACGATGTTTTTGGTAGAACGCCATCTATTGACATAAATACAAGCATTAGCAAGTTTTTAACTTGTTTTTCATAAATGTACCTTTGAGGTCTTTCTTGCAATGATATATATTGCAGAGGTTTCTACTATGTGGTGATGCTGAACTGATATCAGACCCATATAGCTATCTGGCTTGCTATGCTGAGTTTGAAGACATTACATGTCTAAAAGATTCACGCTTGCAAGCTGAATAGAAACTGTTTCATAAATGCTCAGAGTTTGTGTTTAGATCTAGTTTCTTATTCCTGTCTTTTACTGACGATAGCAAATAGCTTGAAATCATAATCTGAAAGTGGAATTAAAGTTAGAGATAGTGAATGCTTGCTCTGATGTTTATGTAAACAAACATACACTTGACGGTGTTTTTGGTAGAACACCATCTATTAACATATATATATATATAATATTTAAATATTAATTTGTCATTATATTCATACTATTTATAAAGATATAAATTTTATCCATGCTCAAGAAAGTATTCACAAGAAAAACAAAATCATTATAAAAATAAAGCCATAGGAAACTTATAACTAGAACTAACTAACAAAACCAAGCTAAACATTCAATTAATAATATCACAATTATCATTACATACAACATTTATCAAATCCCACATATATAAAATAAATATTTATTGACATTTAAACAATCATTATTAAATATAAATATCATTAAAAAGCACAGATTATATATTTTATAATCTGTATTGAAATATGATGTCCATAAAATAAAAATAACCTTTCATTTATTACATCTCTATTATTTTTGAACATTACATTTAAAACATTTTGAAAATATTATTTGCAAATATCTTTAATAGCTACATCCAATAACTGATACAATATTTAAAAAAATGGCAGTTATAAATAATATCAGCATAATATTTATGTAAAAAATAATTTGTTATAAATTTAAAAATACTTAATAAGACTTATAGGTTGTTTTGTAATTTTGACTTATTTAGCAGTAGAAAATGTTAACATCCTTTAAATTTAAGATATAGCAGGCAATGTCTTTCATTATGGTGCTTCATTTTAAATATAAAAACAAAGATGTAGTAAAAATCATAATTTTGTAACAATTGATGATTATGAAGTAATCATACTTATGAGAAATGAAAATATGAAGTACATTATCCATTTGAGTCCTGGTTTTCACATTCTTCAAATAAATACTACTTATTTACTAGTTCATTTTGAGAGTTTAAAATCCAATGTTTTATTTTTAATTCAACAACCAAAAATTCTGTTTACATGATCAAAACAGTTTTATTGATAAAAAATCATTCTTAGCTACTGGCCAATAAAACAGTAAATAATTCTTCAATCTATTTTAAAGTTATATAAAATAAATAATTGTAAATTCTTTACAATTAATATTTTTAAATTAAACATTTACTTTTCTTTTTAAATTATCATTTAATAAAAATCAATTTTTATTTATAAAAAGAGTATGTAATGCCTTTAAATAATAATAATAACATAATATTTTAAAATAGCAATGGCATCACACTTCTAAATTAATAAAATTTCTTTTTGTATATTTATTTAATTTACATACCAAATGAAATATACTCCCAAGGAATATATTATTTTAATGGATATAAACTTTTTCTAGCATTTAATAATATTTATTAATCATATTAACAACACAACACTGATTTATTTAGCATGTGAACTACTCTCAATCCAAAGCACTAGATATAATCTTTCAAAAGCTAAGAACAGACTGTCTTATTCTTTTAAAGTATATTTGTTTATATACGCCACTCTAAAACCCTTTAGAATGAAAGCATGAAGATCTAAATTGATCACATTAATTCTTTTAAAGCTATATTTTAACTATTGAAATTTGTGAAATTTTTCAATTTACAGCCTGACAATATTAGATGAAATAATACAACATGTAAATATAATTTTTTCTAGAGGTTAATATTATATATTAATTAAATTAACAACTAAATTCCAGTTTATTGAGCATGTGAGATACTCTTACTTCAAAGCACAAAATAGAGTCTTTGAAAAGATAAGAATAGTTGTCTATCCTTTTTACCTATATTCATTTACATAGGGCAATCTAAAGTACTTTGGAATGAAAAAAGCACAAGATAGAATCCTTGAAAAGACATGAACTGTCTTATCCTTTTTACCTGTATTCATTTATATAGGTAAAAAGGATAAGATGGGCTAACCTTTTTTCACAGATTGTATCCTGTCCTTTGGATTGCAAGTATTTACAAACCAGCATTGAGTTGTTAATATGATTAATATATATAAGTAGATTTTTTTTAAAACTTCAGTTCCATCACACATTAGTTAAATAAGACATGTAAAAAGATAAATTATCACCAAGAATCACATTTCATGCTGAACCAGCATCCATCAGTTGGTCCAGATCATGTTCTCTTACACATATATTCATAATTTTTTCAGTATATATATATATATATATAGCAAATTACTATTGTTTAATTGACAAGTTTCAAATTTTTGCACTCACAACTTAGATGCAAACCATTTAATGGAAATATATTAGTAACATATATATATATATATATATATATATTGTAATGGGCACATACGTACATTACATTGTTTTTTATTATTAATCATGAAAGAAAAATAAAAAGTTCGCATTTAAAAATTTTCTTTAAGAATTAAAAATTGAAATTAAATATCATCTTAAACTTGTATATATAAATCGCACAGATAAAAAAAAAAATTATTAAAATAAAACTTTATTAAAAATAGAAAGGTATTTTAAAAACAAAAACCTAAAATGATTTAGAGATAAATATATATCTTTAATCTTGGAAAACACATTAATTAATCAGAAATGGAAATGATTGTTTTAATTAGTTAAATGTAAACCAGCCTTGGGCATTTAAATGTAAAAACATCGGTCAGATAGGAAAACAATAGAAACTGTTAGCAAATAAGAAGAAATCCCTATGGAATCGGACTGCAGTGAAAGGACTATTGCATTGGTGACGTAATGTAAATTCAATCCTTCACATTAATATAAAAAGGACAAGTTTGGAAATTATTAGTTATTTAATGATTACTACAATGTGACTATATGTATTAGTACGGAATTGGAGGTGAAGGGATTGAAAGAGGCGCTTTCAATTCCTTCAGCTTTTAAAGAAAAGGGAGTGAAACATCGTTTTCTACATTGAGGACCAACTAAATTAAAAAACCTCCAAATGAATAAATAAAACAATGGCTAAATGTATACCAATATCTTCAGGATGGCATGGGAATTCCCATTCCTACTTACTAACGACAGATAAAGATGAACTGTTTAAAACCGTAAGAACTTTACAGTTAATAAACATTAAATTAAAAACTTTTCGTATTTAAAATAATTGCATTAGTTTCCTATCTGACTAAAGTAGTTAAAATGTTATTTGATGTATTTTTTATTTATTTGTTTAAAATCATTTCCATTTATTTAATTTTGTTCTTTAAGTTTATTTATGATTTCTGCTTTCCGATAACTTAAAATATATCAATGTTAAACTTAAGTCGGGCGTGAATGGCTGTATAGATTTGTAAAGTTATATTAGGGGAGGGTAATCTTAGGTTATTTATGTCATTGTTAAATTGGGTCAATGGATTGGATATATTGATGTAGTTAGTAGATGTAGTCGGAGATTCGCTACTGGCAGAATCATTTATATATACGCCGCACTCACCTGTTTGCCTATGGAAGGAATTATAAGATGGAGAACGCAGTTCCTTTCTATGGAGTTTTTTTTTATTGTTCTTCTCATTAGATAGATGTAATATTCCTATCTGATGAGAGTCAATGTCTTTTCTTAATCTTTTTGGTGCTGCCGTATTCCATATTACATTGAATACATCGATGTATCAGATGGATTGATGCCAGTTTGACTGCGAATTTTAGCCTAAGGTTAAATAGGGAAATAATATTTTATTTTCAAATGCAAATCTATGTAGTCTATTCATACTCGACCCTAAATAAAAATGCATTAAATTTAAGTTGTTTATAGATGCTTGCATGGATTGGTTAACGGTGAATTGTGTTTCGGGTTTTCATATTTGATCAAAATATATAGACATTCGATAAATAATGATACCTTACGGGGAGTATCTTAAATGTATTTATTCGGATATCTTTTAAGTTATTGGTGACAATGCAAGTATCTTGTGGTGAATACTATTGGGTTACATATAAATTTCCCTCCGCAATTGTCAGTAATCAATAATTTTGTATTTTGATCATTTATGTCTATTTTGAAATGTTTTTGACCGTGAAATCTATGTAACCGATCTATATTCAACATTATAAACAAGCTTTCATAAATTTATCTGTGCGAACTTAATTAAAATGTAAAATTAGAATAGAATAGTAATTAAATGTAAATTAAAGTCAAAAATCAAGGTTAAAAATGTAGGTTAAATTTTGAAATGTAAAACTAATACTAAAATAATTTTAAATCTTATATATATGTGAAATAAATAAATGTTTGTGTGTTAATTACTGGCAGTGGCTTATTTTATTCTTTTTTTATATTTACTCTTAGAGTATATTATTAAATCTCTGCTATTCCACTGAGCTAGTGACATGGGCTAACGACCGGAATCAAAATTAAAAAAAAAAAGAAATTTTTTTTTGACTTACGTATCTGCCTACTGTATAAATTTTTCTAGGTTCAAATGCCTAGATGGCGCCCTGTAGTGCAGATTACGTTAAGTTTTATTCTCCGGATCGTTACAATATATATATATATATTTATATACTGAACAAATAATGAAGATATATATATATATATACTGAACAAATAATGAAGATATATATATATATATAAAAAATTGTGATCTGTGTTAACTGATGAGTGCAGGTTCAGTATGAAATATAAATTACAGAATTATTTTTTCCACATCTTTTGGATCATGTGTTTAAATAATGTGTGATGGAATAGAGGTTTAAAAAATATATTTTTAGATATAAAGTCAAATTTAAGTATCTATAAATAATGAGTATATGAAGATATATTGTATCATGTTACTATATAATAATCAAGTAAATATATATTCCTAATGTATCTATAGTGTGAGAGTTTGCTCTGACTTCTGGGCTGATGACTTGTTGTGATAAGATTGAGCTAAAGAAGAGGAGGCACTGAAATGGAAACTTAATATCCATTTAAATGTATTTCAGATTTCTACTCCATCACACATAAAGACATAAAAAAGATAAATCATCTCCAAAATGCACACTTCATGTAGGAAAAAACTCTCATCAACTGGTCCAGATCCCAATCTCATACACATATCTTAATCATCTATTTAGTATGTATATAGATAGCATATTACCATAGTTTAATTGACAGGTTTCAAATTTTCTGTTGTACAACTTTGATACAAAACAATTTATGAAACATATTTTTTACTAATCATTTATTAGGCTAAACATTATCCATAGCCCAAATATATACTTTACGTTTCACTTAATGATAAACCACTTTGAGGATGACTGTTTTTCTTAGTAGATAGTCGTTAACTAGGTTAAGATAAACAGTTTGTTGAATTACATCAAACTGCTTTATTGTTAATGGATTTTGTCATTGGCATCAGAATTGTGGTACTATCTGTCAGATGGCTCCAAATTACTTAAAGCATGTAGGTCATCTAGATTTTAAAGATTTCATTGTATTTAAATATTATTCTTAAAAGTTTTAAATATCTAGTAGTCTCAATTCTGGAATAGATTGCTGTTTTTCTCATGTATCCATGCTCTTAAAGTGACAAATGATAGAATGATTGGCATTTCAGGATATTGAGAAACTTTTTTGATTTTTCAATATTTGATAGAATTATTTGATATATGGATAAAAATGACATAATTGGTTTACAAATATAAATCTTCTTACAGTTGAATTATCAAAATATATGTATATCGCTGAGAATAATTTTATAAATCAAGATATTTATGCATAAGAATGGTATGAAGGATATATTATTTCTCATTTTCTATAAAGAAAATAGAGGTGAATATTTAAATAATTTGTCTCTCATATATATTCAAGTGAAAAGTAATAGTTTGTGCACAGATAGATTTATGCTATAAAGGCAACGAAAAAATATTATTTAGATAATTATAATAATTATTATAGAAGTTAATTAAGAAACTAAAACAATTGGAAAGTGCTAGAAATAATTATTTTAGTTTAAATAAATATGTATTTCTAATTATATTTTGGAAAAATAATTTAATTATAAACAAAAAGATGTATGAAAACATGCTCACTATGACTTCAAAATAAAAGTCAATCGTTAAATTATTTAGTTTATTTAATAAAAAAAATATAATTTCTAGAAGATACAAAATACATTAAACTTTTTTATGAGAAAAATAAATTCAAGATAAATGCTTTAATAAAAATAAAAAAATTCGTTTTATGACTCAAAGAGAAAAGTCATATATCTATAAATTCATCTCGTAATACTAATAGTTTCTAAAACAAAGAACAATGAAAATAAATAGACCATTTTTGAATCAACATTCCAGTAGTGTAATTTTCATTACACCACTTTCACATAGGAAAGGAGGGATTGGTTTTTATCTGCTTTTAACACCTCCACTAAAAAGTGTTATAAACTAATTGAAACCAGTCCCTATCTTGCGTGAGAGTGGTGTAGTAAAAATTACACTACAGAAATCTTATTCATTAAGTCAGCAGTCTCCAACTTTTTGCACTTAAGAGCACATTCTATAATACCGGCCAGGTGGCGACACCATTTATTTTTTCAATGTAAATTTGTAGTTGGATATTGTTAATGATAGACACTTTTACGATGTAAAAGTATAGTATGACCTACAATTTGATTACAATATAATACAATAATAATTTATAAAAAATCTTAAAAATTAAATTTATTTGTATCAGATAAATAATTTTTTATTGTGTTCGGATAGCGGCGGGCACACGTAAAATGGTATGCGGGCGCCATGATGTCCGCTGGCATAAGGTTGGGGACTCCTGCATTAAGTGGATAATGAATGACTGATAAAAATTATTGATATACGTTTGAATAACCTTGAACATTTAAATTATAGCATATGAGAAAAACCTGTGGAAAATTGTCTATAAAAAGTATTATTTTTAAAAGTTATTGACAATAAATATTATATACATTTTTTTTTTTAATGAAGTGCTTAATTAGTTGGAAGTAAATTTTGTAGAAAAGTTCAAACTTTTAAATGGCGGCTCTGATATATTAAGTTATAAGTTATGATTAAACAAAAATTCTAATTATGAACATTCTAATATGTTTGTAATCATGGTAAATACTTCCATGTCAGTAATTGACAAATTTTTGTTTTAATTAATATAAATCAAAGTCTGAAACCTTATAGTTCAACTTAAAACTAAACATATATCTACAATGTTTTAATATTCAAGATTATATAGTGAGAACACAGTTTTTTACGTCCAAATATATTCATATTATATATTTCTAATGATTTTCATGTCTTTAATCACATCTGTTTTATATTTTGATCACATTATTTCTTTTTATCATTTCATCATGTATATGCATTACTAAGAGAGATTCATGTTTATGAATATTATTTCTATTTGGTTTCAGGGTCAAAAAGAACATGATCAATCATAATGCCATTCCAAGTACAATGGGAAAAAACTAAAATTACTCATCTACAAAAGACAAAAATCAGCCTGCTGCATCTAAGCATAACTCAGAAATCTCTTCATCCATCCTTGAAACCTCTATAGACTTAACATATAACTATTCTTCTAAAATTAATGTCACATATGGATCCTCCTATCAATTCACCAGGGCAACCAAGCCTATCACCATTGTTCCTTACCAAAGATTCTTCTTTACCTGGACTACACCCCCCTCCATTATCCTATTTCATATGTATTTCCTTCCTCTTCACCATATTGTACTTGAGTTTTATTTTGCCATGTAATCATTTTTTTGTAAACCTTTTTTAACTGTTGTGTATTTTGTGTTTTTGATGAGTAAAAGCTTTCATCACTGAGAAAAAAAAAGTGTACTTAAACAAGCATTTGTATTCATTAACCCAAATAATATTAATTTATTCACTTGACTGTGCAATTTCACTTTGGGAAATATTTGCAAGGAGTGAGTGTATGAATGTTATATATTTTTTGATAAATAATTTTGGGAGTGTCAAGTTAATATTATGAGCACGGGAAAATAAAATATTATTGAGTTTCTATTTCTTACAGTATAACTTATATCTACACCAATATTAATGCAGAGTGGAAAGTATTTTTAAATTTACTTGTCTTCAAGTTATTAAAACTTTAATTTATATTTTAATTGTTATACATTTTAAAGTATTATACTATTACTATTCAACAAGAAAAAAGAAATTAGTGAATGGATCTTCCAATTGTTAAATTTATTTTCAGAAAAGCAATATATTACACTGGCAGTGTTTAATATGAGAAAAGTAAGAAATTATAATAGATATTTGTGGAGGTGATTTTAAATACAATCCCTAATTAGGAAAATAAATTTGCAAATGTTATGATAAGGTTAATCATTTATTGGACTTGAAAAAAATATTTGAGGAATGTAAACCTAATTTTGTATTAGAAGGCCTAGAATTATATAAGTGAAATATAGGTTATCTTTTCTAAGAGAACAACATATAAATATTTGATAAAAATACTCTGGTCTGTATTATTATTGGCATGTAATGCATATCATAGCTAATAATATAAAGAATGCTACTTTTGAATATAGTGATAAATATTCTTTGGCTGTTTATATTAAAGTTGATTTAAAAATTAGATTACATAGTTTTTATAATCCTCTATGATGCATTTAAATATGTGAAAATTGCACTTAATTATCTATTACATTAGCACAATAATGTATTAACACATTTGATCTACTAATAATTTCATCATTTAGTAATCTAATTTCCGTTACTGTTATTTTGTTTATTTAACAAATATGTTATATATTTAATTAAGTTTAGGTGGATGTTTATAGACTCATATAGTTATTATTTTGCATACATTTTACACACAAAAGCATACCTTGTTCACATGCTTCTTTAGTATTTTATTTTTCTTGAAGCTTTATGATTTGGAATGATAGTAGTTATATCTATGTGTAAGAATTGTACATGTTTTAATTCTGTATAGGCGGGCCACTTACAATCTATATTATCAAGCTTCATGCAACAAGTTACTTTAAAGTCAGAAGGAATGCTTTGAAATTTATACATGCATAATGTGAGTTTTCTGTGAACTGAAAGGAGAACCTTTCTTAAAGGAACTGTGAATGTCCTCTCTATATATTGTTGCCATTGCAGCTGTTATTAATATGTAATTATTCATATAGTATGCAAACATGGATGGACTGCTCACCAACACCCATTAGTAAGCATGGTGAATTTATTGGCTTTTTACCTCTGTGTTTAAAATCAAGAACACCATGGTCTTTTTTCTCAGTTGCCTGATAAGGCAAAATGAATGTATGTGTAAATGAATTTATTTCTAATAGATGTATACCATAATGACAGACAAAATAAATAATGGCCATTATTACCAGAAGATTGTAAAGTCACCAGCCAAGGCAGCAGTTGGTGGCCAAAGATGGAAGATGCTAGGAATGCACTGATTGTGAGCCCAGAATTCCATTTGACAATAACTTTTATTTAGGTACTTTCAACTTCACATCACTTTTAAGTGAAAAAATATTGCAAGAATTACTTCATATTAAATGGGACATTAATGGACTTTGTGAAGTTAAAAGGAAAGGTGAAGAGACAATTGATTTAGAAAGTGGACATATACTTTACTACAATGGCTACAAATATTAGAAGCACATTAGTATTCACTATAAAAAAAAACTAGAATAACATTTTGGAGATTGATGATATATGGACAGAGTCACAAGGTTAGTTATTCAATTTAATAGCAGATAACCAATGCAGATAATTCAGGTTTATGGCCCAACAAGTTCTCATAGTGGGAAAGTAGTAGATGATTTCTATATGGATATACAAAAGATTTTTCATCAGAGTAAACATTTTTAAATTGTTATGGGAGACCGCAATGCTAGAATTTGTAAACAAATGAAAGATGAAAGTGTTGCAGGTAAATTTCGTTATGGTAATAGAAATGAGAGGAGACATAGAGTTGTAAAGTTTGCAGAAAAAGAAAAACTTTATATTATGAATTTTTTTAAAAACAATGTTAAAAAATGGTCATGAAAGCATCTAAGTGAAGGTATAGTAGAATTGGATTATATTTTGACTAACAAAAAATACTTATTTCAAGATTATAATTTTCTTAATAAATTCAACACAGGAAGTGATCTTCAATTAGTAAGATGTAAGATATGTGTTAATGCAAAACTAGAGAGCCAAAAAATTATTAAGAAGAACAATATTTACAGTTAATATTTCTAATCCTCAGAAACATTCTAATGAATTTAATTAGAACTTAAACAAATCGTTTTTAAGTATTAGTAGATTTTGAACACGATTGAGATTTGAATGACTTTAATAGGAAAATAATTTATACACTTTTAAAAACTGCAACAAAGTTAGCTGATAGAAAAAAACAGCAATTGGTCAATAAAATTTTTATGAGACTAGACAATTTATGAAGAAAAAAGGAATATGAAAATCTATAAAAAAAAGGATGCATTAAGAAGGATTAAATATCTCGAATTTTGTAAAATGGTGTGAATAGGAATTGATAATGATAGTAGCAAGAAAATCTGTAGAAGAAAATAGAATTCCCAAAAGTGTAACACAACTCTTTGCTATTGGCAGGATATTTATATCTGTAATGAGAAAAAAATATGGAACTATTACTAAAATGAGAGATGACATCATAAAATGGGTAGAAAAGTTCTATCAAGAATTATATAGCAATAAAGAATGAGTATTCCTACATCTATTATGTCTTCTGAATTGCCCAGGGTTTTAAATAAAGAAGTGAGACAGGCAATTAAATTTATGAAGAAGGGAAAAGCTTCTGATAATGATTGAATTATAATCAATATATTAAAAGAAGCAGGTGAAGAAATAAAAAAAAATGGAACCACAACCATAAAAACTACTCCATATCCATCTAAATTTTGCTTTTCTTTGTAGATAATACATTTATATGGTCACATGGTGAAGCACTGCTACAAACTTCCTGGAAACTCATCAACAACATATCCCCTTCATTTAAATTCACAATAGAGTCAGAACAAAAACAAAAAATAGCATTCTTAGATGTTCTTGTGACAAGACTCTCTCATGGCAAAATCAAAACTACAGTTTACTAAAAACCCATATGTACAGGAAAGTTACTAGCCTATAGATCCAATCACACTAGAAACACAAAACATGGAGTTATACTATCACTATGGAACAGAGCCAAAGAAGTTTGTTCAGAAACCAGCAGTTTGGAAAAACAAAAGATATATTAGAAAAACTCATCAACAATGTTTATACATCAGCGTTATTAAGAAAACCTTAAATAGACAATAAAAAGAACTGAAAGAAAAAACAATTATTGGTATTATAGTGTGCCCATACATTCCAAAAATAGCAGACAAATTAAGGAAAATCTGCAATCAGTATAACATAAGAACAACTTTCCATAGCCATACCTCACTACAAGTAATTTTAACATCTACAAAACCTAAGCTTGAAATGCTGAAAAGAAAAAAACTGCATCTATGAAATACCACGTGAATGTAGAAGAATATATATATTGGTGAAACCAGCCATCCCATTGAAAGCACTTTCAACAATAGAAACTGATGTTTAGAAGAGGAAAAACAGATATTTCTAACATAGCATTATGTCTAAGGTAGCAGACCATGTATGTGCCAGTGCCAATGAACATATGTTCATTTGAGAAAATATAAAAAATATTGTATAGAGAAGAAAAGGTACAAAAAATTTAAAGAAGCTGCTCACATGACAAACAATCTCATAAGCTAACCTAGTGTGACTATACATAACATATAGAAACCACTAATCAACTTTGCTCTTAGGAAAAAGTGGAGAAATCAGGAGGAACCTCTTAGATAAGTAAATCCAAATTTTACTGACTGTTGCCTTTTGAAGGATGGGTCAGTTGGTTAAAGCATTACTTAAAATTCAATACTCAAGAATCTAAAGATTCAGGTTCAAATCCCATGCTAGTACTGTTACTTGTCAGGTCAGCAACACCTGAAGAAAAAGGAAAAGAGAATTTTGCCTCTCAAAATGTTGTGCATATACTAACTCGTTTGATGAGCTATTACTAACAGTTGAATGTATTTGGAATATTTAAATAAAATTAAATTTTTCTAAAGACATTCAATACTCATAATTGATGGTGGAAATAACCCAATATAAAAATACAAGTAAAATATCATCATCACAATCCTTTAGGAAAACATTATATATCAAATGTCTAAATGACAAATATGTACCAGATGATTGGAACAATGCAGTATCATTATTAATATTACAGACCTATCAGTTTTATACAAAATTTTTACCAAGGTAAATTACAACTTATCTACAGAGAATATTGTATTTCAACCAACCAAAAGAATAAGCTTGATTTAAAAGAGTGATTTTAGTATAGTAAATCATATCCAAGTATTGAGAAAAGTTATAGATAGGACCAATGAAAATGAGTTATTTGTAGATTATGAAAAGGCTTTGATTCTATAATAATTTCTTCAGTGATTAAAGCATTGGATCATCAAGGTATAAACCCAGGATATTGTTTATATTGTGAAAAATACTTATAAAAATGCAGCAGCAACAATTAGATTTCATAATGATACTAGCAAGGTTAACATTGACAAAAGTGTAAGACAGGGTAATTTCATATCTCCAAAATTTTTTACAGCAGTGCTGCATAAAATATTTTATGTATTTAAATGGGAAGCTAATGGAGTAAAAGTAAATGGAGATTGTTTAAGTCATTTAGATTTTGTAGATAATGTTTCAGGCTTCAGGATATATTGCAAGAGATATCAGATAAAAGTACAAAAGTAAAATTAAAGGGAAATGTTAAAAAGACTAAAGTAATGTTCAATGGATTTTCTCAAAAGATGAAAATAAAGATTGACTAGGAGGAGTTAGAAGAAGTTAATAACTACATATACTTTGGTCAAATTATTACTACAGATGAAAACATAATGGATGAAATTAATCAGAATTAAACTTGGTTGGGTGTTTTTTGTAGAAATAATTTAATATTAAAAGGAATTATGCTGGATGTGTTGGAAAAGGTTGTACACTTAATAGAAAAGCAATACAGAGACTTCATACCACTCAAAGAAGTATGAGAGATGCATGTTAGGAATAACAAGAAGGGAATAAAAACTCAATGCATGGGTCAGGGAACAATCAGGTCATACTGACATTGTTGAAAGAGTTAAAACACTGTAGTGGGGTTGGGATGACATATTTCTAGAAAAGATTATAATAAATGAAAAATTGAAATTTTAAATTGGATTCCAAGAGATGATAAAACACCCAGAAAGAAACCACATATCAGATGGATGGATGAAATAAGAATGTGTTCAGGGGTGATGTAGAGAAAAGAAGCTAGAGATCAGAGATGATGAATTGAACTTGGAGATACTTTTCCTGCAGTGGATTGATAATAGTTGATGATGATGATGATGAATGGTTGAAAAGCTTATCATTTTTAATTAATACAAATTGAATAGACAGTTTTCATTTATGTAACAACCCTTATAGTAAATAGTTCTTATTAAGTGTCTATGGAAATAAATAGTGATATTCAAACCTGAATTTATTTAATTGTAAATGTATATATATATTTTATATATACGAGCTTTCTATTTACGAATATTTTTAATCCATTATTTTATTAGTCCTCGTCTTATCTTCTCTCTTTCATTACATTACACATTCATATATATATATATTGAAACAGACAGATCGATTTTTCGATACAATATATATATATATATATATATATATTGTACATATATGTTTGTTCTCATTGCCCACACATATATAGATTCTTTAATTAAGAAAAAAAAAATTCTTTTATATATATAGATTTATGTGTGTATTTATTATTATATAATTTATAAATAGTTAATAAATAAGCAGTCGTAAAGAGAGAAGGTAATAATATTTAATATTGATTTATTATATTTTCTTATTAAATAATGTGTTAACTTATTTAACATTAATTTTTTTTTGTTAAAATAAAGCAGATCAGAAAGAAAGTGTAAAATAAGGCGATCAGATTAGTAGATTAGGAGATAAAAAGAAATGTGCATGTGCAAAAGAGTGTGAAAGAATAAGAATGTCTGTATAAACACCAAAGCAGTTTTACACCTATTTCTAATGACTATAGATTGCCAGCTTTATTGTTTGTGTTATCCGTGTCTAAGATTATTTTTATAAAGGGGGTGTTTTGATGTAATAAAACTTGATTATTAATTTTCTTGTAGAATCGCGATAGAACATCAACTTGTGAGGCTTTAATTTTTGTCTTGAGATAAGAGATTTTGCAGGTGGTCATTTTCTTTGATTAAAATTCACAATAAAAACGAATGAAACAATATTTAGAGGTCAGTTCAATTTTTGTTTGGGAGAGTGATTTAACAATATGTAGTTTTAAAAGAAAGTCAGTCATTAATATTACTAAGGTCAGTCAGTTTTTTGAATATTATTAAACAGAGATGTAGCGATCAGTTTTTTTTTTTTAATGTTGGGAAAAGGAGATGTAGCTATCAGTTTTTTTTTAATGTTATGAAAAAGAGAGTGAGCGGGGTTTTTTTTCACTCTTTAAAAAAATTGATGAAGGAAAAAAATGACTCTTGTTTTAAAGTCAGTATAGACGAAGATGTGCGTATATATAAGTAATTCCCAGCAAGATTAAGATAAAGAAGAAAAAATGGAACAAAATTGAATTTATTGGAAGCAGTTATTAACAGTTCTATGAAATGATATTAATATATTTTGCTGTGTATAACACAATGAATTTGCATTGCTAAAGCCACTTTTTCTGCTTCCTGGAATTCTATAGAATGGGTTAAAATCACTAATCTACTGTGGACTCATATACTGGTCCATAGTAACCAACAGAATGGACAAATTTAAAACCAGCCATAAACATCATCTAATAACCATCTTTGACAAGAGCCAAGAAGAAAGGAAAGATAATAAAAGCCATATATATAGCCAGGTTTGATGAAGCTATGAATCAAATTTTTGTTAAAGTTTTCCTCAGTCATCTAAAGTGTCTACAATGATGGTTTTTTAAAAAAATTAGAAGCAAGCCAGTCAACAAATTTAGCATTATCAAAAGTATCAGCAATAAATAATTTTAAAATTGAAGAAATAAGCAGGTCAATTAATTCATGTTTATTTTAAAAGTATCTGCAAGAACTTTCTTTTTTTTTAAATGGAGCAAAGACAAGCAGTCTGAAAATTCAAACTCGGGACGTTTATAAGAAGTAAAAGTAATCGGGTAACTATGAACTTTCCTTAACAGATCTTTTATTATTGCTTATTAAAAGTAAACCTTAATTTATTGGTCAAAGCATTATTTTTTTCTTTGATACAGAAACATTAAAGGCTTGTTTATCGATAGTTATTCTCAATATCACATAACACAAACACAGTTTAAATCTTTAAACTTAAATTTTTATTATTATTTTTTATATTATATATTGTAATATTGAAATGTTTTTTTTTATTGTTCTCCATTTGTTATGATAATGAGCAACCTATAAATATATGCATTTATAATGTTTTTTTTATCTTGTTGCATATTAAAATTGATATAATGTATTTTATTTTCTTTTGCTAAAAGGTTGCAAGAAAATTTGTATATATGTAATTTATGTATTAATCTCTAATATAGGGGTATACATTTTAAACATATATGTTAGCATTACCGAATGTGTGCATGTGTAACTGCTTATACAAACACATCAAAAGAATAGGTTATACATAATTAGTTTAAATATGAGAAATTATAAAGCAAGGCTTACATATGAAGTTACATATGAAATTTATTTTTATGATATAATAAGTTAGGAAAGTCTTAAGTAAGCATTCCATGAAATATATTTTTTTTAAATGTCATTTTAAGCCAGCTTATTTTAAAAATATCCAAAATGACGAACTTTTATATAAAATTTTGTATTAGTTCTATATTGAATTAATGTAATAATAAGCCATTTATCTAATTAGTAAATTTGATTTTAAAGAAGGAAAGAAGAATAGTATTAATAAAATATAATTATATATCTTAATTGGTTTTCGAGTTCTTATTAAAAATATTGTTGTATTTTTCTTGTCTTAATTCTATTGTTTTATATGATCATCATCATCATCACTCACAGATATTAAGAATCATCAGCATTCGCAAATATTAAAAAAGCGCTCGCAAAATGTTAAGTAAACTAGAATGTTGATTTACTTTTAAGTATTTAGGGATTAAGCTTGATAATAAGCAAATTTTAATAATTATAGTTCAACAATAGAAAGCTAAAATTATGTTGTGTCTATGACTTTTGATCATCCTCATCAAAGATGGATATATTATTGATTAAAACACTGTTTCAAATAATACTATAGAAGAGTTATGATCGCCATCATCATTGATTAATAAATTATAATCATTAAATCTAATGTTTAACATAATTAATATATTTAGTAAATAAGGATTTGTAGAAAGTTGAATATCATGCATAGAGATTCGTGATGATCAGTCATCATCACTAGTATTATTAAATCCTAGTTTTAACTATAAAAGTATTTTAGTAAATAAACATAAACTTAAATAAATGCTAGTGAATGTAATAATTAAATTCCAGTTTGACATGGGATGATTTTAAAAAGTGCTTGTGAGTTTATAAAGATAAATTTATTGTTGTGAGTTCATTATAAAGCTATGGCTGGTATCATCATCACTATTATTATCATTATTATTATGATATCATCATCATCATCATTATTATCATCATCATTATTACCTTTATATTGTGATAAATAATCTAGTTAAATGGCCATCAATATCAATAATGGTCTTCAAGATGCTTGTTTAGAAGCCATTAATAGGATTATACTTGTCTGTTCATCAATATACGTAAAATGAGCTAGCAATATCTATAAGAGACTTTGATCTATATAAATTTTTGTGATATGGGGATCTTATGATTTTATTGACATGAGTAAAATATAAGAGTGTCATTTTTTTTTCATTAGTCATCCAAGTCATGTGTGATAACAATGTACCGAATGAGTTTGAACTCAGTACACTAAACAAATATTTATCTAGATTTAAAACAATCTAGTGGCGCTCGTGGGAAAACACATGTACTTAGCTAAACTGAATAAAAAGTGATCCCATCCTTTTTCCAACTTATTAACTTTGTGTAATATGTTTTATAAGTTGTCATGAATAGCACCAGTGTGTGCATATGACCATGAATGGTCTTATATAGTTGGCAAGAAGAATAGGAAGGATTCTTTGTTAAAAGAACCTAGTATTGGAGATAAGCGAAATGCACTCCAGGGATCTCATCACGGGTAATTTTATTCAGTTGCTATATTTAATATTATTTTATTTGATGACAATGGCCAGTGTGTTAATTGTTCAAATGATTTCTCCAATATCTAAATATTCTAAATCTTTAATGATAATAGTTTTAATTTTCATTGTTGTTATTTTATATGGAGAAATTAGATAATTTATTTATTTCATTATTAGCGTAACAGAATTAATGTTTAGGATAGTTGCAATTGGGCTATAATGTTATATTTAATTAATTAGAAATAGACAACCAAATAGAGCATGATATGCATATATTCTTATTTATATGTTAGCGTCATCCTTATTTAATTATAAATTGTATTTTAGCTAACACAGTAAATTCATTTCTCATTTAATTTTACTTGGTTACAAATGATGAACCGCTGGAGTATATCATATATCCTGTTTAGTGTTTAGTTATTAAATTATAGCAACTATCATTTTATCACTCATCAATATATAAATTGTAATCAGTTATAAAGTAACAAGCTTTTTATCAGTTCATCTTTATTATTCTTACTGTTACAAATGACAGATTATGAGTATATTTTAATAATTAATAATTGCTTCTAATTTTAATTCCGTTACAATATATATATATATAGATAGTAACCTTATTGTTAAGCTTGATCTTGATCAAGTCCTATTTTATTAAATTAATGAGTTAAAATTTTTAATTTTATTAATTAAGCTGTAAGTTTAATTATTAATTTTATGGCTAAAATCATCAATGTGTTCTAATAGTTATTAATGATTCTGAGATGAGAATGGAAAAACTTATTTTTTTAAAAAAATAATATTCTAATAATAATCAATATTTTATCTCTCCAAGTAATTAAATGTCCAGTTTACTTAACCAATATTTTACATTTCTTTGACATACTGTGAATCAGCGTGCTAGCCTATAGTTTGACAGATAAAACACTTTTATTATTTGTATTAAAATACAAATGTAATCTAATAATTTAATATTATTTTAAATAAAATACATAATTATTTTAATATTTTATTGTTAAGTGATAAACTTTATTTTAAGAAAAACAAAATATTTAAGAACTCTTTTTTTTCTCTCCAAGTTGTTATATAATAAATGAAACACAGGCTTATTATATATACCTATATCAATATATGTAATATGTAGGGTATATGAGCACAGACTTTCACATGACCCACCACTCTCCACTCCATCTGATAACACTGATACATTTGAACACATATATTTCGAAAAGATAAATAATCACCAATATGAGTATTTTATGTTAAACCAGCAATCATCAGTTGGTCCAGATTTATCATCGCTACACATATGTGCAATAAGTGCTCAGATATATATTAAGATAGCCAATCTTCATGCTTTAATGGACAGGCTTCAATCCACTCCGCACTCCAATTCTTCAACCGTCCATCCAATTGAAAATCTGATTGTTAATAAGTTTATTTCATTTAATTTTATCTAAGATCAAAAGGTGGACATTTGCTATTTTTATCAAATATTTATGATAACAATTAAGAAATTTGATTGATCATTATTTTGCAATCAGTCCTTAATTGAAGAGTTTGTAAATAGAGCTGCAAAAACTTAAAGGGGGATTATTTCAAATTATTGGGGAGATTATTTCAAACTATCAAGGAAGACTTATCCTTTATCTAAATATTGTGTAAATTTATTTAAAATTTACTTTTTTAAAAAGAAAATACAAAGTATTTTTTTTAGCTATCCCATAAAATATGAAGTAAAATAGATATACTCGCACTCACAGAATAAAACATTGGCACCACTAGCTGATAATTTAGAAAGTTTATTCAATTCATTGGATCACAACTATAACAGGATAATGACTTTAAAGAATAATTATAACCAGGAGAAGTTCTACTTGTTTGTAAGCATAATTTTACCTAAATTATCTGTCCATTATTTTAATTGTGAAAACCGTAAAATAAATAGCAAACATTGGTGTCATAATTTCAAAAGTAAAGTAAATAATATTTTAGGAACTTTTTGTCCAAGAAGAAAATTTTATGTGAACCCTTTTAAAAGTGATATATTTTTATAAAGCTAAAGTAATTCTTTTTTTATGTTTTTAAGAACACCTTTAGAAAAATGAAGTGCTATTCTAAATTAATTTATTACTGCTATTGACTCATAATTAACATTATAAAATGTAAAAGAAATGATTACAGTTTATTAATTTTTTTAAAAATAATAACTCATGCATTTCTAACTTCAAATTAGTCGCAAATGTTAAATTTCTTGGCAAATGTTTTTTCTGGAAATTTTATTAAAGTAAGTTATAAACCGGATATGACTTCTGCTTAATTATAGTGGAATTGTTATAACTATTAAATAAAATATTTTATTTACTAATATTAACTTTAAATTAACAATAATTCAAAATTAGAAGATTTATAAAGAAATAACTTTAATCAAGATATAAAAATGTTATTCAACAAGATAATTAAATTATTAACCAAAATTATAAAGCCATGCAAAGTAATATTGTTTTAAAACCAGAGTTAATATTCTACAATTGTGTTTGCTTCCAGTTAAAAAAAAAAAAATCATAAATAGTTTAATGACTTTAACAACTAACAATTTACTTATAATTTGTAATCTTTTATTAATGAATAATTAATTATTCGTCAATATGCATTTTAAAGCATCGAGGATACTTTGATTTTTTTAAAATGAATTGAAGATATTTTGTTTCAGATATTTATTATAAATATAAAATATATATATTAATAATAATGCAGAAGATGTTTTTCAATGTGTGTTATATTTTAATGTTAAAACGGATATTGACACTTTTCTGCAATTCCATTGGTACATCCACAGGAAGCAGGAAATAGCTTAACTTTGTAATATTTATTTCAAGTAATACGAGTATTTAGAGTACTTATGGTATTGGTTTTGAAATAAGGAAAAATAATAATGGCCTCAAGAAATGATTCTGCTGTCAATATATATTTAATCCAATTTTTTTTGATTCAGTGAAGATACATAAAGAAATCTTAATAAATAATAATTTTTTTTTATGTATTTAATTATATAATCTTTTATGTATTTAATGTTAATAAGTTTTTGAGCAGTCAACTTGCAAATAAAATATATGGATCTAAGGAACCTGATATTTAAAATTTTATATTTTGGATAAAATATGATCACAAGACAGATAATATAGTTTAAAGTAATTTATAAATTTTATTATATCACTTTTTATTTTTGGTTAGTAAAGCTGCGTTTGTTAAAACATCATGGAAAGGTAAAATTCAATGTTTATTGAATTTAAGTATAATTATTATCTATCATTAATTACTTCTGGGTCAATAATTACTGTTTTAATTTTGCTATATATTCGTTTATGATTATTTTCATTTGTTTAATGTTTGCACTTGTAGAGTAGACATTGTTCGTTTTGGGATTTTGATTGTTGCCATGTTGGCGAATCATGACCTGATGAGTTATCTGTTGCATATCCATGTAAATTTATGGTAAGATGTATTTCTTAATTACCTTACATGGAAGTATTATATTGTTATCAATGGTTAATCATGTAGATGTTCATAAAACTTTGAGTTTATCATGGTCTACACCATTTAACACATAATTTTCGTGTGTATTACTTTTGTTAAGGGATTAACTGCACCTTTTCTTTTATATCCTTATGGGTGTTCAAAGTACTGTCACCTTGATATTAACCATATGTAATAACGAAATGACACTGGTCCTGGTTATTGATTTATCCACCTTGGCTCATCATTATTATATTTATTGGTATGATACCCTTAGCATCAGATTATATCCCATCAATTCTTGATGGTCTAATATGTTGTAATGATATTATCCTAAGGAAAGTATGCAATAGACCAGTGAGATGTGTTAGCATGGAACAAATGATTATACAAAATATAATAATATTAACATTAAGTATTAATTTATAATACTGTATTACCTTTTTTAAGTAATTATTGAATCAGGGTGATATGAAACATCCATGTTCTACTTATCAACTGAGATTCTTAATTAAATTTATTACTTAATTAAGTTTCTCAACCATAGTGTACAAAAATGTAATAGTATGTTATTGTTAATTTCGGATATTTTAAAAAAACATTGCCATTCTAACATCAAATATAAATAAAATTAGTGAAGTTGCATTACCCTTCAACATTATGATATAGATATAATCATCAATGCATTTTAAAAAATATATCATTTTAATATTACCTTGTAGTCAATTTTGTTAGCTTATCATTAGTTCAGTAATAATCTTATGATTATCATGTTTGTATTTTATTTTTTTGTATATAAAAAAAAAATAAGCCAGTAAAGTGTAAATAATATTGTTTTATATAAGAGCTAAGTAGATCGTCCATGTTAATTAAAAAATTATTCTAATAATTTTTTTATATAAATTTAATAAAGAATTATTTGTAAATACTACTTGTAAATAAAATTTCTTTGTTTTGAAATTTAATAAGCTGTTTTAGCATCTTATTGCTATTGCTTGACACTATTCATACTATTGTTATCACCATCATCACTCAATATTATTGGATGTTATTATTTCATCATATCATCAATCAATATTATTAAATATTAAGACTTCAGAGCATATTATATCACACTATTGATTTGTTATAAACATCTTGGTATTGCTAAATAATAGCCTAAGAATAAAATAATTGATTTTAAGAAAGTAATTTTATAATAACTTATATGACACAATCATCAATTTAAACTTGATCATGCTGGTGAGTGACATCAAAGTTAAATAATTTTTGGATTATGTTATTATTTTAATGTTATTATTACAATTATGATCAAAATATTATACAACATTTGTCAAGATTATCTGATTATGGATATTATTGTTAGGTTTACTGTTAGTGAGAGATTTGTTAAGTTATTTATATTAGATTTAGAGTATTGTCATTATTATTGTTAGTAGTCTGAATTAGATATGTCTTTTTCTATTATTTATTTCAATTTGTGTGTCTGGATAGCAGTAAAATTCCTCTTGTTTATCCAGATATACATTGTTTTATGATTATTTATAAAATTAATAAGACCTCTGAGAAATTATTGATGAATAATTTTAAAAATGGATTCTACATTATTAAACTTTATTTGTTAATCTATTTTATTTATATTACCTTAATCTTTTATTATTATTGTAATTAAATTATAACCCAAAAACTTGAACCCATTGACTATTTAAATTTTGAATCCATTGTCTTTTCCAACATCGGATTAATCTTTCATCATCATATTCATCATTATCATCATTGTCATAATAGTTCATCCTTGTCTTTATTTTCTTCTAATTTCTGTCATTATTTTTTTATATCATCATAATTTATTCATCCTTCATTGATTTCCATTTTCATCATAAAATTAGTGATTCATTATCTTCATAATTTTTCATTTCCATTTTTCTTATTTTTTAGATTTATTCATCATTCAGTCATAATCATTAATTCTTATTCATATTTCATTAATTCTTTCTTTTTCCTCATTTTCATTCATTCCTTTTATTTTTCTTTATTTTCATTAATTTCAAATATTATCCTTAAGTAGATATCTTTCTGATTCTTAATCATATTACTATGTTACATGTTTGCAACTAGGATGTCTGTTTATTCATTCTTACTCTTTTCTTTTATTGTTATGGCTAGCTTAGTCTATGTGGACTATATAATTTTATAAAGTTTTGATTACAAGGGATTTATGACTAATGTACTCTATTTGTCTGTTTATATAATGTATTTTATCTACCCATTTTTATAATAAGTTTCATAGTATGGTTTTGAATTTAATAACATTGTGATCTATAATTTTTTAATATCTACAATATATATTCATCAAGATTAATAATCAAACACTGATTTATTAATTAAATGAATTACCCTCAATGCAAAGCACAAGATAAAGCTTTTTGAATACATAAAAAGTATATAAAGATGTATATAATTTAATTTTTATTTTATAAAAAAGTAATAAATTTTTAATACAGCAGTGTCCTCCCTACTCATAGTTATCAAAATTAAATTTTTTCAATTTTAAATAATTTTTAAAACATGAACAATTTGTTTATTTAAATAAATACTATTACTTTTTTTTATTTTTCATTTTTTTTGTATAATAAACTTTATTTTAACTATTTGGTCAAGTATTATTAAAATTTGTAAAGAAAAAAAATGATTGGATGAGAAAAACTAAATGATATGTTTTATTTTAAACACAGGATGAATCAGGAAGCCAATAACATTCAAATAAGTAAACAATGGACTTTTTGTGTATTATTTAATGTTGAAGTATTATAATTTTGATACCCATGATGAAAGTATACCATTAGTCTTATTAAAATAAATTGCATATTCTGCCAATAAAGTTTGATACTTCTGGAGAATTCCTCAACCTAAGGTTGGCAGGCATGTTTTTTTTGTTTAATTATATATTTTCAATGACATAGTTATCCCATAACCATAATGAATATATTTTAGTGTTAATATTTAAGAATATCAATAAAACAATTATATATTTTTGTTAACTACAGAAATAACACAAAACCACAACAATAAATTTTAAATAAAATAAATTTAATAATTTGAACTACAGGAAATATAAATTTTCCTGGAATGTTTTTTAACAAAAAGTGACTAATGTGGATTATTCATGTTGGTGGATTTTGAAAACCATTAGGGATTTACTGCTGACAAAAATAACCCACATTAGTCACTTTTTATTTTTAAAAATATAAAAATTATATTTTCTACAGGTTTTGTGATATTTCTTTAGTGGAATTTATAATACATTTATTTTTTAAAATTGTGTAAAAATTATATTTCCTGCAGGTTGAATTATTAAATTTATTTTATTTAAAATTTATTGTTGTTGTTTTGTAACATTTCCATTAATAAAATTTATAACACTTTATTTTATAACAATGTTTGTTTCTTTTCTTTTACTATGTAATTATATAAAAAGTCTTTATTCATTTCCAAAGAAAATATTAATCTATTTTAAAAATAAATGTCCTTAAATAATAAATAGCTGAACAATGTTTTCAACCTAAAGATCATATTCATAAGTGCTTTGAATATGACCTTTTATATTGAAAGCATTGCTCAGCTATTTATTATTTAAAGTTTTGTATTTTTAAATAAATTATTCCTTTTTTTGGGAAGTGAATAAATGTTTATCATAGAAATGCATTTACTGCTGTTCTTAAAGTTAACACAAATTTATAATTGATTTATTAATATTTTATTATTATTAACAAATAAAACATATTCATTAGAGTTACAGGATTATATTGCACTTGAAAATGTATAATTAAACAAAAAACATGATTTAACAACCTTGGGCTCAGGGATTCTTCATAAGTACCAAAGTTTTTTATATTGCATATGTTAATGGCAAAGGTTTATGCTATTAAATAAATATAATTAAACTAATTGTAAAACATTTTATGATGTTAAATACTTAAATTAACTGCAGAAGTATGTTATCAATTACTTCTGCCTAATCATCCTCAAAACTATCTTTCTTAATAAATTGTGTCCTGTTATCCTTAGTCTTATAATTTTTATGTTATCTCTATGTTGCTTAAGTAAATTAGTTCCATTAAAACACCATAGGATCTCCACTTCTCAATACTTTTAAGTAGAAATCTATTTCTTCCATGTTAATGCTGCTACCTGATGAAAGCCACAAACTAAAAACTAGTCTTATAATATAGGTAGGATAGCACAGAATTGGTATTTTTGAATCTATTGATTACACTAATTAATACCTGGTGGTAAAAATAGGAAAAACAGATTTCTATTTAAATACACTGTTTTATTAATAAAAATAGCTTTTTTATTTCTCCTTTATTATTATTTTTTTTTCATATAGATTGTTTATCTCAATCATAATGAAAACATTTTTTTTTATATTTGAGTTCATTGTCACTAAACATAGCACATATTTGTATAATAAATGACTTAATGCTATCAAGCATTAATTAATGTTCGTAAACCTCATTTTTCAATCTACATGTAAATACCATCATATAAAATGACCATCAAACAAAATGAATTTTATAAAGCATATTACTCATATATTTTTCTTTAAAATTAATTATAACATTTTTTTTATTATTAAATAATCTTTTGATATTTGGTGTTATTAATCTGCAGTATTATAATTTTCAGAACAAATATACTTTATCTCTTTCCTTTTGTCTCCTATAATATTTGATAGAAAGTGATTTATTATTAATGTTTTTTTTTTTTTTTACAATTTTTAAAAAAAATAAATTCATAATATTTCTAATAAAAACAATATTTATGGAATCATTTCCTGTGAATAATGTAATATTTGAAATTATTTACTTATTCATATAATTTATATTTTCTAAATAAAAATAATAAATTAAAACAAAACAGAGGTTTATCTCCTTTCTCTGGGAATTACCTGGTGAAGAGGATCTTTTCCTTTGTTGTTCATTATAAAAGGCTGCTACTAACAGTGGGAGTTAATGTTTAGTGATAAAATTTGAAAGAGAATAGGTAAATATATGAAAATAATTAACCTATTAGTGATTCTTGGTTTGATCATTAACAAAAAGGCTGTTTGAGTTTGCTATACATATTTGAGCTTATAATGTTTTATTCATTTACTGTATGATTCATTTACTGAATGTATTTATCTTGTTGTATAAGGACACTTCATAAAATTCTAAAAACAATGTGGTAAATTATATTTGATAATTTTATTATCAATTATCTACTATATTTTGACATTACTGCATATTTGCATAACACTGACTTTGAAGTCTATGTCATTGATATAGTATATAAAAAAAATTCTCAAGTGATTGTATTGTTATAGAATAACACATTACTAATCAGATTAATCACCCAAAGGTAATTACTTTATAATTGTATCAAAGATTAGCAGATATAAATAGTTATTTGCCGTTACATTATTAAAGTCATAATAATCATTACTTATTAATTATAATTATTATTGCAAAACTGTTAATATGAAAAATAGTATATAAAAAAGAAATATTTATTAAGAATTGACAAGAAAAGCTATTAAAATAAATCAAATGTCTCCAAAGTTTTTACTTTGATATTAAATAAAAGTGTTCTAGTATGAAGAAGAAAAGATGATACTATTGATAAAATAAAGTGTGTGGTAAAATTTTAGAAAAACCTTTATAATAATAAAAAATAAAAATCTAGATAATCCCTAAAGTTGCAATAACCTTTTTTGAATGCTAAGTATTTGAGACATTCAGTTAAATTAAAGGAGGAAAACCGATAATTTATGGTAAAGTGGTTATCAATCTTTTAAACTAAGCAAATAAAATAGACAGAAATTGTTGACAAAGTTTTATAGCAAATATCCAAATAATTTAAGATTTAATAGAGATTGGAAAACTGCAGTAGTGATATTGATATTTAATAAAAACTAAAACAAAATTGTTGGAAATTACAGAATTGTTGTTTCTCTATCAACTCCTTATAAGATCTTTTTTTATTAGTGCAGTTTGTTTAACAATCAAAAATAATAATTTGGATTTAAAAGTGATTCATGTGCAATGGAACGCAACCAACTATTTTAAATATATATAGTAAAACAATGGGCATAAGTTGGACCAACTTTAAGATAGCAAAAAAAAAAAAAAAAAAGATTTTTGTATCTTTAAGGATTAAGATGCGTTTAAATTCTTGAAATATCAAATATTGCTGAATTCTAAAAAAAAAAAAAATTGTCAAAATGTAAAACCAGTGGAAAAAATTAACACTACTGAGGGTATAAAAGATGATGATTCCATATTTCCAAAACATTTTTTTTCATATGTTGAAGGCAGCTATGCTAACCACTAGGCCACCAACGCTTGACAGCAGTTTTATGGAATTTTGTTAAAATTAAAAATTAAAAAAACAAAAATAAAGATATTAAGTTGTTATATTTTGCATATAATGTGATTATTTTTTTATTTTTTACAAATACTGTTTCAGAAATTCAGAAAAGCCAAAAAAGTAGGCCTAAAGATAAATATTGAATAAATTAAAATTATTTTTTTTTAAAAAAAAAAGCAAAGTATGACTGATAGTAATGAATTAAAATCAGTTAACTAATACAAATTACTGATTATTAGCACTGAAAAATAATGGAAGAAATTAATCACAGAATATAAAAAATAAATTGACAAAAATAATTCAATACCCAATAAATATTCCTATATATTTAAAAAAAAAAACAACTTTAACATATTAAAGTGATTTATTGCTGTTTAAGTACGGATTTAGGAATAATTATTATGGACGTTGGTCTCCCGGGACTGCCACTCTATGCGTCAATTTATATTAGGCAGACAACAACATAATTATTTTAGTCAGGAGTTTATTAAATGTTTAGATTTCAGAAGTAAGAGATCCTTGGGCTCTTTATTTTAAAAAAAAATTAAGCAAACTAAATAAATGAAAAAATAAATAAACATTAATGAAAGTTTCAAGCAGCAGAGGCAGACTGTGAAGATAATAGAAAAGTCATTAAAATCTTAAATATTCTTACAATTTTACAAGGCTATGAAAAAGCTGTATACGAGAAAATATGGATAGAAAAATTATTGAAGTAATATGTATTAATATAAATTAAAATATTTCATTCATCTTCTATACCCAATATATGTTTTAATCATACATATAAAAATATTTTTATAATCAATAAAATTGCATATTACTCTGAACAGACAAATATATAATATATTTTCAGAGTACATCAGATTAGTAACAATTATAATAGATAACTGCATAAATAAATGTTAGTTATAAACATATGATATTAATAAAATTTTATCATGTGTGATGTATATACAAAATGGTTTTACTTATCATCCAATTTGTTGATAATCTATTTATGTCAATATCTGATTGTTTAATTATTTTCAGTTTTTTTTTTTGGTTGGTTATACTCTTTCTATTTGTGGGGTTTATAAGGCAGAACACTGTTATCTTTAGTTTTGTGATGTCTTTTTCCAACATTCTTAATTTTATCATTCAGAGAGCAGAATTCATCTATCAAGATAATCATTTCATTAATTATGCTGCCATTTACTTAATTATTTGCAACCTCTGTATTACTATCTAGATTACTAAAATTTCCATTCTTCATCATCATTAATTTTCATCTTTTATTTTTACATGTTTCTTGACTGGTGTTTTCAGTCAAATAATCAGTTATAATATAGATGTCATCATCCATCTTATTCAGTTATAGAATTGCTACATTTTATGCAGCTGTTTCTTGTAAATGAATTGGAAATGTTTCATGATTCTTTGTAACTAATGTACTTTGGCATTTATCTGCTATGCCACTTATTTTATAAAGATCAAAGCTAGCTTCTATCTACTTTGTCAGCAATATGGCTTCAATTTTTGCTTTTTTTTTTGCCACACCATCTTCACTTTGACTCATATTCACTTACATATTTGATGCTGAATGTTTTCATAACTTGAGTATAACCATCTTGAATTTTCTTCATATAATCAACAATGTTTCCTTGTTAACAGTCATCTTATTATCTATCTGTTTGCCAATTTTTTCATCTGACTATTTTTACTATCTTTGAATTCATTAATTTCTTTTATCACCTTTTTAAATAAATTTATAATTACCTTTTTTTCATTGGACATCTCTTGCACAACTTTTCTTCTGTCTTGTTCTTTTTTGAAGTTTCAAATTTTTTTCAGCTTGTTCTTTGTTAGTATCCATACTTGACATTGCAATCTCTGTTGTACAAAATTAGTAATAGAATTATGATTAGCTTTCTTCGCAATCAAAATATATAGCATTTAACACCTGACCTTTTGTTGATACACAATGATTATAATAGAATGTGTATTACTATTGAACTACAGGTTATAGTAATTTTAACACACACATATTGTAAGTCACAATTTGCAGGTGGTAAAATTAATAATCTTAAAAACTAAGGAATCATCATCCAATTTATATGCATGTGTGCAACATATGAAAAAATATTAACACAAATAATATAAAGTAAAACATCATTCCCTACACCTCTCTTGTATTTTTTCACTCAGCTATAGTCCTTGATGCTATCATCCCATTCTCTTTTTATATTCCTCTAAGTTAGGGAGATACAAAAGACTTTAAATCTTAAAACTACAAAGATACTTTATTATCTAAAATTATACCAATACTTAAATATTATTGATAAAATAATATTTTATTAGAATTATGATAAAAGGAATTTTATAATCCTTTACATATATAAACATGATCAGGGTGATCCCTAAAATCTGTGAATCACAACTATAGAAATACTATGAACCAACTGAAGTTCAAATATAGAGTAAGAGTAATAATTTATCTCTAGGACATATATTATTACAAATGACAGTAAATTACATGAGTTGTCTACAAGATCTTTAACTTATTCCTTAAGTGTAAATATGAAGATACATTACTATTGGTTAAGTCAGAATTTGAATACCATATAATATTAATAATGGCACTATTAGCAATAATCTTTCAATCTAAATATTATGTGAAGCTGATATAAATCATTTTATAAATTATCAAGTATGGATGTCAAGAAATATAAATATTACTATTAAACCAGTCAGAGTTTGAATACAATGTATCACTGTATTTAATTTGTAGCTACAGCCTTGGTAGAAAATGAAACCTATGAATTTGAAATGGCACATAAACAAATCAACAAACTGTGCTAAAAAGGAATCACTATTTATCTTTATGGATGTGTTAAAATTATTATTAACTTTACTTCCTGTGATGCAATATGTGTGAGAGACATAGACACTATGTTACTTATATTATCTCATGTATTCTTATTATCCTTGTATGGATATTGCATCTCAATCTAAAAATACTTTTATATAAATAAAAATCCTTAACTATTGAATAGCCAAATTAAAATTCTGCAAATATATAGATCAGCCACACCTACAAATCAACACAATCATGTAATAATCTACAGATCTGAACATTTCATAATATAAGATAATTTAAACATTTAGAGATATAATATATCAGGTGGATGAGCAGGTTTCAAAATATACAATAATAGAACAAGATAAGCAGCTCACTGCCATTCTAGGCTGTAAAAAAGATTATGCAATTAATAAAACATTTGTAGTTGTTTATGACTCCTAACATACTAAAATACATATATATGTCTGCCAATATTCACATAAACATATGAGAGAGAAAGTTCACATCAGATATTTAACTATAAATTTACAGCAGAAAATAATTATCTGCTTAAATTAATAAGGAAAAATAATAACAGAATAATTAAAAATTATGATTGAAGTTTAATATCACCAGTTTCACATATTTTCCTGGAAATTAAAATTTTATAATGACTAGACATGGATATATTTTTGTCTCATGTCATATTCATGATACCATGTTTTCCTGAAAATAAGCCTTAGCAAGATTTTCAGGATGCTTATAATCATCAACCCATTGAAACACATGATGGATACATTGAATTATGATAATCAGTATTATTGGCATTAATGCTTTAAATATATGGTAATATAAATATTATGGGTTTTTTTATTTTCCATTGATCATTTTTGACAAATATAATTCTACCTGTATAGAGAAACAATTCATCTGCCACAAGTCAGTACATCAGACCTTTTATAATTTCATTTATATATTTTCAGATACTTATTTATATTTAATTCTTAGATTTAAAATGGTTGATTTAGCTTTAGAGTTTCATCATGGTAGCTTTTAAATATTCAAGATAAAAGAAAATTACTTTGCTTTCTTAAACATTTTTTTTCCTCTCCTAAAAGATTATTAATAACATGTTGATTTTAATAATCAACATTTAACTTAAATTAAATCATCAATCTTTCTCTTAAAGAAAGGTTTAAAAAGATATACAAAAACATTTTCTGAATTTTTGTGATTACATTATTTTTGTTGCTTTTGTGTGGACAAACCATTCTTAACTGAAGTCATAATTTTTTTTACCATTCCTGTCTCAGAAAGTTCTCAATTAATACTTGATTTAATGGTAAATTTAAATGGAATAATATTCTAATTGCCAGATAAGATGAGTGCAAAAATAAAGAGTTATTCCAGACAAGAAAGAACATGGGATGGGGTGGGAAATACCAGGGTAAGAATTTTACAGCTTTTTGTAAAGAGAACTACTTGAATAATTGTACATGTTTATATATGAATAAATATAGATTGTTGTACATAAAAAATAAGACACTTTTTGAAAATAAGGTCTATGGTAAATTTTAAAGCAAAAATTAATATAAGATCAGTCTTATTTTCAGGAAACACAGCATTATGCAATATACTAGTGTAAACTGGTTGAGCATTATAAAGAATTCCTATATCAGCTATAACTAATAACTCATAATTTAATTAAATGAAATAAAACATCTAAGTAGATATTTGTCTATCCAGAAATCATTAACACAAACTTGATCACAATGTTATTGCTGATTTAGAATTTGCCTCATGCAGTTACTAAAAGTAATTTCACAAAAATTAAATAATTGGTGTTTATTCAGCTAGTCATAGTTGCTTAATTTAATGTTGTTCTTATCAATTGCTTAAATAAAATTACTAGCATTTTTCAATACATTTATAGCAACAAGTATAATGACTTTATCCAACAGAAAGTCCATTTTCTATGTGTGACTTGTCAACAATTAATTGCATCTTACATTGCTTAAAAAGCTATGTATACCATTCCAAAAGATGAATTATTATAATAATTAAGTAACATAAAAATGCCTTCAATCAAAAATAAAATATATCAGCTTTGCCAATTCCTCTACAAGCTTTATGATAAATGCTTAGCCAGAGCCAGCACTTAAAATATCTCTGTCAGGAACCCCTCTCCAAACCCCTGACCATGGTTTTGTGCTTTGGCACTCCTCAGAGAGGTGTCAGGGTAGCACGAAACCATGGTCAGGGGTTTGGGGAGGGGTTCCTGACAGAGATATTTTAAGTGCTGGCTCTGGCTAAGCATTTATCATAAAGCTTGTAGAGGAATTGGCAATCCTCACTGTTTATAACTTACAAACTTAAGAGATAGAGTCATGTGATCTATGAATTGATCTATGACTCTTATTTTGAATATCAGCTTTTACTTCACATTTTTTAGAAATTGGTCACAAACCTTATTTTAATAATGCTAAAATACTTTCTACTTTAGAAAAATATAATTTGAAAACCATGAGGGAGTCAATTGAAATATTAAAAAACCAACTGGTTTAAATTTTACTGATGAAGCACATCAGATTCCAGCCTTGTGGAGACAACTTTTTTCTTCTAATATAAATGTGAAATCAAATAATAGTCAAACTATAGAAAATAAATATTTTGTTAATTCACATATTCTAAATGCTCAACTTCTTCAAGCTCAATCACATTTTTAATCTCACACTCACTCTTGTTCCTACTTGAGATATAATTGTTTTTTAAAACCTTAACCTTGACAATGGTGGATGCTATTTTGTCTTCAAAACATTGAGAAGTAATACAAAATAATGCACAATTTAAAACCTCAAAAAACTATTTTATTTACATCATATAACTGGAAAACATTAAATATAATATATATCTCACCTAACAGTTTTTCTTTATTTGATTTCATTGTAGTGTTATTGCATTGATTTCATATACTCTTATTATAATTTCTTTTCATTGATGTTTCTTATAGTCAATAAATATTTCAGCAATGACCTTTACTGTTTGTTTGCAATTAATTCATTTGCTGAAATGTTTCTCCATCTTAATGACTTGCCAGAATAGGTTTTGCAATCAATTGATGATTTTGATGAAAAAAAAGTCTGATTTTCTAAAAAGTAAATAAATTTATCATAAAATAAGATAGAAATCCATATAACATTACAATACTAGCCAAAAAACAAATTTTTACTAAAAATTTTCCACAACTATGGTTTCATCTATTAACATATAAACCTTTTCAAGTGAAATTCATCAGAAAACGTACAACATATATAGACAAAACAAAATAGTCTTCTCATTATTAGTCTTCTCATTATTCATTTCAAATAGCAACTCTCTTTAACATCAAAAGAACAGACAAAACTCTCTATACGTATTGCCACTCAGTGCAAGCCAGAGTAATCAATGGATGCCAGAAAGCTTGTGTATAAAATCCCCATCTAGGGCCTACTCATTCAATACCCCCAGACTAGTTTCTGGCTTCCAAGACTCCTCATTGATGAAGGCCACAAGCCAGAAACTAGTTTGGGGATATTGGATGAGTAGGCACTAGATGGGGATTTTTATGCACAAGCCTTCTGGCATCAAATGATTACTCTGGCTTGCACTGAGTGGCAATACGTATGGAGTTTTGCTTGTTTTAATAACAGTTAAGAGCAAGCATAAGAAATAGTGATCATGTGATATTTATTGGCTTAACATCAAAAGAAGTTGTTTTTGAAGTGAATGCAGGTAAGGCTATATGTTATATAATTTTTGTTGAATTTTGCATGAAAAGATGAAACCATAGTGGTGTAAGAATTTTAGTAAAATTTTGTTTTTTGAATTATATGGATTTCTATTTTATTTGTAATTTCTAGTACAGCGTTCGAGAACATTTAATTGTTATCACAAAACAGATTATTAAATAAATAATTAAAGGTTTGTTCGTTTTTTTGCGAAAATTATATATTTTAACAACTCAAAGACAAATTTTACATTTGATAATATTGACATAGGGTATGTTCGGTAACATAAAAAGAATGATTATATATTTTCTTTAACTAAATAATACATACTCCTACTTCCTTTAGAATATAAGTATGTCTATAGCAGATTATTATTACGCTAGCAGTCTGAATTCTCTGTACCTATTTACAGAACGAGCTCAATTACAGTTTAATTCATATTAATGAACAATAGACTGTAATCTTTTCTTTTTTTTTTAAAAAAAAAAAAACAAGCCCAAAGTATTTATTTTCTTTATACATATATTTTGGAATGACTTGAGAAAATATATTTTTTATATATATACATACGCATTCGTACATAAATTTATTTTGTCCATAAACATTAGACTTAGTAAAAAAAATAGCAAGTTTTTCGCAATTCTCTTTTTTTTTTTAAAAGGCAACTTCTAAGCAGAACGTGAATATTTCCCCCAAATATGAAGCATAAAAACAGATGCAATAAATAACAGACTCATAACCAAAACAGGAACAGGGCCTACTTTTATGCCTGGAGAATCATCAGCATAAAATTTTCATATTCCTCCATTAGAAGCAGCAGCAGCTCTAGTGCGAGTAGTAGTACTTGAGGTAGTTTTCCGTTGACGAAGAGTGCGGCTACTGCCAGACTTTGGAGTCATATCTTTTGTAGATTTGGCTCCAGAACCAACACTTGTTGCACTTGGAGAGGCAGGCATCGTGATTTAAAGATGTCGGGGTAGACTGTAATCTTAAAATTATCTCACAGTTAGAGACAATGTAATTCTTCATTTTGAATTTTGCTAATAGTTACTACAATATCAGTTTGCTTTCTCAACTTATTTATGTAAATACTTTGAAAAAGATTTTATCTCTAGAAAGAGTGATAAAAAGTGATTTTTTTTTTCAAACAATACACACATTACATATATTTTAAGATTGCATCATTTCAGATAAATTAATTAATGGCATTCTTGGTACTTAAATAGAAATATTTAGCCGAAAGCACATGTTGAAGTAAATCCTAAAATAATCTTCTGTAAATTGTCATGTGAATCCGAATAAGAAAAAAAAAAATTAATTACATTAAATTTAATCTGAAATATAATATAGAAATCTAAGTTAGTAGTCAAGCGTTGTTAGCCGAGAGGTCATCGCACCCGTCTTGCAAGCAAGTAGTTGTTTGCAGACGGGTGAGGGTTCGCGTCCCGGCCGATGCTATGACATATGAAAAAAAAAAAAATCTAAGTTAGTATTAAAAGAAACGAAGAAATGAAGTCTAAAAAGAATTATATGTTCTCAGTCAAGATATTCTACATAAAAGAAATGTATTAATGAGAAATAAAGACCGACTATTATAAGATCTTCCTTAAAAGTTAATGCTATTTGAATAGACTACAATGACTTAGAAAAACTGATGACCAAATTAATCTGAAAAACCACAGTGTACCTAAAGATTAGAAAGAATCAATTTATATATTTATAGTAAAATAATACTGTCAATTTTAGCCCATAAAAGGCTGTTACTCAATAGAAGACACAATCAAAAATTTGCATTTTAAAAACTGAAATACATTTGTAAAATAAAAACTTGCCAAATAAAATTCTACTAGAATTCACAATATTCTCAAATACAGTCAAGAATTATCAATTCCGTGCCAGAAAAATATGAAGTTTTTTTTTTATTTGCTATATATCTATAAAGACATGCAAGCTGTAAACAAAGAGTACGAAATCCAAAGATTTTCATGTCTACAAAAAACGTATTGATGCATATATAATGATTATAAACATGTGGCACATTCTAATAATATAAACACAAGATTGCTCCTTAATTCCCAACGCTTATGTTCTGCTGTAGAAATACCAGTTAACAAAAATCGATCATATGAATGTTGATTGTGGAGCAAAAATTTAATGGTGCATATTAATATATTTAAAAATATTTTTTACTTGTAATTTATTATTTCTGACAGAAAATAGCAAGCCACTTTTTATATATTTCTAGTAAGTTGTGGTTAAAAGTGTATATAAAGTTTTATTCATTCATCAATTTAATTCTTTTACATGAAGAGTCCAATATGCAAATTTTAAAAAACTCATACTATTTTACAAAGCTTTTTAGCATTTTAGAATTCATTATTATCTTAATTTTTTTAATATACTTAATTTTAAACTTTATTCAAGTGACCACTATCTTTAACCTTATGTTTTTTAATCCATTATAAGGTCTAAACAAAATTATAGTTGTCACAAACTCTATTAACCACACTATGGAATTAGATAAGTTTGTTCCCAAAACTATAATTCATCTTTCAATACATGAACTTTATTGGTCTTAATATAGTTACTATTAGGAAAAATTATACTTCAAAAATTAATCAATTGTAACATTTAATTAAATAATTTAATGCTTGTGCGTATACCAGTAATTCAGGAATTTGTGCAGAAATCCATATAAGCAACTTAATGAAAAATCTTGATTGGTTATGGTCACTTGGGTCTTATAGAAATATCTGATATTGCACTTCCTTAGAATGTGTCCATCATTATTCTTATAATGTAGACCTACAGGTCAATCTCTCCTACAAAACCTACATTCAAGTCAATTGTAAAATTTTCTTTTAAAAAATCTTCCATTGTTCATTATATATATATATATATATATATATATATATATATATATATATATATATATCCACACCAAAAAAGGTGTAATTTTTCAATAATGGATTCAAGTCTTATATGTGCAAGCTGAAGAACATATTGATTGCTTTTATGATTTCACCATTGTATTTTTAAATTTTTACAGTGTCCTTAAATGAATCATTTCTAATGCCTTTATACTGCACCAATAACATGTCAGTTTCACATCAATAAATTAGATAAAATGATAACTCTCAATACAGCTAACTTAATTGCAGTTACTTCTCTATGATTACATACTCTGTCTTTAAATTTCAAAAAAGCAACAGCACATTGAAGTCTGTATTGGATCTCAACTTCAAAGTCCACACTTCTATTTATAAAACTACCAAGGTATTTAAACTGATTTACATTCTCAATTTAATAAGGGTCCTTAATGAAAGTTTCTGCAGATTTTTTTCCTTTTTACTGGCTGAAAAAAGGACTTTAGTTTTTAAGTAATAATTAATAAACCTAAGATCTTTATAAGTTGTATAAGATCATTCTGTAACCTGCCTTTTGAACTAGCAAAAATAGCAAAATCTAGCGCATACTGTAAATCCAAAATCTAAAAAGATAAAGTTCTTGTTTTTTTTCTTTTCATCTGATTTAAAATAAAAATTCCAACTAGCAAACCCATATCATATCTTGATCCTGTCTGATTAAACCCCCTGTAAACCATTCTAAAGACCACTATCATAAAAATTGAAAACTAAGTTGAAGCATATTTTTGTTTAACACCAGTTTTTATTTCAAATACTTCAGATTCTCCATCTGTAGTGGTAATACTTCTTTTTATTCCATCATATTGAAGTTATATAATATGAATAAATTTTAATGGACAACCAAATAATTACAAAAAATCTCATAGACATGTCCTATTAATTGGATGAAATGCTTTGACCAAAACAATAAAAGCAGTATATAAATCATTCCTTTGTTTTCAACAGATTTCTTGCATTTTTATATAGGGCTTATTGGTTTCCTAAAACCACATTGACTCTCTGATAATTATTGATCTATAATTTAGAAACAATCTATTGAAAAAAAATTTGAAAGTACCTTTGTTATACTAGATAATAATGACATTCCACAATAATTACCACCAATCTTCATCTCTTTCCTTTGCTTTTAAAAATTGGAACAATTAAAACATCCATAAGATCAGATGGCACAACTTCATGGGTCCAGATATTTTTTAAAAATTCCAATATATTTTAGGATAATATATAACTATTATATTTTTAAAATTTTCAAGTATTTCATCAGAACCTGCATTCTTTCCATTTTTAAGATTACAAAAAGGTGTTTTAACTTCATTAAGATGGACAACTTTGTTAAAAATCAAAATGAGTAGATGAAATGAATATATAATTAAAAGTCATCACAACAATTTTTGTATCATTCTTCAAAAGATAATCAAAATACTCTTTTCATCTACTCAAATTATCATTACCATCAAATAAGAAGGCCATTGCTAGATTTATTAGGATTGATGTACCATTTCTCAGGTCCACTGGTGGCTATTAATGCATCAAAAAGGTATTTAATACAACAATGAGCAAATTCTTTTATCTTATTCGCAGTTTTAAGCCATCAATTATATTTAAGCATTCTTGTCAGTCATTAAATGTGTGATTTTAGATCTTTAGATTTATTATGAAATTTCACATTTAATCGATTATTTTGCTAAGCAGGGAATTTCACATGTTTCTTTTTAATTAATTTACTAATAATATGAACATTATCAGATGCTATGATTTTTTCTTTTTAGTGAACCTGAGAATAAATTTATTTATATTGTAATGGTCTGGATGAGTAGACAACAGCAAAATCACCACTTGGGTGACTTAAACCACCACAACTCATTCCCATGCCACATAATACTTCATTTTATTTGGCTCAGGGATCAGGAAGAGGGAGAGACTCTTAAAATTAGATGGTAACTATATGATTTCCCTGTGACCAACAAGACACCGGATGCAATATATATATATGAAAATGCAAACTCTTTATTAGTAATAAAATGATAAACAAAAAAATGAATACTGCTTAATTTGTTGCTAGACTTATAAAAAATAGTTGGAATTACATTAATTAATGATTATATGGGTCGATAATTTCAATGTATAATATATATATATATATATATATATATATATATGGGACCTCAGATGACATATCTATTTTGATTTTTGAGGCAGATATCGCTTGAGCAGATACATGATAATAAATGAAGCAATGCAAGTTTAATTAATCTCTAGAAACTATGGTTAAATAGATGATCGCATAGCTCTCATGAATATGACCACTAAATGCTGAAATATTAGGCTTGGCTATACACAAGGGAGGAAGTACTGAGTTTCTAACATAATAACAAATCCATCAACAAAGCAATGATGAGAATGTATTCACTTCTGCAAAGTTAGATCCAAATTTTATAGAATGAATGGGTTATGGAATGAAGGAATGAGCATCTTCATATAACCCTAAATAATTCTCATTACATGTAGAAGTGATCTACTGCAATCATAACAAGAGAAGAACAAGCCCCTCTGGGTCTGAAAAATGAAAGAAATATTCCCACATTTGCATGGCACTGATTCAGAAGGAATCCATCAAATTAATTTTTTTGAAGCAGGGATATATGCCTGCTGAAGAAATACTATAAAATAATCATAAAATTAGACATCCCAATAATGCTAAATTTATATAAAATAATAAATATTTGCACTTCAATTTAAATCTATATAAAATAAAATGTAAATGGTCATGTTGCAAGTTTATAATATGCATACATTTATTATATGAGGCTAAATCAGAGTCTACACAGTTATTATATATTTAAAAAAATTCTGCCAAAAAAAATATTCCCTGCTTAATTAGAAATTCATCCCATAGGTCTTAAATATATAAGGAAATATTAATATGACAGCCCAGCAATTATAAGGGTAAATTTTAAATTATATTAAAAGTTTTATAGATAAACTATCGTATCTTATATATTTCATTATTTACAATGCAAGTTTTATAGAGTTAAAAGCGTATCTGCAGTATACAAATATATTTGTCCCTTTCAAAATACAGTTTAACTTTTATTTTCTTAACACTTGATTCTAATTTTAAAATTGAAAGTGGTTTAAAAACCATTCAAAATTGTGTTAATGGCTAAATGATATTTTTGAAATAACAAGATTTTAAATAAAGTTTAAAAATATCAAATAAACAAATGAGAATCCATGAGATAGATTTAAATGTCTTGATTTGACAGAATTATTGGACTATTAAATATTTTAATCACTTAAATATATTTGCTAATTTTACTTCCTCTATCTGATTCTTAAATAATAATTCTAGCAGATTTTAGAAAGATCAAGTATATTACAATAGTCGAACTTACTTAATATCGAATTAATTAAGTGTTGGTCAAAATATAATGTGAAATCACATTTTAATAATCCAATAAGAATATTTTATATAATACCAACAAAAAAAAAAAAGATTTTAAAGAACAGTTAATAAATAGTTATTTAAGCAAGGAGAGAAAGAATATTAATGTAGAGCTGAAATAAGACATGAATCAATGGACAATGAAACTGATATTAGTGTTCAGCTGGAAGAACATTTATTTTAAATACAATGCCCACGGACTACTTTTAAAGAACCTGATTAAGTCATTTATCCACAGGATCAGACCATCACAGAAAAAGAAAAAGTTTCTCTTCCTCTTCCTTCTTTATTTTTGCTTTTCTAATATATAACATATAATAACCAAATTCCACTCTTTTTACACTTTAAAGCAAAATATATTTATTAAGTATTATTCAGTTCGATTGTATCTTCCATAATGTCCAAATATTCCTTCACCATTTACCTGTATATTATTCCTTATATTATAATATAATCTTCAATAGTTTCTCTTCCTCTTTTCTTCTTTATTTTTGCTTTTCTAATACGCCCGGGTCTCATTTTATGTGGATTATTTTAATGTGATTTTGAAGTTATGCGATTCATATTTCTTCTTAATATCTTTGCATGCGGTTTTCTTTTATGCGCTAAAAATTATTAGATCAGAAGTCAAGCTCCAATAATGTACTATTACTTTAAATATTATTTAAAATAAATGTTCTTCCAGCTGAACACTAATATCAGTTTCCATGTCCATTGATTCAATGTCTTATTTCAACTCTACACTAATATCAGTTTCAATGTCCTTTGATTTACTATCTGTACTAATATATTCCATAAATACAAATTAAATATATATAACGGTCGGGATGAGCTGACAACAGCAAAATCACAACTAGGGTAATTTATACCACCACAACTCATTCCAACCCCACATAATTCTTTATTTTATTTGCCTCAGTTATCAGAAAGAGGGAGATATTATTAGCACTAGATTATAACTATATGACTTCCCTGTGGCAAACAAGACACCCAATGCAATATATATGTGAAAAGACATACCCTTTATTAGTAATAAAATTATAAATGAAAAAATAAATGCTTAATTTGTTCCCAGAATCATTGGAGGTAATGGAAATTATAATAATCAGTGATTATATTTGTCAAGAGTTTCAATGTATAACATATATATATATATATATATATATATATATATATATATATATATATAATTTCATGAAATAATACAATAATTAATACAAAAATATGTCAAATTTATTAAGCGCAAACAGATAATATTGTAATAACGTGAAAGCTAAAACCTTCAACAGATATGCTTTAAACATGCTTATGTGACAGCCAATCAGATATAATATCAATTAAGTGCCAGAAAAAAATGAAAAGTTTTTTTATTTGCTACATATCTATAAAGATATGCAAGCTGTAAACAAAGAGTACAAAATCAAAAGATTTTCATGTCCATCTTTTTCTTATAGTTCTGACTTGTATTTGAGAATTGAGGGGTCCATGTGATGTCATTATTACATCTGATTAGCTGTCACATAAGGATGTTTAAAGCATATCTGTTGAAGGTTTTAGCTTTCACATTATTACAATAATTAATACAGCAAACAAAAATTAAAAAAAAAAAAATCAACTATAATTTAAATAGAAGTACTTTCAACAATCTAAGTTGTCATTATCAACCATTCAAATTCTATTACAAAAATTGTTATAAATGTATACAAACACAATTACGTCATAAATCAATTTTCTCACAATTCATTTTTATATTAGCAGCTTGTCTATTTATTAAATACTGCTTTCCATATTTTATTAACATCTTCCATAATTTTATGTTTATTATTATTTCTTTCAATACATATAATTTTAACTTTATTAAAATCAAAATCAAAATATTAATTACATGTACTGTACTAATTACATGTACTGTATTAATTATTGTATTGTTTTGTGGAATTATATGCATTTTCATAATCATTGGAACACAGATATTGGTTTATAAGTTCTATCTATCTATCTATCTATCTATCTATCTATCTATCTATCTATCTATCTATCTATCTATCTATCTATCTATCTATCTATCTATCTATCTATCTATCTATCTATCTATCTATCTATCTATCTATCTATCTATCTATCTATCTATCTATCTATCTATCTACCTACCTACCTACCTACCTACCTACCTATCTATCTATCTATCTATCTATCTATCTATCTATCTATCTATCTATCTATCTATCTACCTATCTATATATACATATATAATAATTAAAACAAGTCATAAATTTCGTAACTTGCTTTTAAGCTTGCATTTTATGATCACTAGATGGAGCTTACCAATATCTCTAATCAAGCTTTTACTTTATAAGTGCTGAAAGAGAAAAATTCAAAATCTCTATTAGCACTTATAAAATAAAAGCGTGATTAGACCTATTGGTAAGCTTCATCTAGTGATCATAAAATGCAAGCTTAAAAGCAAGTTACGAAATTTATGACTTGTTTTAATTACTATAAGTGTGCCTTTGAAGGTTGTTGCAATGCTATATATTGCAGAGGCTATTTCTATATGGTGAAACTGAGCTGAATTCATACCCATATAGCTATCTGGTTTGTAAGGCTGGATTTGAAGACATTTATGTGCCTGATAAGTTCATGCTTTCAAATTGATAGAAACATGTTTTATAAGTGCTGACTTTTGAGTTAGGATTTTAGATCTAGTTTCTAGAGTCCCAGGGCTCCACTGCGGTGAGCCACAAGCTCGGAACCAATTGGTCTGGAGATAGGGATCCTGATAGAGATTTTGAATTTTTTGTCTTCTGGCACTTATAAAATAAAAGCTTGATTATTTGTCTTTGGGCACTTATAAAATAAAAGCTTGATTAGAGCTATTGGTAAGCTCCATGTAGTGATCATATATATATAAGGAACTACATGATATTTAATTTTTGATTATATATAAACAAGGAATTTCAATACCACAAAAACATATTTTGGATGGTAGATTTGATCATTTCTAGGGCAGATATCTCCTTAGCAGGCATTTGATACTATATTAAGCATATACAAGAAAACATATGAATTGACTCTAAAAAATCTGCTTAAAATAGATGATCACATAGCTTTCATGATCATGATCCAGAAGTATTGAAATATCAGATTTGATTATACACAAGGGAAGCAGTATTGGGTTGCTAAAGTAATAAACAATCTGATGATGAGGTGGACTGGAGTATGCTTGCCTCCATGAGACCACATCTAAGTCTCTATGAAATAAAGGATCATAGTAGGAAGGAAAGAGCATCTTCCCATGATCATTAATAAATGTCACCAACAGGGAGGAATGATCCACTGCCCAATTAGTGATACAAAATGAAGATCTTCTGAGTCTAAAGTAAGAGAAATATTCTACATTGATGTGCATCATATTCAAAAGGAGCCTGGAAAATTAATTTTCTCCAAAGCAGAAAAGTGCATCTGCAAGAGGAATAACATACAGTAAACATGAAGTTATACAACCTAGTAATATCAATTTATATAAAATAAATAATTGGCTTTAAATTTAAATACATATATAGATAAAATGTGCATGGTTATGTCATAAGATTACAATATGCAAATGTCTATTACATGAGGCTAAATCAGAGCCTGCACAGTTATATATTTAAATATTCTGCCAATAAAATTATTCCCTACTTAATTGGAGATCCATCTTATAGATCTTATACATATAAGCAAATATTGATACAACAGCCTACAATGATAATATATTAAACTAAATTGTATTAAAAGTTTTATGGAATAAATTATTGCATCATATACCTCATTATTTACAACATAAGTTTTAAAAAATTGAAAATAGTGTATCTGCAGTATACATATATATTTCATTAATTATATCACAAGTTTTACAGAATTCAAATAGTGTATCTATCTATCTATCTATCTATCTATCTATCTATCTATCTATCTATCTATCTATCTATCTATCTATCTATCTATCTATCTATCTATCTATCTATCTATCTATCTATCTATCTATCTATCTATCTATCTATCTATCTATCTATCTATCTATCTATCTATCTATCTATCTATCTATCTATCTATCTATCTATCTATCTATCTATCTATCTATCTATCTATCTATCTATCTATCTATCTATCTATCTATCTATCTATCTATCTATCTATCTATCTATCTATCTATCTATCTATCTATCTATCTATCTATCTATCTATCTATCTATCTATCTATCTATCTATACATATATATATATGTCCCTTTTAAAATAAAGTTTTAACTTTAACTTCTTAACACTATCTATCTATCTATCTATCTATCTATCTATCTATCTATCTATCTATCTATCTATCTATCTATCTATCTATCTATCTATCTATCTATCTATCTAAACATACATACATACATACATACCTACATACATACATATATATATGTCCCTTTTAAAATAAAGTTTTAACTTTAACTTCTTAACACTTGACTTTAATTTTAAAATTGTAAGTTATTTATAAACCATTGTAAATTGCCTTAATGGCTAAATGAAATCTTTGAAAGGACATATTTTAAATAGACAAGTTTAAAATCACAAATAAAATTAAAAAAAACAAATAAGAATCAATGAGAGGAGAGATTTACATGTCTTGATTTGATAGAAGTAATGGACTTCTTTTAGATGACATTAAATATTTTAGTCACTGAATATGTATTTACTAAATTTACCTCCATCTGATTCTTAAATAATAATAATAGATTTAAGAAGGATGAGTATATTACAATTGTTGATCTTTCTTAATATGTACACTTAATTGAGTGTGTGATATAATCCAATAAGAAAAACATTTTAATAATACAATAAGATTTTTTTATAAAATTAAAGAAATTGATTTTAAAGAATGGTTAATAAATAGATATTTAAGCAAGGAAAGGAAAGAATATTAAAGTCTTTAATTATTTACCAGCAAATTGAGACTTACAAAGTTAAAATAAATTACTATTTTAACAGTCCTTCATGAAGGATTAAGACAGGTGATAAAATACTATGCTGAACTTCCCAGTATATTTCATTGGTCCTCCATAATAGTGTTCTTGGATATTGGCTGGATGGTCACTCAGTGACATTATATACTGGAGGCTTTTCTTGATGGTAATGGCCTAGAATATCAGCAATGTAGGCAGGGACTTTAGCGGTATCATATTTTATAAGTACCATGGGGCTCCATGTACTCATGATTCCTGGAAATGGTCAGAGAAATTCATGAACTCTAGTCACTGACCATGGCATGACATAATCTATAACATCTTTAAAAAAACTTTACAAGAACTTTATAAGAACTAGCAAGAACTTTACAAGAATAACCCTCTTTCTTCCCTGCTTATATATATATATATTATAACGGAAATGGCCTATTCGGTATCGGTTGATTAGTTATTTGTACTTTCAACTATATTTATTTCGATTATTTTATTCTACATTATACTTAATTTATTATACTTTAATTCTTTTTCCGACTTTGATTCTTTATCCATTTATTGTTTTCATTATTTTAACCAACGCCATTACAATACAAGCAGAGAGCTAATACAGATACAAATTTAACTTCATATCTATACCCTTGACTGAACCCCAAGGCAATACGTACATATTATCTTGGCGTTATTTTTCCCAGCCAAGAACTCTCGGCTGCTGAACAGAGCAAACTATTTCAAAGAAACTTAGCGAATGTCCAGCGCTTGCTATTTATTTTTATATAATTGGGATTTCGCACGAACAAGCAGCACATGAATATCTTAAACAAATCAGTATGCCCCTTTAATCACTAATTACAGTTTCCCCCCTGTCGTAGCTTGGTGATAGGAGAATAAAGCAAGGATACGAAATTTAATGACAAATATGTTTAATAATAATATTCACACTTTATATAAAAAATTACATTATAATAATAATAATAAACACACACTTATAAATACATGGCTATAATAAATATATGAAAATAGATCAGATATAAAAGTTCTTAAAGTCCTGTTGATAGAGTTCTATTTTTATCAAATCATTAATTTTATATTTAGTTATGAATAGTAGACAAATGAAAATGCATGCATGCTTTTACCTAGGCTTTGTTGTAATTGTCCCATGGGTATTTCTTCCGAGCGCTCTTGATTAACTTCCTCAGTTTGTGGGGTTATTTTCGTTCCAGTTTTTGCTTGTTGATTCCTTAGGTTCTCCATTAACTTCCTCAGTTTGTGGGGTTATTTTCATCCAGTTTGCTGGTTGATTCTTTAGGTTGAGTTTCAATTGACAGCTACAGAAGTGGCGGTCCCTCTAGCAGGTCAGGCAAAGATCTTACATTGCGAGTCAGTGATGAGACGGCTTGAATCCGAACCCACGTCCCTTTAACGCCACTAGCCATGCACTTCTTCCATTTTCTTTTAGCTGTTGCTTCTCTAAAGTCTCTACTAGCAATGCCAGACAAAAATTGTAATTTTCTTAATCTCATTCTTTTGTTCATTGTTTTTTAAAATTTTTTAAATTAAGACTTAGATTTCCAACCAATTCTTATCATTATGTTTCTTTATTTAATTAGTGGCCGGAATGTAAGTCCCAATTAATTTAACAGATCAGGCAAAGATCTTCCGTTGATAACATTTCTTTGTCCGTGGAATTTAATTTGTCCAACAGACTTTCACACCTACGGCCATATTGTTTCTTTTTATATATCACATATTACATTTATTTTATTTAAAGTTTACAATTCATTCATTTTTTTTTCACATTTACATTTTACATTTATTTTAATTTGTTATAATATATATTTTTTTTAAAGAGAGAAGAAACACATTTTTTTATGCATCCACTTCCCCTCTCCCACAATAAACAAAAATAACTTTCTAGCATTTGACTTACAAGAGAGAAAGAGACGCATTTCTTTATTTATGCAGCCCCCCTCCCCTTCTCTTACTATTACAAAATCCACAGTAATTTTGACATTAGAATTTCAATTTTTTCTTTTCCTTCCTTTTTTTTTTTTTTAAAAATTTATTAGCTAATTTATTTCACCTTTATTACTTTCTAATTTTATTAATAAATATATATGTGTGTCGACGACTTTACGTGGTCGTCACATTACACTCAGCCCGTTTTTGAGAATTAAAATCGGGTCGAATCTTATTCTGAGATGAGAGCCTATTTTAATTCTTTGCTTTCAACTCTTACTTCTGCTTTTATTACATACTTTCCCACTCTGTCATGACGAGTGATAATGATGATGAGGATGACTGCAGAGAGACAGCTAGGTAAAGCTACACAATTCTTTCCCATCGATTTTGGCTGATCAACCAATTTAATCTCAATGCATACGAGACCATGGCATAACTTAACTCTATCAAAAAAAAACATAACAGGGGTTTAAAGCGTGTGAACAGCAGGATATTTCTACTGCCTGCTCATCTTGCGCAAACAACAAATTCTTATTCTTTATTTATTTATTTATTTTATTCGAGGCACTAATTCTTATTTCTTCATTTATTTATTTTGAGACACTAATTCTTATTATATTGGGACACTAATTCTTATTATATAATGAGTCCAGGATTCTTACTGGCGCTTCATTTAAAAGTTTAACCATCGAGAGCCATGAGAATCTAAAGTGCGAAGAGATGGCTGAATCAAGCTCAAAATACGACCCAACATAATGCATACACACACACATATATGCCTCAATCTGCAACCTCATACACCTATCAGTGATATCTATCATTTAAGCATTATCACTGTTGTTCATTTAGTTTATTTTATTAATTATTAAATGGCTCTTTAATGAGCCTAAATGATTCTTATTTTATTTTTACTTTTATTTATTTGTCAATTATATCTGCATTTATAACTGACAGATTGTGATACGAATAAACTATTTATAGATTTCTTTTCTTTTTTTTTTGTTATTACTTTTATTTACATTGGTCTTGCTGTGCTTGACTGCACATAAACACTCAATAAGTCTATCATACACATGAAAAAAAAGTATCATTAATTTTCCTCCATGAACACTACTCTTCTTTTTTCTCTTTTTTTTTTTTTTGTTTATCATAGTGACTTTAATTATTTGTCGTGAGACGATTTGCCCCACCTGTCATATATTTTTTAAAAAAAATTAACTTTATTTCTCGTGATCCCATGACGTTATCCGTTTCACTGAACCAACATTTCCGTCCGTTTATTTCTTTCAGCTTAGTTTTTGTCTGGAGGTTTCTTATGCTTTTTACCATACATATTTCCACTTTCGCTTGGAACTGGAGCAATGTTCCGATGTCCTCTAGAGTCAACCTGCTCATATGGATAATTGAAGTCTGAACTTCCGGTCTGTTCGAACATTTCAGCCCTTTCAGATCTATCAGGAAATGCCTGGCTCCCTTCCCAATAATTGTGATGAGGATTGTATTACATTCTCCCGATGTGCCGATCATTGGGCTGGGGTTTAAATCCCCGGTCCTCCGCCTTGTAATTAGGCCTAGTGCTGTCGAACGCATTCAGCAACTCGGCACTCAGCCATTTTACCGTGAAATACCTCTCTAGGCTGCCAAGATGCTCTATTGGGCTTTCCCCAATGTAACCAGAGAAGACCCGAATTTTTACAAACTGGTTCACTGTAGCAGGATTCACAGGGTTATTTCCACTGCCTGCGTACATGCATTCGCTCACACCTCTCGGCTCTTTATTATTAGTCTTGGCTACTTCTGTCATATTCTCCCCTTCCCCTACCTTTACTTCTAGCTTCTCAACTGTTCCTGCTAACTGAGTTACCTCTAGTTGTATGTTTTCTATAGCCTTTCCGTTTTCATTTTTTATTACTGGTTCAACCCTTTGGCTAAAATCCTTACTGTGTCGTTCGCCCAACTCTTCTATCTTCCTACTATTTCTTTCACCTATTTCCCTCATTTCCATAAACAACCTTTGCTGGCCTTCCATTAATTTCATGAACATATCCCTTATATTATAGCTTTCTATTTTATTTTTATCATTAACCACTGTCTCCATTCCCTTTCTAATTTCTATATCTCCGTCACTAGCTATTTCTCCAGACGGTTCCATTAGTTCTTCGGAGGGTTTTCCTATTTCGCCCACTAGAGCATCCATTTCTATTTTTGCTCTGGTGTGCATCAAATTTATTTAACACACACACACTAATTAATAACTTATATTTTATTCTACAGCTTTACTATCTAACCTTATCCTTATAGGATTATATTACTTTACTAACTTTATATTTCACGGACACTAGGTATGTTTGTTCAGCTCTCCCCATCTCACTCACTAATCATCACTCACCCATGCCTGCCTTCAAGACCCCTCTGCAACTGTCTCCAATTTACAACCTAACTTCCCACGTTATATTACGTTCTCTTTCTCTCCTTTTACCCTCTAATATTTATTTTATTTCTTGCTTTGTCTACCACCAAGCTAGTTTTTGATTTGTTTATTAATTATTGCATAAACTATTAATTTTGTTATATTCAAATTCAAATGGGCTGAACTTGTAAACGTGAAAATATCCCGGACTGGCCCCCAATTATAACGGAAATGGCCTATTCGGTATCGGTTGATTAGTTATTTGTACTTTCAACTATATTTATTTCGATTATTTTATCCTACATTATACTTAATTTATTATACTTTAATTCTTTTTCTGACTTTGATTCTTTATCCATTTATTGTTTTCATTATTTTAACCAACGCCGTTACAATACAAGCAGAGAGCTAATACAGATACAAATTTAACTTCATATCTATACCCTTGACTGAACCCCAAGGCAATACGTACATATTATCTTGGCATTATTTTTCCCAGCCAAGAACTCTCGGCTGCTGGACAGAGCAAACTATTTCAAAGAAACTTAGCGAATGTCCAGCGCTTGCTATTTATTTTTATATAATTGGGATTTCGCATGAACAAGCAGCACATGAATATCTTAAACAAATCAGTATGCCCCTTTAATCACTAATTACAGTTTCCCCCCTGTCGTAGCTTGGTGATAGGAGAATAAAGCAAGGATACGAAATTTAATGACAAATATGTTTAATAATAATATTCACACTTTATATAAAAAATTACATAATAATAATAATAATAATAATAATAAACACACTTATAAATACACGGCTATAATAAATATATGAAAATAGATCAGATATTAAAGTTCTTAAAGTCCTGTTGATAGAGTTCTATTTTATCAAATCATTAATTTTATATTTAGTTATGAATAGTAGACAAATGAAAATGCATGCATGCTTTTACCTAGGCTTTGTTGTAATTGTCCCATGGGTATTTCTTCCAAGTGCTCTTGATTAACTTCCTCAGTTTGTGGGGTTATTTTCGTTCCAGTTTTTGCTTGTTGATTCCTTAGGTTCTCCATTAACTTCCTCAGTTTGTGGGGTTATTTTCATCCAGTTTGCTGGTTGATTCTTTAGGTTGAGTTTCAATTGACAGCTACAGAAGCGGCGGTCCCTCTAGCAGGTCAGGCAAAGATCTTACATTGCGAGTCAGTGATGAGACAGCTTGAATCCGAACCCACGTCCCTTTAACGCCACTAGCCATGCACTTCTTCCATTCTCTTTTAGCTGTTGCTTCTCTAAAGTCTCTACTAGCAATGCCAGACCAAAAATTGTAATTTTCTTAATCTCATTCTTTTGTTCATTGTTTTTTAAATTTTTTTTAATTAAGACTTAGATTTCCAGCCAATTCTTATCATTATGTTTCTTTATTTAATTAGTGGCTGGAATGTAAGTCCCAATTAATTTAACAGATCAGGCAAAGATCTTCCGTTGATAACATTTCTTTGTCCGTGGAATTTAATTTGTCCAACAGACTTTCACACCTACGGCCATATTGTTTCTTTTTATATATCACATATTACATTTATTTTATTTAAAGTTTACAATTCATTCATTTTTTTCACATTTACATTTTACATTTATTTTAATTTGTTATAATATATTTTTTTTTTAAAGAGAGAAGAAACGCATTTTTTTTATGCATCCACTTCCCCTCTCCCACAATAAACAAAAATAACTTTCTAGCATTTGACTTACAAGAGAGAAAGAGAGGCATTTCTTTATTTATGCACCCCCTCCCCTTCTCTTACTATTACAAAATCCACAGTAATTTTGACATTAGAATTTCAATTTTTCTTTTCCTTCCTTTTTTTTTTTTAAAAATTTATTAGCTAATTTATTTCACCTTTATTACTTTCTAATTTTATTAATAAATATATATGTGTGTTGACGACTTTACATGGTCGTCACAATATATACATCTCAAAAACAAAGGCATCCAGATGTTTTCCAATTTGATTAATTAATTTTAAAACTTAAATAAAATTATTTTTTTACTATCATAAAAAAATCTTACTGATTGCAATCTTGATCTAGTTTAATTTAAAAATTTTACAAATTGCATTTTTCTTAATTACATTATGGTTTTGCCTAATCTCTTTCAGTAATTACATATTTCTTATCACCTTTTACCATAATGACAATGATAGACTAAAATATAAATTCCAAAATTAGATTTTAATTCATACATTATTTTGATCATCAGTTGATTTTAATTAATTAGTTAAATTTTCTTTGCTGATTTGAACCCCCTCCCATCTAACTCCCATATAATAATATTAAATCTCATAATAATTTTTTATACATTTTTTTAAATGCCTTAGTATTATGACTTTATGGCAACAATATATACATGAAGCATATATATTGAAACAAATACATTAGTTTCATGTACACTTATATTTAGTTACATTCTCACATTCAAAATGATTCAAAATAATTTAAAAGTTGGAGAAATAAAAATGCATAGTTTTTATGAATGCAGTTCATCAAGAAAAGTAAACAAGCTATAGTGATTAAAATCTTTTTTTTAAAGAAAGAAAAATTATAAAAACTTTAAAGAACAAGAATTTTTTTTTTAATAAAGAACAAAATTTATTATTAATGAAATTGAAACATTAATAAATAAAAGTTTAATAGATTGGGATTTAATATGTCATTTGTGAACTAGATTAGAAATCTAAAAACACATTGTTTTGTTAGTTACCTTTGGCTAAATAACACATGAAAATGGTTCCAAGGAAAATCAAGGCAGGAAAAAGGAAAACATACCACCAAGAAAGCTATTCTCAGCAAAACATGCTATTGGTTGACCACTGAATCCAGTTGAAAGATATAAAAGGAGAGTAATTTTATAATAAGAACAGTAGAGTCTGAGAGTCTGACAGAAGTTTCTATCAGTAAGCATTCTATATGAAGCAATCTATCAAGCACAACTATAAATGGTATCTGAAGATTAAAATTCCCAAGATGTGATGTGAGTAGAAATTATAGCCTTTTCCTTCTTAGCCTGCTCCATGATTAATTTATCCAACATCTACTTGTAAAACATCTATATGCAAAAGGGTAATTAAAGCAAGATGCCTGTCATTTAAATGCCATTCAATAAAGCCACTAGCAAACAATCCTGAAAACAATAAAGAATAAGTTATGGTAAGAAAGCTTTCATATTTCTCAGAAAATATTATTAAAATGAAAATATAATTAATTAAAATGGCATATTTAATGGTATCTGAAGATTAAAATTCCCAATATGTGGTGTGAGTAGGGAATTATAGACTTTTCCTTCTTAGCCTACTCCATGATTAATTTATCCAACATCTACTTGTAAAACATCTATATGCAAAAGGGTAATTAAAGCAAGATGCCTGTCATTTAAATGCCATTCAACAAAGCCACTAGCAAGCAATCCTGGAAATAATAAAGAATAAGTTATGGTAAGAAAGCTTTGATATTTCTCAGAAAATATAATTAAAATGAAAATATAATTAATTAAAATGGCATATTTAAAGTGATTCTGATAACTATTGATTTTGTTTTTAAAATGAGATCTTCAATAAAAATTATAATAACGTGTTTATAATTCAGATAAAATTAGAACATATACAAATGAATGTATTTATACAAAATGAATGTATTTAGTAAATTTATACTATATTATGTATAAATTCAAACATTTAAATATGAATTAGTACATAAATAAAAGTTAATGGTTATATGCGTATAATGAACTACATACTTGAATAAGTTGAAAGATTAAGAAAATCTTTTTTTTTTTTTTTAATTTTATTTATTATTTGAAAACTCTTAAAAAAGTAATATAAACATGGAATTAAAACATATTATATATACGAGTTGAGAAGTAAGAATACCAAAACAATGTGTCATGGTTAAATGTACAACGATATGCCTGTAGTTATTGATGCATATAGGTTATATATATATATCAGTCTTATGAAATCGGAAATACCAAATAAATGCATTTGGAAAATAAATTGATATCTGGACAGATGAAAATACACTTATATTTTACCTGAATAACCAATGGATAAAAATGTGCTTATATTGACCAATTCAAACCCTGAAATGGATAACCAATGAACCTAGGATCAATGTGTTTATATTATGGATTCAAACCTGGATCTGGATAACAATGAATAGAAATATATTTATTATGCGTTGACTCACCTAAAATTAACTGGAATAATAAAAATGCTCTTGTCTGTAAAGAATATCTTCATACATGAGTTAATTTAAGCCACATTAAATGTGACAACTACCTAAAAGACTACAGATCAGAATTAAGTGAAACTCTGAATTAAATAGAATGCTATCAGTTATCTCCATTATTAACTCTGTTGTCTTCACATATTGTACTCCTCTCTGTGAATTAACTAAATAAAGATGTAAATTGTAAAAGAACCTGCATTCTTTAATTCATATTGTACTATTATTGGATGTATACCAAGAGACACAATGGACCGTAAATGAAATATTTGTTTCAATTAAGTGGAACTCTGAATTAAGTGCTATCACTAAATAACTAAAGATGTGAATTGTTAAAGAACTATTGAAAGAATACCTTTATTATACTCTCAACAAATTACATTCTTTAATTCATATTAAAATGTTAGTGGAAGTAGACCAAAGAGATACAAGGGACTGTCAATGAAATATTTTGTTTGATGGACATTTATTTAAACCTGTTTTGCTAAATAAATTATAATAAACAACAAGAAATTTTAATACCTTTTGTTCATGTTCTTTCACATTAATTGTATTAGTGCACTAGTCTACAGGAATTTCATGCCTCCTGAGCTACACTTGGCATAATCAAGCCCTCATAAGTAAGGTTGTAGTGATCTGGAACTCTAGTGGTGCTGTTTGGGAAACCTCAAACCTAGAAATTTTTAGATGTTTCCAGTATCTATGGTGTACATTCTCTGATGAGCAGGAAATATTATTGTAGGATCAGTAAAATTAAACATTGAGGCAATCAATATTTGTTTACTTCCTGCAATATGCTCATTGGGAAATAAGACCGACCAAGCAGAAGGTGGTAAAAGGGTTTGTGTTACAATATATATATATATAAAACGAAACTTAAATATATTCCAAACAACAGTAAACAATTTATAATATAATATAAATAAAAACTTATAAAGAAATATTTTCGATTATATTCATAATCATTTTCAACTCAACTTTCAAAATGGAATCATCTATTACCAACCTGAAACACATGTGGATTTAAATATCCCACTATTCATTAATCCTAACATTTGTGACTGTCTATAATCGAAAATATTTTTTTATGAGTTTTTATTTATATTATATTATAAATTGTTTACCGTTGTTTGGAATATATTTAAGTTTCATTATTGTATTATTGATATTGGCGGACATTTATTTTGTTTTAATATATATATATATATATATATATATATATATATGACTGTTCCAATATTCATAACACACTTAAAAGTATTTCATATTTCAGTAATATGGCAGTTCTAGATCCAAATTAGAAATTTTAGGGTTCAATAGTGATTGAAATTTAATATTTATTGTAAATTGTGAAGAACAAACATCAATTTTGTGTGACTATGATTGAAATACCACCTATTTTTTAATCCACAACCATTTTAATCTTAGAGATACTGGTCTATAGTATGTCCAACAATCTGAACTTGTGAGTATTAATGTAATGTGAACTTCTCTGGTATTTTGAGTTCTAACGATAATGTAATCTATTATATGCCATTGTTTTTAAGCATGGATACATCCATGTTTTGTAGCAATTTTTCTGCCTAAAGAAAATGCTTATGATAGTCAATACCATGTGTTATGGATAAATTTAATAATAAATAATTAGAATTTACACTTCTATTATTTTCAATAACTTTTAACAAAAGTTTATTATTCTTACCACTATGTGCATTAAAGTCTCCAATAAAAGAACATTCAATCATTTAGTCATATTGCTGTAATAATGCCATCCAACAAGAAATAACAGCTTTCCTTCTCTGAATTCTCTGAATTTAATGTTAGAGCATAGGCAATTATAAAATGAGCTCCTTTACAATTATGCAAGGTAAATTTTAGAATCATTAATCTTTCACTGATAGCAAGAAATTCTGATAATAAAAGATACTAAATTAGATTTTCTAGCTAATTGAACAATATGCATTTTTCTTTCACTGACAGATATCCTTTCCAAGAAAAATGTATCCATCTATTTGTTATGATAAATTTCCTTTCTCTGAAAGATGAGTTTTACTAAAAACAATTACATCGATCTTAAATGTTGTTAGAACTTTAGCAACAACTATAATCCTTTATTCTGGTCTTGAAGAGATTGCATCAAATGAAGTTTGCACATTCCATGTACCATATTTAGAGAAAAAAGTTATATTTGTGGTACTTACTTTTAACACTACCACTATTGCTTACTACACCACCACTACTGACATTATTCTTATTATTCTTATCATTTCTACTACTCAAATGAGTAATCCATAAGGCATGACTATCAAGCCAGATTATGTTATACATACCATTTTAGACTCATTTTCTAGACCCTTTCACTTCCATGGTAGCCAATGGAATTTTTCAAATCTGATCTGCATAAAATTATAATATTTATCAGCAGAAAGTTCTATATTACTCAAATCTGGTTTCAAATTGACTGATTACTCATAATACTGCCACAGGAAAAATCACAACTAAGAAGTATCAGCCTACTAAATTTGTCCCCATCATTGATTTCTTAAGTTCTTTTGAGGTCTTAAGCTAAAAATAAGAAATAAAAAATTCGCATAAATGTAACTTTGACACATGACAAGGGATAAACAATTACATTTTAAATATTTCATTACTAATTTTTTTTTCTCTTTCTTTACCCATTGAATATAATTGTGCGTAAAAAAGAAATAATATATTTCAACATATTATTCATATATATATATATATATATATATAAGTCAACAAAACCAAATAAAAAAAATAATAATATATATAATTTTTTTAAAAAAGCTGTTTTTATACTCTTCTAACTTTCACTTTTTTTTTTTTTTATCAATCTAACAATAATACCTGTAAGCTTTTCAGACTATCTAGCACTGTCAATTAAAATTGAGTTAAACTAGCCAGTAGTCAGACTTATTATTAGATTACTTTTAAAATCCATGACATTTATTATAAAAAAATAAACATTATGGACTTAAACCTTGTACAATCATGGTACACATTTACAAATATCATCAAATCAATTATAAATTTTTATACTAGAAAAAATACCCCCCCCCAACGAGATTAGTAAAATACTTGGATACAATACATCTTCTATCAAAAAATATTTCCCCTTCAACAACATCTATTCCTTTAATCATAACTCTCAAATAAAAATACAAACACAAACAACAAATCTTGGCTAAGTATCTATTAAAAAAATCAAAAATATTATGGCAAATCCCTGTAATTTGTCAAAAGAATATATGAGATGGGCTCTTATTTATAAACTAAAAGCAATAATACCATCAACCATTTTGAAAGATTTAAATGTGATAACTGGAGAAATTATGCTTCCCCTTATATACTATCACTTTAAATCCAAATTTCAAACTTCTTTCTATCCCAATCTTGTCCCTTTTTTATTTGGACATTATGTTAAACATCATGGAATTTCTAAATCTGATATTATCTTAAAGATAAACAGCATTCCAGATAATACTCATCCAGACTCATGCAATACTCAAATTTCTGCTTCACCATCCTAACCACTTTACAGTTGCAATAATTCACAATTTAATCGATCATTTGTCCAAGAAAATCCACATAATTTCATAACTTTATCCTATCTCTATGGCTCCCTTCCTTCCTTCCTTAAAAAATATTACTTCTTACTTTTTGGACAATCTTAGTCCCATATCCATGACTCCACTTCTTATTAAAAAAGTTGAATCTCTTATTCAAGATAAATCCAACCACTCTTCTCTTCATTATCAAAATTTCAGTTTGCAAAAAAAGGTTTGGATACTTCATCAGCAGCTATTCTATTTAAAGTATTAATAGACTACATTAAGCAATGTAAAATAAACAGACTCCATTGCTGTGCCATTCAATATGGGGTCTGAATTTGACTCAGTTCCTATACCTAAACTACTACAACTATTTCAGGAATATGATATACTAATACCATACCTTTATATACTGGAAAATCTTCTTATAAATAGAGAGGTTTGCCTAGCTCTCAGTGGAAGAATACTTCCTGGATTTCAATCACATAATTCCATTCTGCAAGACTCTCCTCTTTACAACTTATATCAACCCTCTTCTTCTGGAAACAGAAAGCAAAATTCCAGGAATTTATATTCCTGTATTTACCAAAACCATTAATCACATCTATATGGATGACTTAGTTATTTTTCTCCCATCAAAAAAACTCCTTCCCTTATTTGACACTGTACTTAATAATTGTATTAACAATTTTTCAATCCACTTTAATAAAAATAAATCTACTATGAATATTTTTATAGGTAAGATCATTCCTTCCAATTTTTCCTCTACTCCTCAGAAATTTTTAGGTTTCTCAATGTACCGTTCATACAGTGCAAAAAAAACTGATATTCAAAATCAGCCATTTGGTTTAGTAGAATGCACCACCAATGCATTATCCAAAACATACCTTTTAATATATGCTAAGGCATAGCTAATCAAGTTTAATATTTTCTAAAATTAATTATTTCTTACCCAGTATTATATTCACTTCTTTCAAAAACAATATACTCCCTTATCACCAAACTAACATGGAATACAAAAGCAGTAGCTTTAAGCATAAGAAATATAAAAAAACATTGATTAAATTCAATGTGCTCTCATTACATGGCATTTCTATATTTTATCTTCAGAGACCCATTAATGAAATGACTAAACTAATTACTTTTTTCCCAAAGTGTAAATAGTGTAATTCTTGTTAATTCTACTGACACTCCATCATCCATTAATAATAATTTTATCAAAACCTTAATAATTCTCATTAGTAAACACATTATTTTTTCCCATAAACTATTTCTAAATAAAATTAACTATTGGCAAACATATGAAAATAAAAATAATAGTATATCAAATAATTGTTAATTTTTCTTGTTATGTAGTAGCAAATGCATTATAAAAAGTGCAGATATTGGCACCTGGAATCCAAATATCTGGACTTCATAATAAAAATAACTATCAAAGTCCTTTCTACTAATTATTTTCTCTTCTACAAGTGACACTTCACAAATATAAATCCATTACATGTCCTCTGTCATAGAAATGAAGAAACATTAGAATACTTTCTTATGGATTATTGTTCACATTTTCCCTATAATACTCATCACTAATGTGACTCATTCAAACTCACTAACAATCAACAACCATATAAAAATATACGAAGGGTTTTTCCCAATATAAGAAGTACTACTACATTCATTCTTTCTACACTCTGATTGGTAAAATGTTATTTAAGCTTTAATCCCATATCTCACAATACTAAATCACTCTTTCTAAAAAAAATTAAATAATATTAAGACCACAGATCAAACCCATGAATATGTTGACATTTGTGCAGCTACATACAATATGATCTCATTAACAACAATAATGGATTGGCTATTGAATATACTAATTAATATGCATTCGATATATATTGATTATTGCTCAATTATATGAATATCTATCTAATTGCTTTTTCTGTTTGAAACCTCCTTTGTGTCAATAAGACATGTAAATAATCTCCACTGTATATAATAAACCTAATAAAGTTAATTTAAAACAAAATATAGCTAATTAAAACATATTTTATCACATCATGAAAAAAAATTAACGATCTCATGTCATTCTGTCTTAACTTCAATTACAAAAAAATTGTTAGCATGAGCAAAATCATTTATTTCAATATATATATATATATATATATATATATATATATATATATATATATATATATATATATATATATATATATATACTGAGATGGTATTTCTGCCATCTTATGTGTAAATATACACATACATATTTAATTTCGTAATTACTTTAGTAATTTCATTAGTTTATAAATATTGTAATATTCCCTTTCTATTGTTTACAATATACATACACTCTGCTATTTATTATACTAGCTCAACACTAAACAATCAAATATGATAATGATAAGATATGAGACTCTCTATCTGGCTTGCTACTTATAATACATAGAAACCTAAGATAGACTTTAGAAACGATTACAATATAGAGGTTTTAACATTGAAAAGTATATAAAATATACTCCACAATAGCATTGCTATTGTAAAAATTCTCCAACTACTATCTTATTCAAATCATTAGCAAAATTCCTACAACTAACAATGATTAACATAATATTTCATTTTAAATAATTGCCTAAACATTCTTCTATAATTTAAGAAGCTATAAAGTAATACTATTAAAAAAAACACAAACTAAATTAAATTAAAATAATTAATGCTATCCTATGGATATCTCAGAGATCATAATTATTCTGTTCTAACATATAATATAGCAATTATATGGATAATTAAATAATTGAATCGCAAGAGGTATTTTATTGGAATTCAACTATTTAAATAAAATCGCATTTACCTATTTTAAAATGAACCCAACTAATCTTGCATTGGTGGTCGAGAAGTCAGCGCGACTGCCTTGCACTTGCAGGCAGTTGCCCGGGTTGCGGGTTCGCGTCCCGGCCGATGCTATGACACTTAAAAAAAAAATGAACCCCTCTATACTAAGAATAATTATAATTAACAATCGCAATTTACTTCTTACTTTCACTTAAATCATTTGTTTTATCCTGCCGATGCTATGACATGAAAAAAAAATGATTTAATTTATTTTCCCAAGATTTATTCTTATACTTATACAAATAACAATTACCATAAACTAATTATTGTATTATAATTGAAAGCTTTATCATCTAATCTTTATCTCCTAAATTTCACTCAATTAAATAAGTTTCTTAATTGAATAGCATTTACCCATTGTAACTGCACTTGTCAGAATTTGAAACATTAGAATATATTTTATTAGTAACTTGTACTTTCAAATAATACAATATTTCAAGATGTATTCTATAAAATAAATTTCAAAACGATTTCAAAAATCAGAATGTGACTCTTACAACATAATATTAATTTCTGTTATATGCTCTCCATTTGGTAATAATACTTAATTATCTTTTCAATGAATCTTCAAGATTGTTTTTATATTTAATAAAAATGTGAAGTCATACAAATTCTCTTTAATATAATTATAATTTAAAAATAATTAATGATTAATGTATCAATTATAAATTCTTGAATATAACTCTTTAAATAAAACATGAAATAAATATATGATATGTAAGAACTCTATGTGGATTATGAGCTTTATAGATATGACCTTGGGACGGAAATGAATCTCAATTGCAATAAAATTACTAATACAAACTTTAAAAAATATATTCATTAATTTACAATAATAATAATTAATAACAATCAGCTATAAAAACTATATTGTATAATTAATTAACAAAATAAGTATTTAAATATTCATAAATTTGCAATAAAATTATTTATATTAATAACAGCTAAAATAATAATTATTCCCTATATTTTAGCCTTTTACCATATATTTATTATTTAGTTCATTCTTCTTACCATCATGTATGCTGTCTTGATATTATAATACAGTTTTACCATCCATGAGTTATCTTGTGGTTATCTTCTTGGTCATTCTACCATATTTACCTCATATTTTATAATTCCAAATAATTTAATTAAGTTATAATATTTTAATGACAATTCATATTTAAAATAGGTATGAAAATATGCCACTAATTTTATTAACAAAATTAATATTGTTGTGGATATATATATATATATATATATATATATTTCCACAACAATATTAATATATATAATGTTTTTAAAATAAATGATGAATTCAATAATTTTTTTTTCACTCACCATCATACATTTTATGTATTCTTTCTTTATATCATATACATTTTCTGTCTTACTTTGATCTCAAGTATCAATATTTAAACAATAATTTATTTACATTTTATTTAAATACAAAATATTTGTTTGTAGATGGTCTTAAGACTTTGATGCTAATCTGAAAAAACTTAGGAAGAAAAACTATAAAATTCCTCAAAATATCTACTCGACTTTTGATATCTACTATATTCTTAGTTCACAGAAAATTTCACAGATAAGAAACTGATTTTATTTAAGTACTATATCAAAATATTGGAATGGAGGTCTCCTTTATCTATGAGGTGTCATACTTTGGTACATAGTCATTTTTCCTAATGATCTTACCCCAATTTTATCCTGGCTTACACATCAACTGATTATGGTATATATAACACTTATATCTCTGTGGAAAATTCTCTCATCTCCTTCTAATAAAACATGTGGGTACCACACAAATTAATCCCATTAAACTATTTCCTCATTTCTTCAGGATGATATTTTATATTCTATCCTGGAATTTCAACTTATCTTTCCATACTATATTTCCAGTATTTATTACTATAAACTACCTCTGGACCAATAATATTATCCAATATTCCCATCAGATATTTATCTATTCACATTAGAGGTCATATTATAAAACAAATAGTTTAGCTTTACCATTGTCAATATGATACTTTTTCTAATATAACCAATGAGAACATAATTATTTTTCCACATTAACATTCATTCTTTTTCTTACTGTCATAGATAACATTTTGTAATATATTGATTATTATTTTCTTAGAATCCTATATTTTTTATCACCAATATTTCATTCCACTTATCAAATATATTTTATGATAATAAATTTGAAATTCATTTAAAATACATTTTACCACAATCAACTTTTAAAACTTTATACCTCCTAAAACACAAAGTTAAGTTATTATATTAACCACATACACTCTTATGTTATAACTCATTTATACTCTCTTCATTCTCTAAGCATACTCTTCATTTTTTAACAAAAACGAATAATAATAGGTTAATTCCTCTTAACGTTATATACTAGATTGTATATAAATTATTTCAATTATTGCTAATTATAATACATAACATTATATTTCATATCAAAAAATATCAATAATAAATTTAAAATTAAAAAACATCTCTTTTTTGTCTAAAAGAGATCCTGTTTCTATTCCAAGTTTAACATTACCATTGTAACTAAATAGATGTTCACAATTTCTAGTGAGTTTGGCGCTTCCCATATCCTCTATTTGTTAAAAACATATGTAGATTTAAGTAAAATATTTAAAAAATGATTATACAATAACTGGATAAAAGTTTCTGAATCCAATACATTCTTCATCACTTTTCCAGTCTTGAGAGGTTTAATGCTAAATGCACATAATTATACTCTTGAAAAATACAATAATGAAAGTTTAATAAATATTCACAATAAATTTTCACATTAATTTCCCTCCATCAAAAACTTTAGTATATGTTAAGTTAACTCATCAATAAGTTTTACTTCAACTTATCTCTTCATGTTACTTATATTTTATAGTTTCATAGATTTCAAGTACACATAAATAGATTCATATAACTTTCTAGTACCATAATATATCATCTTCATTATTGGGCATTTACTTTGAAAAAGTTAAAAAGACTCTATTATTATTATTATTATTATTATTATTATTATTATTATTATTATTATTATTATTATTATTATTATTATTATTATTATTATTATTATTATTATTATTATTATTATTATTATTATTATTATTATTATTATTATTATTATTATTATTATTATTATTATTATTATTATTATTATTATTATTATTATTATTTTTATTTTTATTATTATTATTATTATTATTATTATTATTATTATTATTATTATTATTATTATTATTATTATTATTATTATTATTATTATATCAAGATAGTCTCCCTCTATATAAGAGTTCATCTTATATTAAAACATGATAAATACTAATTCATCTTTCTAACTGTTCTCTCCTTTATTCATTATTAAGTATATGCTAAATATTTTCTTCTCTTATTTTTTCCATGCTATTTATAATATATCAATTATTTAATTCAAAAAGAAAATTAATCTCAACTAGACTTATTACTATTAACAAAGTCATTATTTTTAAAGTTTGATAAACTAATTTAGAAAATTTATATCTTTGTATTTTATATTTGTTCTTCTGTTTTTATATATAAATAATAAAATTATTTAATTTGGCATAAATAAACAAATGTTTTCTTATGTGATAATATATATATTTTTCTTTAAGTAAATGTAGTTTTCTGTTCTTTTTCATGGTTCTTCTAAATGACGTTAATTTAAATTCTTTTTTAAAATTCCTTTAGCTATCATTTTAATTATGAGTAAACTTTCAGGAGTGCAATTATGTCATAATAAATAAATTAGTTTAAATTCACTCCATTGCATTCAAAATTACTATTAAATATATTATATCCATAGGCAGCTTTTAATTATTAATTTTCCTGTTTAAAAAATTAAAATATTTTAAAATTTTTATACTTTTTTATGAACTAACATAAAACAGTTATTCACTTTATTCTTTAATGAATTAATTCCCTGCTTTGTCTGCTCACTCACTTAAATAATCCAGACATAGTGACGTCAGAAAATCAATTAATTAATTAGATTTTAATGTCAGTGTTTAATATCAATTAGTGTTAATTTTAAACAATTATCTTTTTGTTTGTATTTTAAATAACTAAAGTTAATAAATATCTTACAAACAAAATCAATTTAGATAATTTTTAAAACTGAAGTTTTAAATGTATTATGATTTTAATATATATTATTAATTGAATTTTAATAAAAAGCATAATAATAAAGTTATATTTAAAATATATTATTATGATAATTATAAAATGAATTATTATCTTGTAATTAATAATTGTTCATTCTTTTATTTACTAGAATTCTATACAGAGTAGCTTAGTTATTCTTGAAAGTATCGTTGTAATGAATTTCAAAGTTCATTTTGAATTTCAAAATCAACCAAAAACATCATCTGACATATCTAAGTGATAAAAAAGTACGCAAAATTTAGAACTTGAGTCACGTGACTTGGGAAAAAAAACCAAAACATCGCACAGTAAAAAAAAAAGCCAAAACACGAAAAATTTAAAACTCTGGTCACGTGATTATAATATCAATTAAAATCAACACATAGATCTGAGAGCGCAAAAAATATAAAAAACTAACATGCATTAATGAACACAGGTTACAAAAGAAAAACATATATCTTTAACATATAAAAAGCATAGATATTTAAAATATATAAAAAGCTAACATGAATTATTAAATCATGCAGGTTACAATATTAACACTTACATTTATAACTTGTAAGCCTCATTGTTGTAAACGTATAAAAAGATCGATCCAAGGTATATATATAAAAGTCAAACTAAAACATATTCATTTTATAATTAATTGTATTTTATCTTACCAGAATCCTGATATTGTATGTTCCCTATGTTTGCCAAATTTCAGATTCTCTGCCTAGAAAAATATTCAAAATGTACAACCTGGATCATGTGACTCTAATATCAATTAAATACCTTATCCATTCATAGGACAGCCCTCCCACACACACACACATGCACAAGTAAATCAACAATGTATTTTTTTTAGATTATCATTGGCTAAAAAGTACATTTTATGTAAACATTTTAATTTGTATTAAACCATTAAACATCACATGAGCACTATTTCTTATTCTTTCTCAAGGTGTTAAAACATGCAAAACTTCTCATACAGTCATGCCACTCAGTGCGAGTATTGATTACTCTGGCTTGCACTGAGTGGCACTACTGTTTGAAGAATTTTGCCTGTTTTTTAATTTATTTAATTTGTTTTGGTCATTAGTGTTCTTGTTGCATTTGCTTTTTCCTATTTGATTTTATCTATAGGGGTCTTCCATTTATTAAGTTTACTCATTCCTTTTTTTTTTTATTCTCACTTTTAGTGACTTATTTATTTTTTGAATATTTTATCTCTACATTTATATTAATAAGTTTTTATTTAGAACAATCAACTCTATAACACCATTTAAATTTTCTTTGCTAAAAAACAGACTGTTTTTTAAAATAATAATTTGAAAAAAAAACTTTAAAATACATTCTTTAAAATATTTTTTGCATCTTCATAATCATCATATCTCTTTTAGCTACTGCTTACCAAAGTAACTTTAATGATTTTCCCCATTAGTTTTACATGTTCTATTGTTAATATTGCATCATGCATATTTATTTGTCATATTTTCAATTTATTGTAAATGTTGGTATCATCATTCATTCTTGCAGTTTTTGACTAAAGATAGTTTTGATTTAAATTATAGTTTTTCCTAGCTGCTTTAGTTTTATTTGTGTGTATATTATGCTATTTTATTTTTTGTACTACATGCACATATATATATATAATTAAGGAAAGCAAATTATTCTCTCTTGTATTATGAATAAATGGTATGTTGTGTGTTTAGTAATGATCAAAAATAAAATGGATCCCTCTATTCTTTAAGTTTTTGATTGTTTATAAGTTAACCTTTGTAAATATTAGTGAAAATTTATAATGAACTTAATAATATATCAGCCAGAAAAAAATATGGCATTAATATTATTAATCTATTAATCAATTAGAAGATGATATACACAAAGTCAACTTTTAATAGCCTTTCTAAAATGAACAAGCAGAAGTTAATAATTATGATCAAGAAAGTAGTATAATTTAAGATACATTTAATGTTAGCAAGGTTACGCTTAAAATATCAAATGCATAAAGAATTGGATCCATTCTATTCTTAATTTTTGCTAAACATACATAGTTTGGTTTATTCATAGCCTTTGGGGAAAATGGTTTGCTTCTCTTAATTATATATACATTTATTAAGCTATGCTAATTACGCTATCACACATATCTGCGTGCACACACACACACATATATATATGTGTGTGTGTAATTGGTCAAAATATACATAAATAAAGTCTTCCAAAGATTATTTGTCTTTTTAGCATTTGTTCATATGTATGCTTAGATTATGCATGTAATTTTAAATAAGAACTTGAATTCCATCTAATGGTTATATTTATTTATAAAATAAATGATAAAAATCACCATTTTATACATATTTGGAAGATCAAAGCAGAGCTTTAGTTTAAATAACTTCAAAATATAAAATGAAAACTCAGTTACTCAGTTTTAATATTCTTAATTAAGAAATACCACAAATTATATGTAATTGAACAGATTCGGTTATTTCTTGTTGAATTACATATATTCTCACATACTTATTTATTATTTATATATATTCTAATAATTTAGTAACCCAGATATTAACAATTACCATTAAATACGCAATATCTGAGAATGTATAATCATATTACTGAAAAACAAACGTTAAATGTGCTTACCATAATAACAATTTACAATTAAAGATTGTCAGAATCAATTTAACATATTTACAAATAATTTTTTTATATCAATGCTAATTTATTTGTTATGCATAAAATGATAGATAAATGTATGCCTTAATTTTTATCTATTAAAATTAGCAATGTTATAAAGGAAAAAACAATGAGTGCGGTTTTTTTAAAATGACTGTAGTAAGTCTGATTTATGAATTATTACTATGGTATGCATATTTACAGTTTTATTCCCATCAATATTATTATATGCCAATGTTTATAAGTTCTCTACAACTATTTTTATATTTATTACCAGTTGATGACCAGTATGAACTGATCAAAATATATTGGTATATATATTTTTACTATAATTAATTCCTATGAATATACCTGGATAACATTATATATGTGTTTAAACGAAGATTTGCACGGGTTAAATATATAAAATACATATTTTGCAGGTTCATCTGTGTTAAAAACTTTTAATATTAATATACTGACGTTTCAACTTGGTCACACAAGCCATCCATAGAATTATAAAAGGTAGAAAGACGGTTGTAGAGGCGCTACAATCACTGATTTGAATAAAATGTTAAAATTCCACCAATAGCAAAAAATGTTAAATTTAGGAATTTTTTTAAAAAAATCTTTCCAAATAGGAGGAAGTTTGCATGTATCATCTCGCTTATTGATACAATCTGGCCTTTTAAGTATCTCAATGGCTTCTCTAATTTTGCATTGGTAAAGATTATTACATCTGGATATGATCCTGGTACTAGAAAAATCAATTCTATGACCTGAATCTATAGTATGGAGTGAGAGTGCTGATGATGATGAGTGTTGTTTAACTGCATTAGCATACTCATCTCTCCTAACACTGATCCGACAATTACTCATACCTATGTAAGAAGCTTTACAATTTTTACATGAGCTTCTTACATAGGTACGAGTAATCATCGCATCAGTGTTAGGAGAGATGAGCATGCTAATGCAGTTAAACAACACTCATCATCATCAGCACTCTCACTCACTCCATACTATAGATTCAGGTCATAAAATTGATTTTTCTAGTACCAGGATCATATCCAGATGTGATAATCTTTACCAATGCAAAATTAGAGAAGCCATTGAGATACTTAAAAGGCCAAATTGTATCAATAAGCGAGATGATACATGCAAACTTCCTACTATTTGGAAAGATTTTTTTAAAAAACATTCCTAAATTTAACATTTTTTGCTATTGGTGGAATTTTAACATTTTATTCAAATCAGTGATTGTAGCGCCTCTACAACAGTCTTTCTACCTTTTATAACTCTGTGGATGGCTTGTGTGACCAAGTCAAAATGTCAGTATATTAATATTAAAAGTTTTTAACATGGATGAACCCGCAAAATATGTATTATATATATATATATATTGAAGCGGTCGGATCTAATATCAATCCGAGCTTCATGAGATCACACCTTTAACCTAGTTCAAACCTTGTTACTAACAGTGAATATTTCCAAATGTAGTGACACTTTATACTATCAACAATATACCTTAAACTTTAATTAAAACTGAAGCTATTATTTAAAACTTTATTGAGGCTAATTATCTTATGTTCAAATTTGTTAATGTTATTAATTACCTCATAATATAATATTCATGAAAATATATATATTTTAATTACATGGATTGTATATATATATTTGTAAATAGTTAAATATATATTCGTTATAAAGTTTTATTACATCGGAATGTTTTATTTCATATTTTACAATTTTGTTCAAATTTATATGATTACAAGTTACATTCTTTCGATAAGTTTTCAGATCATTCTTTCCCAAAGACAATAGGGAATCTTTTATTAACTAGTTAAAATGATATGTTAAAACCTTAAGGATGGTGCTAAATTAAAATCATTTGTTCAGATTTTACAAATTCATTTTCTAAATAGAAAATGAATTCAAAGTTAATGGATTTGAAAGTCTTATCAGAGAAATGGATCGGAAATCAATTATAGAAAATTTTGGTTTGTAATAATGTAAAAGCTTTAGACTTAACACATCAAAGTCAGAATGGGCAGGAAACATACCTGGAAAAGTTTCTATAAAAAGCCATTACTATTAAATTAAGAGGAGTTGCCACCAGAAACTACGTTCTTTTTAATTTTGATTTTTAATAGTATTTTCAGCATGATATGCAGCTAACATCAGGGATCTGATTACTGGACCCCCAAGTTCTATACAAATCTTCAAAATATTGCTAATGAACAGAACTTTTTAATACCAATCATAAGCTGCAGAAATAAGGAAGGAAACTAATCCATAAATGAAATTCACATGAATCAAGTGTGCACCTACATTGTTTCCTAAATTCAACCAGACTCTGTCATTATGGATCGATGAGTGAGCCATGGAAATACTGGTAACCCTTTTTACTTTATCAACCACAAACTTCTGATCTATTCATGAACTCTATCTCAAATCATAATTTAAGTTAACTATTGTCTAAAATTTCTCTAGTCACTTTATAATACCTATAGAGAGTTTTGCCTGTTTTAATCAAATATTGTTGAAATTGCTTATCTATCAAAAATCGAGAATTACAGCTCATATTATGAAAACATGAAACCAATAGTTTAGTGAAAAATGATTAATTAATACATCTCAGTTCATTATTAATAGCATGTCCATTTGAGATAGATTTTGGCTCAGCAGTCTCCATTATATTAAACTTTTAGGACAATTGTCACTTTTGTCCATTTTCTTTTGCATTGAGATTTAAAGTATTTATAGGGTTTAATTAAAAAAATCAAAATGCTAATGGATTTTTTGAAACAATACCTTATTCAGAATATGTTACACTAATAACACACAAATATTTATATTATTGAAAATTATCATCGAATTCCAATTAAAATGCTATTGCACAATAATTATCTCCATTTACTAATAAAACCGCTACTTTCTATATTAGCTGCCGTTAAATAATAGCAATTATTACATATAATTTTATGCAAAGTTAGCATACTACAACTGATATCTCAATAGCTCCAACCATATTTCATTTAGTGGTTGATAAACTTACATCTAAAATAATAGATAAAAATAAAGAGCACCTGTCCGAGATCCACCAGAAAACTTTTAAACACACTGAACACAAGCAAGAATGATAAATGTGAGTTTAAATATTAAAATTTGTTGACATTAAAGTTATATGTAGGAATCCTTCTTTACAAGAATAAGACTATGCTGAATACAAAACTCCATGAACAAAAACCAACATAAAGTTTTTTGTGATACTGATTAATTACTATGAGAGATTTGCCTAGCGCAAAACTGAAATAGCTAAACTATTATATGGTAACTACTAAAAAATAAAGCGGAATGATTAGGAAATTATACAAAATCAAGCTATTGACAACATTATTAATGCAAAAGAGATATTTAATAATAGTTCCAAGGTAAAATAGCATTTAGTTACAAAATAGGAGTAACTCACCAATTGCTTTTATTTGTCACACTCTAAGTGGAGATAATAAAAAAATAGTATTGAATTAATAAAAATAAATCCCGGTTATGGTTTAACCATCAAAAAATTCGATTGATGCAATTATGTAAAATAGAAATATGCAAATTGTCTATCTATAAAAAAATATTTTATATTGAAAAAAAAAAATTATGAACTGTTCTCTGCACATTTACTGCTGAAGAGAATTTTTCACAGCACATTTCACCCTTTATACCAAAATATTAAAACTTTATAATGTATATTGTGAAAAAAAGTATTCTGGGTCTAGAATTATAAAAAGTTTCAGTTGTAACTGAATCTAAAAGAGAAGTAAATGATAATTAAAGTTAATTAAATTAACAGAATTAATGGTTTTAACTATTATCCTGGAATGTGTGTGTTAATTTATACATATAAAGCAGAGGTCCCCAACCTTTTTGCACTTAAGAGCACATTCTATAATACTGGCCAGGTAGCGGGCACCATTTATTTTTTCAATGTAAATTTATAGTTGGATATTGTTAATGATAGACCCTTTTTCGCTGTAAAAGTATAATATGACTTACAATTTGATTACAATATAATACAATAATTTATAAGAAATCTTAAAAATTAAATTTATTTGTATCAGATAAATAATTTTTTAGCGTGTTCGGATAGCGGCGGGCACATATAAAATGGTCTGCGGGCACCATGGTGCTCGCGGGCATAGGTTGGGGACCCCTGATATAAAGAGTAAAAAAGTAAATGGATATTACCAAGTAAAAAAGTTATTGATTATTTCATATTTTATTGGAATACATCCTAGAACAAAGACAGAGATTATAGAGGACATAGACTAAAACACTGCTTGCATTATTGTTCGCATATATTTTGAATTTATTTGTAAATTACAAAACAAGGTTAGAAAAAGAGCACATAACTCATATACTAGGGGTGTGGAAGCTATAACTATGAAAGTAAAGAAAAGAGAATAAAATGAGTGCATGGAAGATAACAATAGTGAAAATGGTTACTATAAAAAGAGAAAGCACAAGAACACACATGGATGCATAGCAGCCAAATTACACATGCAGTTATCTTTAATAAGTGAATAACATATCATAGAGATGTCTACACATACACAAAGTGACAAAAAAGACAATGGTCAGATAACAATATCAAGGTTGAAATCCAAAAGAGATAAAATGGTTTCATATTGGAATGAATAGACATAGATTACAGAGGAGCATTAAATATACTCATACTTAATCATTAATATATTAAGCAGATATTAACATTTTAACTTTAAATAATACCAGCAACAGAAAAGGCAGCCAAGATATCAACTAGAGCTAAGTAGGATCAACCAGATTCACCAAGGACCAACAACTAACCAATCATTGAAATGTATCACAAAGAATCATCAAGGATTAGCAGCCATCTACATAGATGAAATAGACATTTAACTGCATCCAGATTGGAATGGAAACAAATTCCAACATTCATTGTTGTATGAACCCTAGGAAATGGCTGCAATAGCTGCTGAAGAACGGATCAGCTAACTAATGATCTAGTATTACTATTGTAACCATGATTATGCATAGAGGATTTAATAAATTATTAAATATATTTTGGAGTTTGTGTTTGTAGATTATGATTTCACACTGATATGGACAAAGTAGCCAATAAGTAAACCACAGAACATTTACAAAGCTATTTTTGGGAAAAAAGATAATAAAATACTGTCAGATGCAATAGTTATTATTTCTCTCAGCAATTACAAACAAGTTTTGAATTTATGATATAGTGGTAACAGTTTGAGAGTCAGTAGAGATGATGTTAAAATCATATATTTCATAGCCTGATATAAATTCGGATATAAAATCACATGTTCATGAATCTCAATAATGTCTTATAAATTAAAATATAATTTTGGCTTCAACTCTGAGATTCCTAAAAGAACACGTAATCCATGCTAGCCCATAAAAAAGCAAATAATTTTTTATTGTTGTATGCAACTTCAGTCACTACAGTACTCTAAAAGTCTATTTTTCATTCGTAATCTCCCCATGAATACTGTAAACTTTTGCACAAACGAAATAAAATCCAATACATATATATTGAAGCTGTGCATATATATATATATATATGCTGGCTTCACCATTCACTGTGGACTAACTAAGACCCTAAGTCCAACCGCAGTGAATGTATGTTTCTTTTTCAAACTAAATTTATCGTTTTCTCAAATAGTTGCCAAAATTAAAAAGGAATTGTGTTAAAGAGAAAAGATTTAATAAAATAAAATATATAAAGTTAAAATTATATTTGCAACTATTTTTAAAATATATGTTGGAAGAATTCGATAAGTTAAAAATTTTCTTAATTAAATAGAATCCATTAAGAAAGGGAATTAATTAATAAAACATTTTTCTGAATTAGATAAAAAAAATAGATAACAGGAAAATTTGAAACAACGGGCATGATTCGCTACTAATTAGAAGATTAAAAACATAATGGAAAAAGGGTATAAATAAAGAACTTTTCTTTTGTTCTGAGTCTTATGCTTGTGCGTAACCTGTGCTGAAGGTCAGAGAGAAATATTAAGAATTTTTTTGGAAGAAATTTTGCTGAAAAATTGGACAATATAGCAAACTCTTGCTTGTTGTACTTACTTCAAGCTGCACTCTATTCTTTCAGCATATAAATAAAAAAATCCAGAAATGTGTTGCTCTGAATGCAGGGGTAACCTTTTTGCTTTCGCTCTCCTGAGCTGTTCCTGAGGCTGGAGTCGTAATCATGTAAGCCAGCCAGAGAACTAAAGTGTCTGCCCTGTATCTGCCCTCAAACATGGAAAAACAAAGTTGAAGAACTGAGAAGACTTGCGTTAAACCTCTAATGAACTCATCTTGACCCACCCCATCGAGTTACCGGTAACGTTACCATAAATTCACATAAAAATCTCTTTGTAATTTACAAATACCCTCTAGAGTTATGTTTTTTTATATATATGTTCTTTTTTTAAATCTACGTATTCATATCTTGTAAAATGGTATTTCATTAATTGCTTTCTTTTCTTTTTTTTTATATCGTAATGGGTGGGGTTTATTATATATATATAATGGTGGCGATAGCTTTTATAAATTTAATTGAAAATTACTTTGTTTAACTTTCCGCCATTATACTCCAGTAGTTTAAGTTATTTATTTTATATAGATATTTTGGAAAGAAAAGGAAGCAAATCATAGAAAGTGCAAAACCCTATTTTTTTTTAATCAATGTTTAATTGCTAAATATTCTGTTATAAAACTTTCAAGATTTTAATTTGATATATATATATATATATATATATATATATAAATTAAAATATATATATATATATAAGAAAGATCCTTATCAAATGCCATTATATTTTAGTCAATGAAGGGTTACAAATTTAAAGTTATATTTTAAAGAGCGTGAAATAAGACGTTCACATTTATGTTTTAGTAATAAGAGAGAGTACATTTTGACAATATGTATAAAAAATTATTAAATAGCATTGGCTCAATGTTGGTTGGTTAAACTTGAACTAAATCAATAAAATATCCACCCACTTGTTTTTTTTTTTTTAGTAATTCAAATTTTATAAAGGTGAAGTTACTATTTTTCTGCGGATTTTCAGTGATAGTTGAGCTTTCCTAATATATATATTTTGCAGAGGGTTTCTTTTTTAAATTTAAAGGTCGTTGACCATATTTATATGGTATCGTGCCTCGGGTGATCGACTGGGCTGCTCAGCATATATTACAGTGCTTCTTTTGCCAAGTTTGCTTAGGTTAACATACCTACATTTGGATCTTCTTAAAATAAATAAATTGTTCTGGATCTTATGTCGATCTCAGTCCCTTCAATGTACGTAACTGGACAAAAGCAATAAAAACTCCTATCCTGAATCCGGGTCATGCGTTAAGTGAACGGGTTCCATTTTTCTCTCTAACCTACTTTAGAGATGGAGAGCTATCTAGTCTTGTGTTAACCTCTTGGTAACTGTTATGTCTCAAGCCTCACAGCCCACTCTATGCTATCGCCTTTGTGCATGGTCTTATATATGTATATTTATTAGGAAATCTTTCTCAAAATCTCATAGAAATGTTTCAATTATGGCTGGAAATTCCTGCTGGGGTCACTTTATCATTCTTCTTAAATCATAAGTAGGGCTGTGATTTAAACCTGTCCAAAGTGTTTAGTTAAGGTTGACCACCTATTTATTTCTATGTTCTCCAATCACAGAGTTAATGAATCATGTCTCTCTTGATTTCTTTTACGTAACACTTTCATTGGCTGGAATATTTTAAAGAAAAAATTATAATGTAAAATTTTGTCTGGTCTTATGATTACGATCAATGGATCTTTCATATATGTCTATCCGGTTGCAGTGAAAATAGTCTGCAACACTATTAATAAAGCATTGTATGAATTCTTTTAATGTAAATAATAAGTTTCTGTTATCTTTCATTCACTATAAATAAAACCATTTAGTATTGTTTTCTTTTGTGACATACGTATGTACATCTGATCATTATATATGTAAAAATTCCTTTTCATGGTCTCTTCTCTCCCTGACCACCAGGCATACATTAAGATTAAATTCTAGTGAGGTTTGGGGAGAAAGTCGCTTAGTGGCAATCTAGAGGAGTAAGTGAGGTTCAAACCCCTCTATCTGCATCTCTAGGCTAGGTTAAAGCAGCTCTACTTTTCTTACTATTACAATATACATATATATTAATAACGTAATAATACTAAAAAATCAACAGGGTAGAAAAATGGATTGGGCAAGAATTCAAAGAATGTTTCCATAAAAATCAAAACTGAAATTTTAATCAACTTCATTATAAAAATTAAGTTATTTATAGTTTAAATGCATATTAATAAAAAATAAAATGAACACACTAAAAAATCATACCTTTCTAGATTGCTAAGCCCAATTGTTCTTCAACTATAGCAATCCAGAAACTTTTAGGAAAAAATTGTACCAATCAGACATAAGACAAAATACAGTTCATGCTAAAATCGTATAAGCCCAAAAGAGCAAATGACACAATCAAAAAACAGCAGATAAAAAATAAAAATTAACAAAACATCTTCTTGCACAAAGCTTTTTAAACTCATGACATTATATGGGTTTTTGTAACAGAATACTGGGCTTGACAGTTAAAAGTTTCTGAACATGCAATACACAAAAATTAATTCAAAATCAAATATGAAGTAAATCATGACATTTATGGCAGCTATTACAGGTGTTGCATTATGCAATTTTACTATAGAGTTGATTTTGAAAACATAATATATGTCTTTTGCACTATGCATGTCACACCATGCTAATGTATGCTGCATGAAATAACTTAATTGAAATTTCACATAATTGTATATTAAGAGTTGCTGTAGTTTTATTGCATTTATAAAGTTTCTGGAAAATAATGACTTTTAATATTTTCCTATTGTCTTTCATCTTCTTTTTCAGAAATAAGTGTTTAACAAAGAAAGCCAAAAGCTCTTTAATAATATTTCTCCAACATCACTGCTTTATGTATATGTAAGTATGAACCGCAGTTTATTATATTAAACACATACAAATGTAATTTCCAGAAACGAAAAAAAAATCTCTAATAATTACTTAAAACATAATTAGCAATATTTATATTTTAGGACAAAAGTATTTTTCTATTATGAATAACTGGTTAAATTTAAATGGAGAGAGGGGGGTACAAATATAGATGACAATGAGGCAGTTTTTCCTACCAGGTTGTAGTATATCTAAATTGACAATAAAATATTTTGAACATTTTTTGCAATATGAATTCTAATAATCCTGATAATTTGGGGAAAGCTCTTTATTTAATTTGCAATAAACTTTTGACTGCAGATATGTGATTTCAACCAAATCAAAAATGACACTTTAATTTCATTCATGGAAACCTGCAATAAAACCTTAGGCAACCAAATATCTTTACTTGTATTTTTTTTTTCATATGTTATAGCATCTGCCAGGACGCGAACCCACAAACATCTGCAACCAACTACTTGCTTGCAAGGCGGCTGCGATGACCTCTCGGCTAACAACGCTTGACTACTTGCATCTTTTAAGACACTTTTTTTATTTAATTGCAAAAATTTAAAAAGCTCATGTAGATTGGAGATCTCATGTTAAAAGCTGCTATTAGAATAATATAATACTTTACGGAAAAAAAAATGGGGGTAAAATTTGTAAATATTTTTATTAAATAATAGTGTTTCCCAAAAAATTCTGAAATTAACAGTGGCCAATTCTAGCAGCTTATTAACAGACTTAAAATCAGCCTGAAATTTGCAATTCAATTAGTTGAAACAACTCAAATTTTTTATGCAACAGCATTGAAATTATTGCTTTGAATGGGCAATCAAGACAGAAAAGATTAATTAATGAATTTTCCATAAATAAAGATTTAAATTAGAAAACATATTGAAACATGTATAAATAGTGCTAGAGTAATGATGGTTTATACATTGAATTTAAAGCAAAATATAAAGATAGCGGCAATGACCATATCATTTTTATTCACTGAATTATTCATTGAAAAGCATTCATGGCCAAAAAAAAATTATTAGCCATTATAAAATTATTAATTTTATTAAAAGCCAAGCATTTAATAATCATTACTTTTCAAATCAGTGCAAACATGTGTAATTCGATTACACATTGTTATTGATACTGGTTTATTTTGTGCTCACAACCATTTTGAAATCTAAAGACCATCCAAAACCACCGATGACATATCCAACTGATAAATGACATAAATATTGAATAAAAGTACTTTAAATTCATGTTTTAAAAATTGTAAACTAGTAAAAATAATATGCTTTATTTCATATGAGCATTTGGAAATTATTAGATTAGTTTGATCAGACTTCTGCAACTTTTGACCAATACTTCATATCAGCCAAACCATCCTTCCCCCTACCTGCAAATTCCAGCTCTTTAAACCATCATATTTCAAATATTTTATGAAGGTAAATTTTTAAAAACATTCCCAATAAAATAAAGCTTATTATTTTTACTAGCTTATAATTTCTAAAATATGAATTGAAAATACTTTTATTCAATATTTGTGTCAGTGGTGGCTTTTAGATTTAAAAAGGGTCATGAGTACATACTAAATCAGGATCTTCTTATCACTATAGGCATTGATAATGTAGCTTTCAAGAAAAAAAAACTTAGCTATAGATTTTTGAAATTAAAAAATATTATATGGTTGAAACAGTATATGATGTATCAATAAATGCTACTTCAATTATATGCACCCCCCCCATAAAACAAGGAAGATAAACCAACAAAAAATATATAAATAAAAAAGTAGAAATATTACAATTTATAAATTTAATAAATTTTACAGTATGCAGGAGCCATTTTTACATTTCAAAGTGTGCTACCTTTCACATTTATTAATAATATTTATTTCGTTATATGAAGTCACATTTATGATTTCCTTTTTCTTTTTGTATTTTAGTATGAAGTAAATCTAAAAATTGCAAAGTCTTTTCTCAAGCAAAAAACAGAAAAAAACTTGTAATTTAGTACTGGTAAGGAAATCCTAAAATTTAAAAAAATTTAAACAAGTATTTAATATAAGTAAGAAAAAATAAGGTGACCTTCTAGATTCTGAAGTTGATATAGATGTAAAAACATTGAAGCTATTAAAGAAACTAATCTGCTATAACTTTTTATAGTGAAAATTTGGATAGAAAAAAGTATCCATGTAGAACTTATTCAAGTATAATAAAATCTATCACTTCACTATTCATTCTGTTTTTTAAAAAGTAAAGATAAGTTTCAGTAAGTTTTTATTATTTTCAAGGCAACATTAATAAGTAAAAGATGAATTTCATGATTCACTCTGGTCTAAGATCTTAAATAGATTAATAAAGCTGGCATTTGGAGTGTAACCAGTTGAGATATTAATATTTTTAACTTTCTAGAATTTTAAATAAACCCCATTAAATGAGCAAACATGTTTTGAAAGTAAATTAATAAATAACTATTTTTAAAACATTCAACTGCATACTGTTATTTATTGTTATGTGGATATTAAACAAAATTTCATAAAGCTAAGTGAGTTTAAATGTAAATCACATGATAACATCCAAATCTTATGTAATCCATAGCATCTATAGTCTCTTGTTAAGGTAACTTATTTAAGTAAAAGATGGGTTTCACTTTTCATTCTGATCTAGTGGTCACTTGGACTGTAACAGACTCAGATTTGTATTTTTTTTTAAAAAAATTTAAATAAATTCTATAAACAATCAGTTTTGTAAGTACATTAATATATGTCACATGATCATTATCTCATACTAGCACATAATTGTTATTAAACATAGCAAAACTCTCCATAAAGCAGTGCCACTCTGTGCCAACCAGAGTAATCAATGGATGCCAGAAGGCTTGTGCATAAAATCTTTATCTAGTGCTTATTCATCCAGAAATTAGTCTGGGGATATTGGATGAGTAGGCACTAGATAGGGATTTTATGCACAAGCCTTCTGGCACCAATTGATTACTCTGGTTGGCACAGGGTGGCACTACTGTATGAAGCGTTTTGCCTTGTTTAGATTAATAAATGATTACTTTTAATATCTTTCAAGTTTTTCATTATTATTTAGATAAAAAAATCTTAAATTACATAAATCTACAGTTCAAGTGCCAGCCTTTTTAGTCATTATTAAGATCTCAGACAATAATCAAATATGAAATTCAACAACAGGTGGAATCCATATGTTATTTATAAATATTGCCTTGTCTACAGGTTGTTGATTGTAAGAATTTACACTTTAAACTATCTAGATTTATGCAATTTAAGGTTTATTATCTAAATAATATAAATTAGTATATATTTTTCAATTTTAATGTGAACTAAATGAAAACAATTTAAGAAAGCCTCAAGCTAAAAGCATAGGTTAAGATTAATTTATAAGTTGCTTTAAAGTTATTAGCAGATACAAGGTTTTCAAAAGCAAAGCAGTAAGAAAAAGAATATGCTGTAAAAGAAAAGGCATGCTGCAGCTACTTACCTCAATTTTTTTCTAACAATATTTGTTCAACATTTTTTCCTTTGTGGGGTCAGGTGTAGTTATTTTTTAAATCATACTCAGCATTTACATGAATTTATGGAAACAGATTTTTCTTTTTTCAGATCAACTTTATGCTTAAAAATGAATTTGATAATCGAGAATATAGAATTATTATCAATAATTCATTTATTAAAAGTATGTATTTAAATAAAATACTGATTAATAAAGATAGAAAGTACCATGCATGGACTAACTAATTTAGTACAATAAACAGTAGACTCTGAAGCACATTTAGTTATTATTTGTTTATTACAGCCCAACATTAATAGGTTACATTCAGAATTATATATATATATAAACATTACAAGCATAAAGCTAAACTAGTCAATATATAATCAAAACTGCCTCAAATCCAAAATTCAAACAGACCAGCATAAAAATAATATTAAAACACTACCAAAGGTTTCACTGCTACAAGCAAACTTCTCAAGTGTAAAGAACTACAAAAACTACACAATATATATAATATTAAACATTACCCACAAATCCATTCACTTCCCATCCACCCTTAATATTAAAAGAATTCTTAAATAAATTAATTGCTTCTGAATAATAAATTTTCAATAATAAATATTCTTTAATTCTTCTTTTGATTTCATTTCTCTCAAAAAACACCTTAGCTTCATCAAAATCAATAGTGTGGGCTGTATCTTTTTCATGGACATACAAAGCAGAACTAAGATATCTATTTTTAACTCTACTTTTATGGACCTTTATTCTTTCATTTAAACTCAAACTACTCTGACCTAAACCTTCTTACAAAATAAACAAGGGATAAAATATACTACACCATGAATAGTCTTTCTAAATAATACAAAAGAAAATTTTGATAGAAAGACTATTACTGATGTAGTATATTTTATCCCTTGTTAATTTTGTAAAAAGGTTTACATAAGTCAAAGTAGTAATGCGATGCTGAGTTTGAAGACATTACATGTCTAAAAGATTCACACTTGCAAGCTGAATAGAAACTGTTTCTTAAACGCTCAGAGTTTGTGTTTTAGATCTAGTTTCTTAATCCTGTCCTTCACTGCCGATAGCAAATAGCTTGAAATCATGATATGAAGGTGGAAATTAAGTTAGAGATAGTGAAATATTCGCTCTGACGTTTATGTAAACAAACGCTTGAAGGTATTTTTGGTATAACGCCATCTATAGTCATAAATACAAGCATATGCAAGTTTTTAACTTGTGTTTTTTGTTTTTCATAAATGTACCTTTGAGGTCTTTCTTGCAATGATATATATTGCAGAGACTTCTACTATGTGGTGATGCTGAACTGATATCAGACCCATGTAGCTATCTGGCATGCAATGCTGAGTTTGAAGACATTACGTGTCTAAAAGATTCACGCTTGCAAGCTGAATAGAAATTGTTTCTTAAATGCTCAGAGTTTGTGTTTTAGATCTAGTTTCTTAATCCTGTTTTTCACTGACGATAGCAAATAGCTTGAAATCATGATATGAAGGTGGAAATTAAGTTAGAGATAGTGAAATATTCACTCTGACATTTATGTAAACAAACGCTTGAAGGTGTTTTTGGTATAACACCATCTATAGTCATATATATATATATTGTGACCAAGTGTTTTTACACTTGCTCCCATTACTTGTCTTCGAATAGCAAGTTTTTATATTTACTTGATTTTTTAAAAAAATTGTTAACTAATAAGTAAAATATGATAGAAACAATAATTTTGTTGTATATAACCCTTTTTAGTATAGCCTGTATGCAAAATAGCCATGTTTTTATAATTTTCATAAGTAAAATAGTTTGTATTTCATTTAATAATTCTAGTTATCATTAAAATGATAGTAGCAAATAATATTTTAATAGTATAATAATTAAGTTTATAAGTCAGAAGAGAGTAGAGAATTTAAAATTAATTTAAATGCAGCTTTTAGTAAGTTTTAAAATAGCCAAAAAAGGATTAAATTTTAGCGTTATAATTTAGCTTTAAATTTGCTAAAAGTTATTTTGATATTTAATATCTTTAAATATTTTATTTGGTAGCTATAATAAATTACAATTGGTTATTTAAGGAGTAATTAATAAGTTAGGTTAAAGTTTGAAACTTCATTTCCTTGTTCATATGTGTGTGCCTGTATGAACAAATGAAATGTGTTTTCAGTTTTATTTTTGAGTTATTCAAAGTCATTTAAAAAAATATAAGAAAATCAATAATTATAAATAGTTATTATTTAAACTTTAATAAATAAATATCCTAAGGTAGTTCAATCAGTAGATGAATAAATAATGTGATTATTTTTATATAAGATTTTTATAAGAAAAACTTTATTAACTTTCTTTCAAATTAAGTTAGTTAAATCACATGTCATTTTGAAATATCTAGATTAAAATGATGTCATTGATTGATTGATGTATCTCATGATTGACTTTAAAAAAAATTAATGGTAAAAAATAATACTCTTTATTTATTGGGCATTTATAATAAATTGATAGCTAATATATATAATAAAAATACTATAAAAGAGAGAGTCTGTGTTTATTTATGATTGCTTCTTCTTGTTCTCTCACTTCTTCTCTTCTGATTCTCTCTGGCACAAGCTAAAATTGTAAAGTATTCAATTTTTATAATTTTTATTATTTTCGCAAAAGTGTTTAACTTAAACTCAGTTATCCTCAAGTCTTCAATGAATTTTGGCTAAATTACAGATAACCCCTTTTTTGTTATTAACTCTCAATTAAGCTTTCTCAATTATAAAAATTCTAAAAAGTAATTTTATTTTTATTATAAGTCAATTGAATAGAATTAACTTTCAAATAAGTTTTAATGAAAAGCAGTTGTTATATTCATTTAGGAATATTATAGAAATTATGCATAATTATTTTTTAGTTTTTATTTTATTTAGTTATCTCATAAACAGGAAAAGTTTTCAAATAAGAAAATTGAAAATCATAGACTGTTAAGCTGTATATTTAAAGTTTAAAATGCATTATATTAATTTGCCTATTTAATAACTAAAATTATTAATTGCTGTAACTGTTTTAAATAATAATTTTTAAAATGTTTAAATAATGTACCTGCTTTAAAAATAGTTATTCATATATGAAAAGGAAACATATACTGGAGGAATTAAAATAATTTTAAATGTTTTACTATGCTAGAACTCTTCAATTTAAATTTTTGAAGAAATATAATTTGCTATTAAAAGAAAATGTAAAATAACAATTTATCAATCTATGCCATGAAGTTAGTAGAAATATTTCTAAAGACGTTCTGATATGCTGAATTATTCTCTATTTACAAAATCCTTTATGAATTATAATATGGAAATAGATTAAATTATAACCTGGAAATGGTTCATTATTTTACATAAGTAAATTTTAAAATGCTTAAAATATTCCTCTTGGAAGAGTAAAAATGAAGCTACATTATTAATTAAATAAACCTGCGGGATTCTCAAATTTTCTATCAGCTGAAAAAGTTATTCTATTACAACATTGTCATTTCCATAGTCACAGCTCATTATTGTTGTTCTCCTTCTCATATTTTAGAAATGCTTTTCAATTTAGAATTAAATTAGATGTAAGGACTGTTGTGTATATATCTTGTTTGGAAATTATTTTACCATATATAAAGTGTCATATTACAGCAATGGTTTATAATCTATTTTGGCCATAAATATGAGGGAAAACCTCAAAAGTACTAGGCCTAGATTAATTTAATTTAATTTTTTTTTTTACTACTGACAGCTTCTTCTTCAGCATATAAAGCGCTTATATATACTATTACATTTATAAAATAGTAAAGTTTGTCTAGAAACTTTGCAGAACATTTATCCATTGAATTAATATTATTTGTGCTTAATCAATGGCTGAGTGCAAAGAAAGCTCACTTATGAACTAAGGTATTTTTCTTATTTTGGTAAAAATATTTTATGCAATATTTGTTTTGGAATTTTGTTATATTTTATGTAATACTATTTAGTATTACAAGTGTGTCATGTAATTAATTTATGTAATTTTAATGGGTTTATCAGATAGCTATTCTACACATTATCATGTAATATTTAGTTTATATTTGGTATGTGATTGATAAGCTAAACTATATTCTATTTATTTTGAGTCAGTGAAGATTTTCCTCTCTTACAATAATTACTCTAAATGTATGGTATTCTATTCAGTTATGTGCAAAATAGCCAAAGTAATTAGCAGAAGTTTTTCTTTAATATTTTTGCATAAATGCAATGGTAATTATAGCTGCTAATATTTTACATACTGAGAATTATTATTCCCACACTTTTATTCATATTATTATTCATGTCCACTGGTTACCGTAATTTTGATATTTGGTATTCCTTACATGTGTGCATTGTTACTTTGTGCCAAGAATTTTATATGCTATTAATTTTTTTTATTAATTTTTTATAGTCACTTGATTTAAATTGCATTTGTTGCTTCAGACATTGCTTATTGTTTATTATGATTAAAATTTTGATTATGACTTTAGTTAGTTATAGTGATGTTTGTATCTTGTCATTGTTAGTTATAGTACTGCTTGGCCTCATAATGTAAGGCCCGATTGCTTATATTTATTATTGTGCTTGATGGAGTGGACAACTTCCCCATCTTGATTATATACTGTTCCATGAATTGTCAGTGCTTATTTTTAGTGATTATTATCATATAGTCAAAGGTACCTAAATCCCTGGAGAGGATCATATATTTCTCGGTGTGTCTTTCCATGTTTTTCCTGATGCACTGTGACATGGTCCAGGCATCTTCTTTGGCCTCAGATGTAGGAATTTAGAAGCCACCATTATTATGATGTATTCATTGATTCATGCTTGATGGCTCTGCAGAGTATATGTTTGGTATCACTCATGATGTGTTTAAAGCTATTTTTCCATCATAGTATGTGAATGTTTTTGATAGGTGATGACAAGATAAACTAGTTTGAAGGAGTTAGTTTCTTCAGGTTGCACTCAGCTATTTCAGTGCTTAAAGGTATAACAATGTCTGTATTGTGCTGTTATAATATTATAATCATCCACAAGCAAACCAACAACAGCTAATAATTTTAAATATTTAGATTGTAAGCATATGGCCAGTAAGTGCAATCCACACATGCTATATAATTGCTGTAGTCATCTAGAACTTTTGCCGATGGATATGTAAGTCATTTACTTTTAACCTTTTAGTGTAATTTATATTATGTGAACAGTAATTTCTTAATTTTCCATATGCAAATGACTTCTGATGAGTGGCCCATACATTTCATTTATTCATTCAGTTATTTATTAGATCAAAATTCTAAGCAATAGTAGAATATTTATTTGTAATTTGAGATTTATTTTGGATATATTAGCTATTGCTTAAAGTTATTTAGCTGATAATTTCAAGTATTAGCAGATCAGTCTATTAATCCTGGTTACTAATTTTTATAATGTTTTATTTTAGAATAAATAAAGAGATATTATATGTTATTGAGTTAATGATTAATCCAATGTAAAGCATATAAATTTTATGATGCCCAAAAGTGTTTGAGGGATTGTTTATTTGAATGGGGGTGTATAAGAATTATCTAGTGTTAACTCTCTATTTTACTAAACTGTTAAATAAGGTGATTTACGTAAAATCATTTATTTTCAAAAAAAACCTTGGTAGTTTATTTGTAAGATCAAAAGATTTTGTTTAAATACTGTCAGTCCAATTACTATATTTGTTAACAGTGCTATCTTGGCAATATTTCAAAGCTTTATGTAAATTTTATTTTATTATATTAGTTGTAAATAAACCTATTGATTATTTACTTAAAACAAAATTTAGTTTCTGTTTATTTTTTATATGCTATTGTCTTGGATCACAATATTAATTATTTTCATTAAATTAATGATATGCAGAATACTTCAATATTCACAGAAATAAAATAAAGTCATGCATATAATTGTGATTTCTGGATGAAATCAATCTAACAGATAATTTCACATTTGCAGATACCAAAAATAATATTTTGTTTAAGAAGTATTTTAACTATGTTATCTTCTAAGATAGAAGATTGTGTTATATGAAATGAAGATAGTTTGACATTTCAGAAGATTATCCATGCTATTTCAGACTGTGTACTAATGTGTTATTTTAATTTTAAGGTCCTATTACATTTAGTTATTTATGAAGGTTGTGTGTGGGAAGGTGGACGGACATAAAAAGCACTCTTGTCTTTCCTTCCATCTCAAGTGATGTCCTGGGTAAAAGGCTATAATTAGTCTAAACTTTTAATATTTTAATTATGCAGTTAAATATTTAAATAAATATCCTTTTTTATAATTAGATAAATATTGCTATCTTATAGTAGGATGTGTTTGCCTTCTATAGCCAGCCAGGATATCATTCACTTATTCAATTCTTTAAGCAATTTCACCAGTATTTTTCTAGTAACAATTGTATCATACAACAAATAAAAAGAAATATTTTAGAATTATTACATTAAAAAAAATTTACATTTCACAATACAAATACTATTTTTCATTCTAACATAAATAAATCAATTTATAGTACATTTTCAATATATTACAATGGAAATATATTTTTATACATATTTTCTTAGTACATTATACAAATAAAAAGAACAAAGGTATTTGAAATATTAAACATTTGTTTGTATTGTTTATAATTTACTATTGTAAATGTATTAATGAAAATGAGACATATAACAAAAGAATAATGATTTTATCCAAACTATATTCTTTATTGTTCACATATTCATTTTTTTAATGAATAAAGTCATTTTACAGTTTTGTCACACAATTAATAATAAACAGTTTTATATTAATATTATCAATGCCATAGCAACACAGTTCAATGCTTCAGAAGTTAACATATCTACCATACAAATAAAAAAAAATTAACATTTTACCACCTACTGAACTACATCTCAAATTTCAGTAGGCACAATATATATATATGGTAGCTGTGGAGGATATGCTCAATCGCCACCAGGCAATGCTGCGGTACCATCAACAGCTAGCTCAAAGTTTGCAAGTGATAAATTTATATCCAAAAGTGGCTGAAAATTGACAAATAAAAATGCCTGAGGCAATGTATATCCAAAAAATACATCAAAAGTACAAATTTAAAAAATAAAAAAACAAGAAAATGCTATAAATTTCAAACTAAAAAAAAACAGAAATTGGTGAAAATACAACAAACAAAGACCCCCCCCCCATAAAATCAAGAATTCTTCACTTAAATCAAAAAATGAAATTGGCTGAGGCAATGTATATTTAACAAATACATCGAAAGTACAAATTATAAAAAAAAAAAACCAAGAAAATGCTACAAAATTCAAACTAAAAAAAAAAACAGAAATTGGTGAAAATATGACAAACAAAGACCCCTAAAATCAAGAATTTTTAAATGAAAAAATGAAATAGGCTGAGGAAATGTATATCCAACAAATACATCAAAAGTACAAATTATAAAAAAAAAAAAAGAAAATGCATCGACATTTAAAAAATAAAAAGCAATACACAAAAAATAATTACCAACATAAAATCTATCTCTCCTCCAAGTAAGAAACCATTAACAATGGTGGAAGGTGGGAAATCCAAAAACAGAATTTCATCAAATTATTTAGCTTCCAATTTATAAATAAGCATCTGCAATCACATTCAAAAGCAATTACTTGGTCTCTGCTTTAAAATTATGGCATTATCATTTAAATTAATCGATATTCAAAAAATAAAAAGCAATATACAAAAAAAAATTACCAACGTAAAATCTACCCTTCCTCCCCCAAAATAGTTGAAACTGATAAATTATGTCAATTATATACTAAATACTTAAAAAATAAAAGATTTTCAACATTTGCAAATCATTTATATTCATCAATATTTAAAAAATAAAAAGCAATACACAAAAAGTAATTACCAATGTGATTCCTGGAATTTTGATGATGGCAGTTTTTTTGTTTCAAGAAATTGTTTTTCATGTGAAAAGCTGGTACCGAAAACTTATGACATCACATTTTGAAAGTACAAAGGTGTGATGTGAAATAGAAAAAGATTATTTGCAGCACAAAAACCCATTAGCTATCAAAAAATAAAATGAATTAAATATCCATTAGCTTTTACAACTTTTCTTTAAAATTATAAAATTTAGCTTTCTAATGTTAAACTTCTTAACTTAGCTCAACAAAGGTGATTCCCAAGTGAATGAAAAATGGTGCTGTGAAGAAAGCATTTATTTTCACTCTAAACCAAAATTATTTTTAAAATTACCATTTAATGTACTCACAAAAATTAGAAATTGGTAAATAGTTGCCTAAACATTTCATCATATATGTATGTTATATGAGATTCTTAGGAAAATACTGAATTAAAGCCATGCACATATACCAATTAAAAATTTAAAAAGAGAAATATAATGGCACTGTAATATATTAGGTCACAGATTGTACTTATTAATGAAATATGACATAATAGTAGACATTTCACATGAAAAATATAATTTCCAAAGCTGACAAATTTAATCAAAACGTAACTAAACTAGTCTTGAAATACCTGATTAGTTTTATTATGATGTGTTAATTATTTTGTACTGCTAGAAATACCAGCTATTGGGATTATTTTTATTTTTTGACAGGGTTAATATTGATTATTTTTTTATGTAGATGAATACAACATTAAACATGGACAAACTTTCAGACAACTATTTACCAGTTTCTAATTTTAGCAAGTATGTTAAATGTTAATTTTAAAAATAAATTTGGTTTAGAGTAAAAGTGAATGTTTTCTTCACAGCACCATTTTTCATTCACTTGGGAATCATCTTTGTTGAGCTAAGTTAAAAAGTTTAACATTAGAAAGCTAAATTTTATAATTTTAAAGAAAAGTTGTAAAAGCTAATGGATATTTAATTCATTTTATTTTTTAATAATTAATTGATTTTTATGCTGCAAATAATCTTTTTCTATTTCACATCACACCTTTGTACTTTCAAAATGTGATGTCATAGCTTTTTGGTGTCAGCTTTTCACATGAAAAATAATTTTTTGAACCAAAAAAAAAACTGCCATCATCAAAATTCCAGGAAACACATTGGTAATTATTTTTTGTGTATTGCTTTTTATTTTTTAAATATTGATGAATATAAATGATTTGCAAATGTTGAAAATCTTTTATTTTTTAAGTATTTAGTATGTAATTGACATAATTTGTCAGTTTCAGCTATTTTGGGGGGAAGGGTAGAGTTTACATTGGTAATTATTTTTTGTATATTGCTTTTTATTTTTTGAAGATTGATTAATTTAAATGATAATGCCATAATTTTAAAGCAGAGACCAAGTAATTGCTTTTGAATGCAATTGCAGATGCTTATTTGTAAATTGGAAGCTAAATAATTTGATGAAATTCTGTTTTTGGATTTCCCACCCTCCACCATTGTTAATGGTTTCTTACTTGGGGGAGAGGTAGATTTTACATTGGTAATTATTTTTTGTGTATTGCTTTTTATTTTTTAAATATCGATGCACTTTCTTGTTTTTTTTTTTATAATTTGTACTTTCAATGTATTTGTTGGATATACATTGCCTCAGCCTATTTCATTTTTTGATTTAGGTGTGAAATTCTTTATTTTAGGGGTCTTTGCATGTTGTATTTTCACTGATTTCTGTTTTTTTTTTAGTTTGAATTTTATAGCATTTTCTTGGATTTTTTTTTTATAATTTGGACTTTTTTTATGTATTTGTTGGATATACATTGCCTCAGCCAATTTCATTTTTCGATTTAAGTTAAGAATTCTTGATTTCCGGGGGGGGGGTCTTTATTTGTCATATTTTTACCAATTTCTATTTTTTTTAGTTTGAATTTTATAGCATTTTCTTTTTTTCTTTTTTTTGTAATTTGTATTCGATCTATTTGTTGGATATACATTGCCTCAGCCCATTTCATTTTTTGATTTAAGTGAATAATTCTTGATTTTAGGGGGGGGGGGGTCTTTGTTTGTTGTATTTTCACCATTTCTGTTTTTTTTTTTTTTTAGTTTGAATTTTATAGCATTTTCTGGTTTTTTTTTTATAATTTGTACTTTTGATGTATTTGTTGGATATACATTGCCTCAGGCATTTTTATTTGTCAATTTTTAGCCACTTTTGAATATAAATTTATTACTTGCAAGCTTCAGGCCAGTTGTTGATGGTACTGCAGCACCACCTGGTGGTGATTGAGCACATCCTTTACAACTACCATATATATATGAATGCTACTTCCACTTTTGTTGGATACATCAAATTATAGTCAAATAACATCATGTTTTTAAAAAAATATAAATATCAATAGTGGTATAAGATTTAGTATAAAATACTGACAGATTTTATTTATATAAATGCACATTTTATTATATTAATTATGTCAATAGGAATCATGCATTTGTGCAGCATTTTAATTCTTTCACTACATGCATAACATTTCTAACTTGAATTCACATATTCTGTTTTTTTTTTTTTTTTTTGGTTTCAGCCCTCAAGAATGAAGAAAGCAGAAACAAGACAAATTCAGTGATATGGCTAGTTCAAGATGGTACAATCATTAATGTGTTTATTTGGAACTGGGTTTTAGTGAGGCAAGAGTTTAAGATGGCAAAGATTTATGTATAAGAAATATCATGCAGAGATCACTCTGCCTACATAGAAGTGAAAGGGCTAACAAAATATGATCCAAAAAATATCCTGCCTCACACAGCCTGACTAGATTTTCTTTTCTAGTAGTTTAATCATTTCAGCAATAAAATTAATAATATTAATAATAAGCAGTAGTAATAAAGCATGAGGCAATGGTTAGTATCACAAGTATTATAAATCTATTTTTTTTCTAAATATTAGTAAAAAACTGCATTGGAGGCTAATGAACTATCAAAGCTAAGTTCAATATAGCAACCTTTAGTGAATTCATTTCCCAGAGAAAGAAAGTTTAACAGAAAAGATGGATGATTAGAAGTTTTTTTTGGAAAAGCAGATCAGTAAATGAAATGAAAGACCATGTTATTGGATCTTTTGTAAAGTCTAATTAACTACATTCTAATGTTGGAAATCCTTATTCATTAATGAAAGACTAATGACATTAAAACTCACATTGCACAATAGGATTAGGGTTCATGTTATTAAGACCTATATTCCAACCTTAGATTCAGAGAATTCAAAGAAGAACAATTATTATTCCTTGTTGAATAGCGTTGTTTCAAAATAACATTAACAGATTAAATTTTTCTTCTTGGAGACCTTAATTTATGTGTTAATATAGATAATAGATTTTTGGAAATAACAGTGTTGATGCTATAAATTTAAATGATTTGTTATTATTGAATTTATCTACAACACACAAGTTGACAATCGCAAACACTTTGTTTAGGCAGAAAAACAACTATAAAGAAACATGGATGCATCCACAATTAAAACAATGACATCTAAGGGATGACATTATATTTAAAAGTCAGAATACAAGAAAACTTCACATGTCATGAGCACTCAGAAGCGCACAGTGTTGGACTAGTAAAGTTCAAGATTAAAATGATAGATGTATTAAAAATAGATATTACTCTAGTTATATTAACAAGAAAATTTATGTTCATTCTTTAGAAAAATCTATTATATTGGGATCTGCAAACTTTGAGATGGAAGAGCCAAATCTGACACTCACAACAATTTAAAAATTATCCAAAAGCCATGAATATATTTTTACAAATAAGGAAATTTAAAGAAATATTATAACATATTACAATATTGATTATATCTTTATTAAATGTAGATTAAATCACATGGCATTGGTTTTAATCAGTGTGCACTATGAGCTTGCATTTCCTTAGAAAGTTTCTGTAAGTCCGGTTGGTAACTAGTCATTTTTAATTTAAGACATGATTCCAAGTTGGCATCTGTAATTTGGTTCCTCAATTTACATTTATCAAAATTCATGTTAGATAATGATTGTTTTCATAAATATATAGATCCAAAGATACTGAGGATACCAAATGCAAATTTTTTAAACTCATGATATAAATCTGGAAGACTATTCCAAATAGTAAAAATCATAGAGTTTGCCTTCTGTAGGTTTTTTATAGCACTCTGTGGGTTCTGCAAATGCAGACTACATTTTTCTTTTTTCAGTTCTTCCATTTCAACACCAAGGCAAAAAATGTGGAGCTCCATAAATCTTCACTTGTCAAATCTTGAAATTGTACTTCAAAATTACCCACATCAATATCAAACGGGGAAATTTTTAATTCTCTCACATTGGCATTAAGAGGATTTGTAATAAAAGCCAGAGTTGCTTTATCATTTCTAAATTCCTAAAACCTTTGAAGAAAAGATTATCTCATGTTTAAAATTGTTGTCTTAAAATAATCTTTGCTAATGAAGGCATTGTTTTCTCTACAATATTGAGACAAGTTTGGGAAATGAAGTAAAATTCCCCTCTCTAAATCTTCAGCAAATAGAATCAATTTCTTTTCAAACAAAATAATTTCTTCTACCATTAAAAAAGCAGTATTTCTCTTACTTTGTAATTTACAATTAAGCTGATTAAGTTGTGATATAACATCGATCATGAAATACAATTTTTGCAACCATTGATGTTCTGTTAATTCTAAATATTGAACATCCTTGTTGTCAAGAAACAGTTTGATTTCATTTATGCAAAACAATTTAACATGTTGCCTCTGGAAAGCCATTGAACCCTGTTATATTGAAGAAGATCTGAATACTCACTCTCCATTTGACATTGCAACTCATTAAATTGGTGATGGTTTTAAGTCCTCTTGCTGCAATAAAATTAATAATCTTAATTACCAAATCCATAACTTCACCAATTTCTTCTGGAAATGTTTGTGCACAAAGTGCTTCCTGGTGCAGTATACAATGAAAAGTAATCACTTGATGATTAATGTTTTCTTTTAAAATTAAAACAAACTCCCTTTTGATTTCATCATACTTTTTGTCTAATCAGTTGCAATTGTCACAATTTTATCAAATATGATATGGTATTTCCATGATCCAATGACAGCATTTAGTATATCCTCTCCTCATGTTTGGTCATTGAGTGGCAATAATACTAAGTTCTTATCTTGAATTCTCAGATGATATATACCACACATAAAGAGAAATATGAGCTGTACCCTTGATGTTTCAAGACTCATCCACTGCAATTGACAAAGCTGAAGATAATTAAATGTTCTCAATTTGTTGGTTGCCACATTTAAGGCCATTTTAGCTGTCCTACCTGCTACTGTTTTGGAAGATAATGGCATGTTTTTAATTTTATTTAAAATCTGTTTTATTTTTGAAATCATGAAAAAGTTCTTCAGATGCTGTAACAAATCAACATTTTATATATTCACTATCTGTGAATGGTTTTCCTCTCTTAGCAATTTTCTAAGTTACTATGAAGCTTGCAATAGTAACATTATTGGCAGACTGTCTCCAATAATCAAATACAGACCTTGATTTTTCAAGATTTTTCTGAAGTTCTTCTATTTCTCTTTTTCTTGTGTCACTGACAGAATATTTTATGGCACATGAGGCATGTTTTGTCATGAGGTGTCTTTCCAAATTACATATCTTGTTTTGTGACAGTGTTTCTTGGCAAATAAGACAAATTGGAAGACTCTCGATAAATGCGAAAGATTCAATCCAATCGGTTTAAAATCACAATGCTCATCTAATGTTTTTCTTAGTCTTTTCTTTGTAGTCATGTTGAAAAACACTTTAAATATTGTATTTTATTTAACACGTTATATTCACATTTGCACAACTACATAAAAATGATATGTTCCTCTTCTAGATTACAAGATTCCATTGCTAACATTGTCTTGTCCACTATTGGGCAACCATGTGTTCACTTATTAATTGCGAAGTTTTTCTAGGCTTATAAAACAAATAAAATCACATAAAAAAAATTAAATCTTTTAAAAATTTTATAAATTGAAACAATGATAGATAGTTTTATTTTCAATTTTACTACAAAGTAGGGGGTCTATATGTTTTAGATTTGTCCTGATTTTATCTTTATTTCCTATGATTTTTTATTTTGTATTTGCAAAGTTGTTTTTTTTTTCTTTTTTTTTTTTGAGTGTGTGTTCCGATTAGGCCCTGTAAAAAATATAGACATTATTGAAGAGCCATATATATCCAAAGAGCCACTTATGGTTCACAAACCATAGTTTTCCAAGCCCCTGTACTATATGATTAAATACTAAAAGTGCCAATCTGGATTTTTAGGACTGTCATATTACTATAGTGTGAAATTATCTTAAAGAATGTCTTAAATATAGAAATAAATCTACTCTTGGGTTTACTAAAAAGTATATTCATGATGAGATTTTTAACAATAATCTTATTGCTAGGGATGAAATTAAGAAGAAACTTGTGGCATTTTTTGCTTGTCATTATAATAATTAAATGGAGAACTTCATAATAAATAGAGAGAGATCATATTTGATGGATGGAGAGCAACATATTGACCTGAAGAAAAGATATCACAACCCTATTAAATTCAGCAATGGCATCTTATTAGATGACAATGCTATTTTGAAGAGGTGAAAAAAGCATTTTGAACATCTTTTAAATACTGTTACAAGAATTTATATAACAATTTTTAATGGTATCCATTTTAACTAATTTAGACTTCAAAAATATAAAATATAGTTAAATCAAAATAGATTTTTGTGATTTTAAAGTTGAGAAGATTGAAATTCCTGATAAAATACCCAGAGAGGTTTTAAATATAGTGGTGATATGTTAGTTTCAAAAATATTGATTTTTTTTTAGAAATGTATGGACTTATGAAATTGCGCCTCTTGGCCTTAAGGCTAATTTTATTGCTCCATTTTTTTAAAAACAAGGAAAATAGGCAAGATTTTAGTCATTATCATGAAATATAATTATTATCCACTATAGACAAGATACTTTTAAAAATTTTGTTGAATAGGTTGTTCCATTAATTTATGAATGGTCACCAGAAACTCACTGTGATTTTAGAGAATTAAGAAGCTCTGCAAATATGTTTTTGGTGCCAGACATATGCAAGAAAATTGTCAGGAAAAAATATATATTGCTTTTATTGAATTTGTTAAAACACTTGATTCAGGTAATAGGTCAGGTATATGGCATTGTTTGAAATTAGTTGGTTATTCACCAAAATTTATTTGTAATATACAACATATACATGACAAAGTGGAATGTCAGACATCTAAAATGAAAACTAGTGTTAAACAATAATATGCACTTGCTCCAAATATTGATTTCAAATTTTATGACTGCCATCTTTGTAATTGTCTATAGACAGATCAGAGATCAAGATATGATTTACATTTTGATGATGGACTATTTAATTTGAATTAATTATAAGTGAAACAAAACCATCTTCATAGATTCTGGATTTACAGTATGCTGATGAGTGTACTATTTTTCCAGTTAAAAAAATAATTTACAGAATGTTTTCAAACAACATAGGTTTCTTAACAACCAGTGATGAAGAAAAATAGCAACCCTCATCTCAGGTTATTGACTTGAGAATGTAAGTCATTTTAAATATCTTGGTAATTTTATAAGTAAAGAAATAGACTTAGATATTGAGATGCAACATTTCAATGACCATCTTCTGCTTTTAAAAAAATAAAAGGTAGAGTATTTTGCCATAGTAAATTAAGTTCTGCAGCTAAGTTAGTTGTATATTGAGCTATTATATTTATCTGATTTGTTGTAAGCAAATAAAACATGGACACACTATCAATGCAATACAAAGGCATTAAAATAGTTTCATTTAAGGATGTTCAATAAAAGATTAAAAATACAATGGCAATATCATATTAATTATGCATTCTTCATCTTGCTGGATGTTATACTATTTTTTCCACTATTGCAAAATCATACCTCAAATAAATTGGACAGGTAAAATGAATCAATAATGGAAGACTTCCTGAAAGAACATTTTATGATGAACACAAGAATGTTTTTAAGGAGAAAAAGAACCTGTTTCTGATATAAGGATTATTTCAAAGACATTCTAAAAAATTTCAATATTCAATGTTTTCATTAGAAAGATATGGGAAAGAATAGAATATATCGGAGAGCTATAGTTAGACATGCCATTGAAGTATTTCAGAAAAAAAAAGTTTTTTTGCTGAAGAAATTAAAAGAAAATATTGTAAAATCTCAATGTAAACAGACAAATGGATCAGCATTTTCTATATGTGAATGTATTTGTGGGCCAGAGATTGGTTTGTATATCAACACATAACTCATTCTTAGAGTCATTTTTTTCTTTCCCTTTTTTCTTTTTTGCTTTGCTTTCTCTCTCTTTGGAAATGAAATGGCCATATTCATTTACTTGGCAGTTTTTTTTATTATTATTATTATTATTATTATTATTATTATTATTATTATTATTATTATTATTATTATTATTATTATTATTATTATTATTACAACTTATTATTATTATTATTATTATTATTATTATTGTTATTCTTATTGTTATTATTATTATTTCTATTATTATCATTATTATTATTATTATTATTATTATTATTATTATTATTACTATTATTATTATTATTATTATTATAAGTAGTAGTAGTAGTAGTAGTAGTAGTAGTAGTAGTAGTAGTAGTAGTAGTAGTAGTAGTAGTAGTAGTAGTACTATTGTTGTCATTATTATTATTATTTGAGTGAAGTCATGTTTTATTACAAATTCTTAGTGTATAACATGTTTACAGTATAAATAAGTTTTCTTGTAATATATGCAATTTTAATGCAAATAATATTTCTTCCAATTCAAATAATTAATGAGATGGAATATTTTACAACATTGGTGGAGTTACAAACTGAGCTGTATTTTGTTCCAACCCTCCCTCACATACAAACATATAGAACATTCACTAGTTTTTGTTGATAATTTTGATAATATATATTGTTTATTGAATTACAAGTGTACATTACTTTACAACATGCACCATATATGTAAAGCAGGAACATTATATATGTATAGTATGCATATATAAATTAAGATTATAGTATAAATATTTTTTTAAAAAAATAGTATTAACATTATTATTAATATTTGGTCATTAATGAATATACTCACAGAAAAGGTAGTTTTTTTTTTAATATTTAGTTTTACTGCCTAGCGTGCTTTCAGTATATTCAATATATTACAGCATATATTGTTATTAATAATAAATTGAGGAGTAGCATTTATATTCATTTTACTGAGAGGGTGTTTACTCATCCATCCTATAAAAAAATAAGAATAAGAAAAAAACTTGCTGAAACATATTTTTATTCTTTAAATAAAGTCACTACTATAAAGAAATGTTGACTTTTATTGAAATTAAATATGCTCTGGGCAACATTCTTTTTTTCATTAATTTTCATTTTATCAAAAATTTAAGACAGTATTAATTTTAAATTTGTTCTAAAATTTTGTAAATCTTTTAGAAAGTATTTTGTTAGGTAAAATGCTATACTTAGCAGTAGAAAACTCCTCCACCAGTTGTACTCTCAACACATGCTTTAGCAATCAATGGGTGCATGAAATCTTGGGCATAAACTCCCCATCTAGTTCCTACTCATCCAATATCCCCATACTATTTTCTAGCTTGTGACTTTCATCAGTGACAAGCTTTGGATCTGAGAGCACTGCAATTAGATTTAAGAATCTAAAGCAATGTTTCAGCAGCCATAATTTATCTATTTAGTTAATTATAAAGCTAGTAATTCAAGATGAAAACACATTAATGTTTTCAATCAAAGCTCATTTGCTTATATAGTTATATATCAATCAACCTAGTTCAGCATCTATACATTTTGGTGTCCTTGGTTTATCAAAAAACACAGTCACCATATATTCCATAGGCAGGAATGGCATAAAACCACCAAAACATCACATGATTACCATTACATATGTTTACACAATGCATTATTAGCAGTAGCAAACTCTCCTTACAGTCATGCCACCCAGTGTAAGCCTTAGTGATCTTTGGAGTGCAGGAATGTTTGTGCATAAAATCCCCATCTAGTGTTTAATCATCCAATATTCCCAGACTAGTTTCTAGATTGTGGTTTTAATCAGTGTAGAACTTTGGATTTGAGAGCTCTACACCTAGATTTAAGGATCTAATGCAATCTTCCATCAGCCAACTTTTACTATTAGATCTTTAGATCTTCATGCAGTGCTCTCAGATCCAAAGCTCCTCACTGATAAAAGTCACAATCTAAAAACTAATCTGGGGATATTGGATAAGTAGGCACTAGATGGAAATTTTATGCAAAAAATTTCCTGCATCCATTGATTAGTAAGATTTGCACTGGGTGGCACTATTATATGCAGAATTTCCTAGTGCTAATAACAGCTTGTGTAAGCTTAAGTAATGATGATCATGTGATGTTTTGGTGAAATATTGTACATAAAATTTGGGAAAAAATAATAAAGAATAAAATGTATATGCTTTCAATATAAATCAATAATCCATTATTAATGAATATGATCGTTTACAACACTTGAGATAGCTAAAACCTTCAACAGATACACTTTTAACATGCTTATGTGACAGATACAATAATGACAGCACATCAATTCTCAAACACAAGTCAGAACTATAATAAATTTGAGATATTTAACACTTGAGATGAAAAGGCAACTGCTGGTGTAAATTAAAAACTTATTTAAAACTTTTAGTTTTATAAAAATGTTAATGTACAGCATTCAGAAATGTAAAATTGTTATTTGACTATTTAAAATGTATTAAAATTGTCAATTTTATTATGTTTTTTCCTAGTTTCTTTACATTTTTTGTTTAATGTTTTTTTTGATAGAGGATAATTGAAATTATACAATTAGATATAATGCAGTTTATAACTTTACTGTTATTCCAATTTTTCTTTCTTTGTTTTCTGCAATCTTACATGATATGGAAAGGCTTACATCATGTCAATGAAAAAATGCGTAGATTTTTTGGAACAATTTGGTCATGCAAATATAGGCTATACTTCTCCATATTTTCTAGCATTATATAATTTATAGAGGATACACTACAGAAATTTGATGCCATATCTGTCTTTTTTAGATTATTTCTTTTTATATTAAACCATAATTATTATTATTATTATTTGTATTAGAAGACAACTCATTTTACAAGTTTATTTAATATATTCTTAATTTACACTTTAATTTTTAATTATAGTTTGTTACTAAAAAAACTGTTTATTGATGACTAAAATGTGTCAATTTACTTTAATCTATTAATTGGGTATGTTTTTAAAAAATAATTAAATAAACCTCTGTTTTTTTATTTATCATCAGATATAATAATTTATTCATTTACAATTTATCTGCTAAATTTTCTTATTTTTATTATGTCTTTTTAATCTCACATATGAATTTTAATTAGGTAATTTATTTTATTATAAAATAATAATAATAATAATAATAATAATAATAATAATAATAATAATAATAATAATAATAATAATAATAATAATAATAATAATAATAATAATAATAATAATAATAATAATAATAATAATAATAATAATGCTTATTCACAAGATCACCATTTCTTATGCTAGCACATAACTTTTATTAACACAGGCAAAACTCTCCCTACAGTAGTGCCAACCAGAGTAATCAATTGATGCCAGAAGGTTTGTGCATAAAATCCCTATCTAAGTGCCTACTCATCCAATATCCCCAGACTAGTGTGGCTTGTGACTATATAAGCTATTGAGCTTAGATTGAAAATATATTTGTGTTTTCAATTTTATTCTCATAGTTTTGTAGTTAACTGGAGGGTTGCATTAGATCCTAAGATCTAGGTGCAGTGCTCTCAGATCCAAGGCTCCTCACTGACGAAGGCTGCAAGCCAGAAACTAGTCTGTGGATATTGGATGAATAGGCACTAGATAGAGATTTTATGCACAAGCTGGCATCCATTGATTACTCTGGTTGGCACTGAGCGGCACTACTGTATGAGGAGCTATGTTAATAATGCTTATTGTTATCGTTTTTTCTCTCTCTACATCACACACACGTATCATATATCAATTTTTTTATTTTATAAAAATAAAAAGCAATATGTAAAAATATATTTTAAATAATGAAGTATATATATTTTTTAATACTGCCTACGTAGAACGGAATTTTATTCATAATTGAAAGTTCCTGTTTAACTTAAACATGTGATTTAAAATAAAATGTATTACTGTACTTCCTTCCTGTTTAACTTAAACATGTGATTTAAAATAAAATGTATTACTGTACTTCCTTCTCTTTAGATATTTAAATTATATTTCTTATTCGAGTTTTTTTTTCCCAGGTAAATCAATTTATTTATTTATTTCCTAATTTTGCTAATATTACAGAATTCAAAATTATACTTACGTGTTTTTGTTTTTTAACTGAGTATAATAATAGAATAATCAAAATTAATGACTGAACATACGTTGTTACTAACTATATATATATGGGTGGGGTTGTAAATAATGGACTTAAAAGTCTTATAAAAACAGAAACCTAAATCATTTTTTCATGAGTACGTGTTAGTTATATGTATTTACACATGTAAAATTGCATATGTAGCTTAAATGTTTAAATCAATAAAAAATAACATGATAATCGAATCGTTTGCATATCATAAGACATTCGAACACGGAAAGTAATAGTTATGCTGCGATCCATGTACATTTTGACTGTTATTTGGCCACTGCATAAAACATGCAGAGTTTTATATCGGAATCATCAAATCAATAAGTGTCTGAACGTTTCTTAGATATAAAAATTATGTTAGTGAAAATGAGGAAAAATTATTACTTGAAAATCTAAATTGCTTTTTTTTTCTAACAAATACGGCCGAAGTTTTTCTTCTACTGGTTAAATTTTAGATGTGTAATATTTATTATTATGTACAAATTGTAAGTCTAAATTTATCAAGTTAAAATTACCACATAAATAAACAAATATTTATAAATACAAAAGTAAACATGTTTAAATTCAAATTTTCCATAATGTCTTCGGTGGGATTTGTTGTTTAGGCAATACGATATCATCTTAAAAGGAAGCCTTACATTATAATTGTATTTTATATTTTTAGAATCAGCACATTTGCATAATTCTGACTTATCATATTGATTTGTTATCCTTTAATCTGTAGATAATAATAGTTAGATACTCTTTTACCAACAATAATTGTTTCTTTTATTTATGTTGATTGCTATTAAGCATCTATATTAGAAATTTTTTGTCTTTTTTGTGACCAACTATTTTTAGGATTTGACTAATTCAAATATAAACTTAGCATAACTATATAACTTATAATTCAAAATTATCTTAAAACTTACAATAATTATATCAAAATATTTTTTTATCTATTCTTTACAAACTTTTCCTGGTTTCAATATAATTTTTTCCAATGCTTTTAAAGAAAAAAAACAGCTTGTAGCAAAATTAGCATAAATAATGCTTTGATCAAGAGTGACCCACAACCAAAATCGTTTCTTTTTATTGTCTGCTTTCCTAACTCCTTTCTGATTTCCCCCCATCTTCACCTAAATAAATCGATTATAACTTTTAATAGAAGATTAAAGTCAATTTTTTATCCAACTTCAATTATTTACAAAATGTAATAGATTTGTTTATTTAGCACGAACAATAATACCAAAAACAAACAAAATTATAATAAATATACTTGTTTCCCTCTATTTATACATGTGTGTGTGGGTGTGTAGTTTTTAGTAAGATTCTAAATATATTGTTGATAAATTTTATTATTAATATAATTATTAAACATTCATACTTAATCTTAATACACAAATTCATTATCACTTAATATTTAATTTTTAACAATTCTGAGGTTCTCTTGTCCAATATCAAGATCTTGATTTAAACTTTTGATAGTTTTCCAAATCTTAAAATTCGTGAATTATTTATCATAGTGATGAGATGTGCACTTGGTTTTTATATTTGTGTATATACTAATGTTTTTTATCATATTTTTCGTGTTTTTAATTTAAATATTATATGTTACTGTCAATGTATGTGGTTTTTCATGATGAGTGGTGAGTTCATAGTTTCAATATAAAATAAGTTTATAGTGATGAGAATTTTTATTAGTTATCTCTACAAATTGGTATGGATTGATAGCTATTAATTAATTTGTTGATTATATACATTATGGTAAAAATATAATTTGGAAAAGGCTTTTAGTAAATCGTGAATTAAATCTAATAAGCGAAAAAAAAAAAAAACTGCCTTTCTTTTTCTTTTTTAATTTAGTCTTTTATATGTTATATCGTTAATTAGATTTAAAATAACAAAAATATTTCGTTATTATATACGTTAAATTTTTTTTTCATTTCAATTACTTTTTTTTTTTTTTTTTTGGAAAACTAATTTATTCGATCTCCTAGATAAAAAGATTTGGTTTTGTATAAAAGAAATAATAATTGAAATGTTGTCCTATCAATTTGTTATTGCTCGTTCAAAAAAAAATTAAAAATAAATGAGTAAATAAGACGAATTCTGAAAAGAGTCAGTTACAAAAATAATAATAAGCTGAGATATTATTTTATATAGCGCTATGTTTTAATATTGTAATAGTGATATTAGCGATTAAACCAATGCACATGCGCTTTAAAGATAAATTATTAATGAAAAAATTTCAAGCAGCAGAAATGACTGTGATAAATGTAATCACAAAGATAGATAGCCATAGAAGTAACTTTTAGATTGTAATCTAGTTGATAAAAATTAGCAAATCTGAATGACTAACTTAATTTAGTATCTGTTGATTAAGTCTCTTTTATTATAAGTGGATCTTTGTGTCAAGTACAAGAGCCTTATCTAAAGTTCCTTCAACTATAGTAACTATAATAATGTTATTACAAAGCTGAATCTTTCTTTTAAAATTAATGAATTTTTAATATTATGATTCCTCAAAAAATGTATTTGCCAAATGAAATTTGTTGACTTTGTAGCTATATTTTATAAAGTGTCAACAACACTAAAATTACATTAGAGCTGAAAGAAAAAAAAATGAAACAATTCTTATGTATTAGGATCTACTATGCCTTTTCACATACACCTATAATTATCTACCCTTGTGATACTGTCAAATAAACCCTGCAATCTAGAAAATAAAAATAATGTGAACACTGGAACTTCTGACAAACTTAAGTGATACATTTGTACACAAAAATAATAAAAACACATTACAATACTAAATAAAAACAGGTGTTTGTGAGTTTTGTTTTATCATGACAATAGAGAATAGAACAATGACAAATCTGATAGAAGTAATCACACAAAATGTGGAAGAGGGCTCAACAATTAATTCAGATAGCTGGAAAGCATATAAAACTGAGAAAATTCAATCTGCTGGTGGAGACCGCTTAAAAAAGATGATACTTTCATTTGCATCCTGAACAATATTTTTAAAAAATCAGTCTACCACAATGATATCATTTTAATCAAAATATATTTTATTTTTTTCCATAAACCATATAAAAGTGAAGAACTATGATATGCTGGTTGCATAAAGAAGATGGTGCTTTCATTTGCATTCTGAATGATATTTAAAAAATCAGTCAACATCATTGATTTTGTTTTTATAAAAGTTTTTTTTTTTTTTTACATTTTGATAAAATTTACTAATTTCTTTTTTTTTTTTTTGGTTTTTAACAAAATAAATGTAGTTAAACATTTTTTGACCAAGATCCCATGCAGCCATTATATCACATAAATAGATAAATACGTACTTTAATTCTCCATTTTTCAAAAATTTGAGCTACACATAGGTTTTTTTTTATCAGTCCATTTTTTTACTTTTCTGCCATAATTAATAGATATACTATTTTGTTTCTTTGCATTACTATCCATTTGGTAGTTAATATACTTATTTTTTCAATTTGTACATATTGTGATTGGCAATTTTCTGCTTCCTACTGAGGAGGATGCATTTAAAATGAAGTAATAATGTTCAGAGGTCTTATGTAGAGTGACAGACAATTGTTTCATTGTGATAATTCCTGTTATATAATGTACACATTCCAATTCAGCCTGTGATTAAATTGCAATAGGGTGTGCATAAAATAGCAAAAAAAATCATCATCACATTTTCTTTTATAAGAGGGGGAAGCTGGGGGGCATCTGAGTTCAAACTCTCCATGATAAAGTACCCAAAACCTCAGACAGACAGCTGGAGAAATATTTCTTTGTTCAACAGATTTTATTAATCAAAGAAAGACAACAAATTTTTGATTATTAATTAGAATTTTAATGCACATATAAATAGTTGTCTTTAGTCACAAACTCTATAAGTCATTTTTCTAAGTTTGCTTATTAATCTTCTTTAAAATTAATTTATATTTGACAGATTCTAATATTCTTTCTTTAATCACACTTTGATTCTAATAGTCTTGGTGATTCATTTTATGAATTTTAATTTATAGCTTTTAAATACTTTGGATTATTTTTTTAATAGGCAAGTTTTACATATTTGGGAATATATATATGTGTGTACCCATATTTACAGATATAAACTTAGAGACAGTTACAGACATATTAAAAGAAAAGGTTTTATTTAAATCATTTTATAATTTTTTTATAAGTTATATTGTTTAAAAATGGTTTATTATTTAGGATCAATTTATTTTATTTTGTCTGAAAGAGTTAAAGGTTTCATTTAATGTCCAAGGTTAATGAGAAGAGATAAAAGGGTTGGCTTAATCAAAGGGTTATGTGGAAGAATAAGGACAAAGGCTTGTTAATAATTACAAAGACATACAGATCATTTTTGTGACCAGACTAAGTAATAATTTTTTTAAATGTCAATTTTTGAGAAGATTTTAACCAGATGCCTTAATTAATGGAAGCCATGTGTTTTTGGTAACAAAAATATGTGTGTGATGTCATCATATAGAGCACATATATAGAAGACAAAGAAAAAAAAGAAGGGGGAGAATAAACTAGATTGCTTGTCAGAAACCAGCATTTTTTTATATATTTGAAAGTTTTACAACCTGATGGCAGGTTAAAAAATACTTTGTTTGGATTCCAGTGGACAATCCAGGAAACCTATGCACATCAGACAAGTTTAAATCTTAAGTATATAAAACAACTGATTGCCAAATATAAAGGAAGAATATTATTGCCTTACTTGTGCTGACAATTACAAAGTAAAATGCTGAAAATTGTGAAATCATGCTATTTCATCTGTACCATTTGCTGAGTTTGAATCAAAACACAAAGCAAAATGCTAAAATATATGGAAATCAGAAATATCCATATGTCTATTAAAAGCAATTATACCCAGAAGAAATGAAGAAATTGTTCCAGTGCTAAATGGTCTCTACAAAAGCAAGTTATTTCACCATCATCATTGCAGTAAAAAGAATTACAAGCCCAAGCCAAAAATAGGACTTCCTGTAAACTGCTGCAATTGGTAATTCTATGCATGTTACATATTGGTGTGTGGCTGATTTCAAATTCTAAACCTTCAACAAGCTGACTTTAAAATCGTATTTAAAACCATCTGTGCCTCAAATGTAAAAGTGGAACTGGTAATATGAATTTTAATTATATTTTTTGATCAGTGACTATTAACAAATATTTTAATAATAAATCCATTTATCTCTCTAAATCTTTAAATTTTAAAATAAGAATTAATTAGAGATTTTCAATAATAGTAAATATTGCTCTATTGATGAATTATGTATTCTTAGATTATTATGTGTAACCATTTATATGTGTATTTTATTTTTATAAAAGTGTTTATTGTGTATTAATTAAATATGTTGATTTATATTGTATGTCAAAAGGGTTTAATAGTTTTTTTTATTCATAAGGGGAATTGACACATATACACACATGCCTAATAATATAATTATGCTTACATGTATATTTGTTGATCATGAATGTTAAAAATCGGTATTAATTTAGCATTAGGAGAGCTGGATTTTAAAGTAATTAATGATCTATATTGGTGAAAAGTCAGATAGGTAATTTGAAGCTGTTTTCTGTAAATGCTTTTATCTCTATGATCTAATTAGTCTTTCTCTACTCATTTCTCTTTTTAATATTAGGTTTAAATTTATAAATGTAAAAATATATATTATACACAATAGGAAAGTATGTGCATGCATAAAATGTTTCTAGGGTATGAAATATTTTATTTATCCACTAGAGAAATTAATGTAAATACATCATGCTATATGATATGAACATTGAGTCTACTTTTCATTAAGGGAAAAGGGAAGATCTTTGGTATTATTATTATTACTATTTAAATGCAAACAATTTATCATTATTATTTATGTTTTTTTATCTATATTATTAATGATTAATCAGTAATAAATGTTAATTATTTTTAATGATTAATCAGTAATAAATGTTAATTTGTTTTTATTAAGAGAGGCGTATATCTTTTTTAAGAGTTAATCATTGTCTTGTGAGATAAGTTATAACCATCATCATCACTGATGAATATCAATTGTTAAGTCATAATTTAAATATAGTGATGTTTCAGGTAAATAATTACAGGCCAATAAAAATCACATGATCACAATTTCTTATGCTTGCTCTTAACTGTTATTAAAGCAGGCAAACCTTTATACATATTGCCACTCAGTGCAAGCCAGAGTAATCAGTAGATGCCAGAAGGCTTATTCATAAAATTTCCATTTAGTGCCTACTCATCCAATATCCCCAGACTAATTTCTGGCTTGTGGCTTTCATCAGTGAGGAGCCTTGGATCTGAGAGCACTGCACCTAAATCTTAGGATCTAATGCAACCCCCCAGCAGCAACTTTTTATTTCTATATAACTACAAAACTATGACTTAAATTGGAAAACACTATAATATTTTCAATCCAAGCTTATCAGCTTATATAGTTATATAGATCTGAACTCAGTTTGGTACCTATACATTTTGATGTTCTTGGTTCTTTAATAACCAAGGCCACCATTATCCTATTAGGCAGGATTGGTTTTAAGCCAATAAACATCACATGATTACCATTTCTTATACTTGCTCTTACCTGTTATTAAAGCAAGCAAAACTCTATATGTATTGCCACTCAGTGCAAGCCAGAGTAATCAATGGATGCCAGAAGGCTTGTGCATAAAATCCCCATCTAGATCCTACTCATCCAATATCCCCAAATTACTCTGGTTTGCACTGAGTGGAAATATGTGTAGAGAGTTTTGCCTGTTTTAATAACAGTTAAGAGCAAGCATAAGAAATGATGATCATGTGATGATTATTAACTTAAAACCAATCCTGCCTAATAGGATAGTGGTGGCTGTGGTTATTAAAGAAGAAAAGACACTAAAATGTATAGGTAGTGAACTGAGTTCAGTCTTATATGACTATATAAGCTGATGTGCTTGGATTGGAAATATTATAGTGTTTTTAATTTAAGTCTCATAATTTTATAGTTAAGTAGAGATAAAAGATGGCTTCTGGAGGGTTGCATTAGATCCTAAGATTTAAGTGCAGTGCTGTCAGATCCAAGGCTTCTCACTGGCAAAGGCCACAAACCAGAAACTAATCTGAGGATCTTGGATGAGTAGGCACTAGATGGGGATTTTATGCACAAGCCTTCTGGAATCCATTATTTATTCTGGCTTGCACTGAGTGGCAATACATATGGAGAAATAATTATAGGGCGATAAAAGATAAAATTTATATTGTGAGTTAACTCTCAACCTGTGTCTGGAAACATCATCATCATCATCATTTTATTAATCAATTGTCTAAATAATAGTGTTTAATGGTCATATAAATAATGATGTTCACTGTATTTGTTTATTATTTGTGAGACATCATAAGATAATACCATCGAAGATCATCCAATGTCACTCAAGGTTTAGTGAATTGCCGCTGATAAACATATAGTGTTTAATATGAGCTAGTAGCACATATGAGAGTGTTAAATATGCACTTATGATATTAAAAATCTTATATAATAACTTTGTCTGATAATTTATTTGCACAATGAAAGAATGAAAAGGATGTTTTCCCTTAATGTTAGTGAAAATGTGATATGGTTTTAAAATCCAAAATCCTACATCCTGTTATAAATAATGTATCATATGGGTTCAAACCATGTACATCTATAAGTAGGTATATAATGTAACTTTCTCTAGGTTTAGACAGCCTAGTGGTGCCCAGATAGACAATATACATATAAATAAAAACTAGTATAAAAACTGCTTAAAAGCATACTTGCCATTATAATGCTCATTTTATCCCTAAGCTAATTTCTCTCTATTTTTATTATTGGCAATACATAATAAGAATGTTTTGATTTTAAGCCAATGAATAAATGTAGTAATAAATTTATTTATTTTTCATTTTATTTATGTTGTATTTTTTTGGTTAATTTTGCTTTAATATCCATTTTGTAATATCCTGCTAGAGTTAATATGTGTAGTATTTTTTTAATTTTAAGTAAAATTTTGGAATAGCTGCCTTTATTTGTGATGGCATAATGTCATAACTAGTGCAGAGGAGAGGGATTTCTGTGCCAGCATGAAGTGTCATTTTATAATGCATTTTATGATTTTTGTGTACAAATTTATGCTTTTCATATTGTTAAAAATGTACATTTCAGATTTAGTCTTGTGCTAGATTTCACATATCAGTCTGTCAATAACATTCTTCACCTTGCAAAAATGTCATGAAATAATGTGTACATATGGTCCATTTAATAAATTTATCACTTAAATTAGTCATAAATTCCAGTGTATATGTTATGTGATGAGATCACAAGATTAGAAAGTTAGCATAAGACTGATATGGATGTGAGAAAGCCTAGCAGGTCTAATCTATAAGCACCCAATTCTTATATAGAATAATATTTCTGTAGTGTAATTTTAACTGCATCAGTCTTATTCCTTATTGAATAATCTCTAATCTAATAAATGACTAATACAAATTATTAATTCTCTTACAGAATTGAATTAAAATCCCAAAATAATAAATATTTCTAGATTTTAAAATTTTCCTTTAAATATATAGAATACTTATAGATAAATTGAATTTATTAGAAATAATATTTTTTGTAAATTATTAATTATTTGTAAAAATCATTTGGATAGAAATATGTGTCAGAGTGCTATTGAAACAAATAATTCGCTATTTAAATATTAAAATATTTGATCTTTAAAAGATTCAACTTTAAATAAATAAAAATGATAGATGCTGACTCTGGTCACAATTGCTTAGTTTTTCCTTATTTCTTTTTATTTAATATATCAAATTTTGATTTCTTGTTATATTAAACTCTTACATTCATAAATATGCTTTTCATAGACCAATGATTTTCATAATACACTGTATTCAAAATCTTAAATGATTTTCTGTTAATGCAAAATATATTACAGTTTCATTGCAACGGTTAATTTGTATTAGGTTTTTAATTATGTAATTAGCAAACTTCAATATTACATATTATTTTGTTAACAAATTCGTTGTTTTTGTTAATTATTGAAATTTTTCCTTCATTAGCCCACACTCTTAATTATTTATTGCATCACTTTAGTTTGATACTTCTTCTTTTTTTTTTTTTTTAGTTTAGACTTGTTTAGGGCAAAAAGATGATGTGTGTGGATATAATTATCCTAATATCACAGGTAATAATTTTGCGACATACTATAGATATATAAGATACTGAAAACTTACAATTAAATGCATTATTATCTTATCTAGTAATCAATTTTCAAATAAACATATTAATAATATTTTTTAATCACACACATATAAATTCATTTGTTTTATTCCACAACATAATTGGCATTTATTATCACTTGCTATTTACATTTCATAATTGGTTTAATAACATGTGGCCCTATATGCTTACAGGCTATTACCTATCTTTTGTTACATTGTATATATATATATATATATATATATATATATATATATGCAATATACAAATCAATATATATATATTAAAATACGGTACAATTTATATAAATTATATTATTTTAGAAGTACTTTCCACTATACATTTTGTAGTCTTTATCAACTATATAACACTGAATAATCAAAACGAGACAACCTTTAACAATACTCATAGTTCAATTTAGATTTCTCACAATTCTGTTATCTTAACATTTGATGACTGGCAATTCATTAACATTTGAAATCAACATAGCCTCTTTTATTTTACATTTATTATGACCATGTTCAATTTGAATAACTTTTATATTTTTAATAATCAAATTTAAATCCATATTGATAAGATTTATTATGATCAAATATAACAGATGATGAAGGTTTATTTACATCTATTCCAGATTGTTTCTCTTTTTGAATTCTGTTATATAAAAGCATATTCTCTTTTATTCTCTTCTCAAATGTACACTTAGATTCACCAATGTATTGTACACCACATCCACATATCAATCTATATATAATAAAATTTTTGATTAAACTTTGAATTTTAGAGTTATTAAGTAAATGACAAAATCACACTACCTTCCACATTTAAAATCTCTTAATAATAATAATAAAATATTTATAATCATTACCTATAAAAAATATTATCTATGCTTCAAAACACGAATATTATTTTAACACAAACTAAAACAATTTACATTACATTCTCACAATATTGTATTGGAAATATATACTTAATATAATTATTTTAATAAAATATTAGATATATTATATAAACATAACATACATGCAGCAATGGTAGGTTTAATCTCTTCTCATTACCTGTTTTAGTTTAACAACCAAACCCATCTGTGTTCGATTGAAACCCTATTAAAATATTTATTTTCTGAAAATAAACAAATCTTATTATCATGGCTGGGTGCACAGCATTATATATGCACATATGAATACACACTGTACATACATAGGCTAGCGAGTGTTACAGAGAATATAATGGTTTAAATGTTATATTTTATAAAGGAATGATTTATATTATAATTACATAAAGTAGGAATGTCAATTTATTAAGTTTATTAAATATAAATTTGTATGTGGGTGTATGATTAACCTTATGCAATAATATATACAGAGTGGCATGATTTAATTTTGTAAAAAAAAAGAGTAAAAAAGATTTTAGTTAAATTAGTTAAATATAAAAAGTTAGCCTAAACAAATTTGCATTAAATGCACCACACCTGTGGTCAAATCAAAGTTTGAAAGTTGATAATTGCTATACTTAAATTTGTTTGGCAAAAGTGTATTCATTAAATTCACTGGAGTAGCACTATTTCACACTTAGAGGAGGATTTGAGATGCTCTGGAAGCCTAAACAAAAGTATTTTGATCAAATTGGAAAATCTTATAAGTTAATGTAATATTTTAGAGTTAATGGGTTTCTAGGCAAAATAAATTCTTCTCTAGTTAAGTGCTTTACAAGAAAAGTATAAATAAGGTATATTTTAAGCTTGTGTTATGGGGTCCTTAAATTTTAGAAGAGCATCACTATACCTAATCCATGTCAGATTGATCTTTGAAAGATCTGACTGGAGAAGGGCAATAACTGTTTCTAATATCCACAGAAGAATGGTGTGCCCACTGGCAGCCGATGTTTCAATCACCGGATCTGCAACATGAAACCATACAACAACAGCCTACTCCCATAGTGTAGACACTACACCCACTCAAGAAGATCACTACAATACCTGAAAGCCAACACCTGCTTATCCAGTCCAACAACTAATCGGCAACACCAATCAATAACCACAGAGCTCTGTGATAACTAACTATTTTCTAAAGTTAAACCCACATTTAAAGTTTAAAGCTAGCTAAAGATAAAATTAATATAACTTTCTAAACCCTATAAAATAATTTTATTATGAATTTTTGTTAAAGTAAATAAGTATAAGTTGTATAACTTACCTATCTCTTGTTAAATATCTTATTTAAACTAAATGTAATGTAATTTAAATTATTTGTCTATCACTGCAGTTGTGCCTATAATATTTCTTTATTGTTATTTATATGTCAATGCCTAAAAGCTGTGAGCTGTTAAATGGAATAAATATTCAAAGATATAATTGCAAATATCTTCCCATAACTGTTTCTAATGACATTCTCCATGCTCGCTGGTTTGAATTTCTATAATTCTTATTTGATTCTAAATGTATTGTAGCTTACTATTAAATTTCTGTCTTATAGAGATTTATGAATAGAATAATGTACTAGTCTTAGTAATATAAAAGTGTATTCAGTATTTATTTGACTAATCAATCAAATATATTTTCCCCTGCCTAGTAATAATTTTTATGTATAGATTGAAACCTATAAACAAGAGTTTTATTATATTTCATTATCCCTTTAATGCCACTTGATTATATAGCATTGACAGAATTGGATCCTAATAATAATATTGACTAGGCTATCACCCTGTATTTCTAATGTATTAATTAAAGTCATACCTTCACTTGGTACATTAGATATCTTAAATTATTGTTCAATGTTTCACATTTTGCTGCCTCTTCTTCTTATGATGGGACCAAGAGCAAGTCTACCCCATCTTATCTTCCTTCAGGGCACACATGAGTAAGACCTGATGCATAATTCCAGGCAGAAGTGTTAGCCAACCCTGACCTTTTAGCAGCAAAATGCTCGGACTCAAGAAACCAGTGTTGGTTACAAAACTCTTGACTCTAATGCAATGGTCTTCAAGCCTTGGTCCATGTACCAGCACCAGGCCACAGAAGTTTTTTGTCAGTCTGGCACTAGACTGTCAGGAACGTTTGTAATAACAAAATAATAAGAGTTTAAACTTTTAATTAATATAAACAATTTTTTTTTATTTTTTCATCTCATTCTTACCTAATTAAAAAAAAGAAACAGAATGAAAACAAAATCTAATCAATAATACAATTTGTTTTTCTAGTTACCACAGATGTTTATGAGAGGAGGGGACAGAATTAAATTTTTTATTACTTTTCTAAAAAAATTCCAAATTCAAAAAAAAAGTTTTTTTATTATACAAACTCCACACACACACACACACACACACACACACATATATATATATAATGTTTTCATGGTTATATGATGTAGATAAATTATAACCTTTTTGGCTGTACCGTGTATTGTTTTCCATTAAACATCGATATTTTGATGGACTAGCAACCACCACTATCAAGGTTAACTTATGAAAAAAAAACCATTAGATCTTAAAAAATAATGTGACTGTTTGCAAGATGAGATATGAAATTCAAGTTCAGCATTCACAATATGAGGCTTGTGAATGCTGAACTTGAATCTCATTTCTCATCTTGCAAACAGTCACATTATTTTTTAAGATCTAATGGTTTTTCTTTCAAAAGTTAACCTTGATAATGGCAGTTGCTAGTCTGTCAAAATATCGGTGTTTAATGGAAAACAATACACGGTACAGCCCAAAAAGTTATAATTTATCTCTCTCTCTCTCTCTATATATATATATATATATATATATATATATATATATATATATATATATATATATATATATATATATATATATATATAATAACTTCATCTTGTGTATTTAATATTGTTGTTTTGATCAGTTATAACAATTATGGTCATCTAAGGCTAAGCAGTTTACATCTTTAAGAAAATTTATCTATAGACTTCTGCCCATCCACGAAACCTTATCTTTATTTTTGCCAGTCTGTGAAACTTTATCCTTATTTTTACCAGTCTGCAGATGTGAAAAGGTTGAAGACCACTGCTCTAATACATCCACAGGGTGCTCTGCTATTGTAATTTGCCAGGACTGTAGCAATTGGTCACTTTGTATAGCCAATTCTGCATCCTATAAGTTAATTATTCAGTATTAAACTGAAATTTCTATCTTTAGTTTCTAGGTTCAATCTCAACTCTGACTGATTTATATGCTCATAATTTACTAAGTTAATAATGTATTTACTAAGTTAAAAATATTTTGTCTAAGACTAGTATGGCATTTTACAATAATATCTACCACCTGCAATAGGAATTGGAATAATCTAAAGTAGGCAGTGCTAAGTGATTCTTTAAATGTATCAACTCATGTTAATAATTAAACATTTAATGAGGAGACATGCTAAATCCTCATGTTATAAAGCCGGTGTGTTTTTCCCACATTAATTGGTATTCTATTTATTTAATAAATCTATGTTAAATTTATTCTGGTCTCATGTGATTTCTCATTCTCATTTCAATCCAATTTAGTCTTAGTTAATTATATATATGTGATATAACCATCTATGTGTTGATTATAATTTCTGAATGTTATCTTTAATTTCATGCTGGTAGCATTTTAATTTGTTAATAGATATATTTAAATCCCAGAGTATCAAGTTTCCCCCTGTCCTATGCTGGATGTGAAAGTGAAAAATACATGTAACCTCAAGCATGGTTTTTCATAGGGTCTGTGGTCTTGGAGTTTTGGCAAATGAGTTAAAGCATGGTTGAATTCAGGATGTCACACTCCTGGTCTGGTCAGTTTTAGTCTCTTTACATGGAATCTAGATTTTGTTATGCGATTGTACAAACTTGAGCATTGCAATGCTTAATACATTAAATATTCATGTGTAGTGTTTATGATCTACTATTTATGAATGCAATAAATAAAATACATAGAATAAAGAAACAAAAATAACTTTATCAAAATCAATAAATTTTATTATTTATATATGTATTTCTTGCTTTAACATTGATTGTCATAGCAGCCTATTTCAGTGCTCTTAGACTAATGCATTTCCTATTAAAACTAATTAGAAAAAAAAATTATGCTTCACATTACACCAAATTTCAGTTGTCACAATATTTCCTTCACATCAACAAAACAAATGCAAATTCCAAAGATATAGATTTAATTAATGAAGGAATTTAATTTAGAAAACCAATTAAAGCCAAAATTAATTAAAATATAAGATTACAGAGGAAACTAAACAATTTGGCATTTAATTAGTAAATGGAATGTAGAAAAGCAATTAAGAGGGGTATAAATAAAAAACATTCATTTTGTTCGCTCGCTGCTGAAGCTCTTGTTTAAGACATCTTATGTTTAAAACAAAATTTTGTTGAAGAAAATATGTGTGGTAAAAATTTTACTGAAGATCACCATGAAGCCTCTGCTACACCGTACCTTGAACCATTATCCATTGGTGTTTTACTTATCTAAAGTCTTTGTTTTGAAATGTATGGTAATATAAAAATGCCTGAGTAGATCTCTTTGTCTCCATTCTCCCATCATTCATTGGGCCAGAGTCAGAACAATGTAGCCAGCTGGAAAATGTGGAAGAATTGACTCAACAATTCCTACTGCTTGCATGTGAACAACTACCATCAAAACATGCTATGAACCTGGAAACTTAGAAAGGCTTACTGACAGTGGATCATCAATAATGTGCTGTATCAACATATATATAACCTGACATCTTCAGTTGCTGGTAACTTTAACTTCCATTTTGCATTTTAAATCTTAAATTTACATGATTTTTGTGAATAGTATATATATATATATAATTATATAACTGAATATTTGTAAATACAGTAACTAAATAATTAAAAAATTTTATCCACTTAGGAGTGCTTTTGATTATCCCAGTAATCTGTGTCAATTACTGGGATAATCGAAAGCACTCCTAAGTGGATAAAATTTTTTAATTATTTAGTTACTGGGATAATCGAAAGCGCTCCTAAGTGGATAAAAATTTTTAATTATTTAGCTACTGTATTTACAAATATTCAGTTATATAATTATATATATTGCTTTAAAAAACAGATATTGAATCATAATATTATATATATATATATTGTGCCGGTCGGATTTGTATGTTCATGTAACAAGATCTAGCATCTAGGCAAAAGTACCTCGAATCCAATCATGTGCAAAATGCACAGGTCAGGAGCACTCATGAATTCTGCCCTATTTTCCTATTCCCCAGATCTATAACATTATGAGCAACAATCCCGATGACATCGATTAATCCACTTCTCATCCACCGGCATTGATCATCGGAGACACAAAAGACTCAAGGTTAACTCCTGATAGAATAACTTAATAATGAGCATGTTATTATGTGTAGAGTGGAGATCATCTAGTCATATTTAAGCTTAAGAAATAACTTAATATTTATCTTAACTAAAGAAAGCACTGATTCGAGTTTGATGTATATATATTTACGATTTATTAATAATAATTATGTCGGGTCATTTAGCCGACGTGAGCCTCAGGATTATTATAGATATTTATTTGAATCATTCTATACAATAACATGATAATTGCAGCTATGCCAATAATATAGGTATGTGTTTGGGTAAATTAGCGCTATTAGAATAGATTATTAGAACGCTATCACACCCCCAGAAATGAAAAGAGCATTTGATTACTTCAAACAAAAATTTTAACGCAGATAATATTTGATTACATTTAATATGATGGTTAACTGGGAATTTTAGATAATTAATGCACGGGATGGGTAATGAACAATTTACACAAACGATACTAAATCTATCGGATTAATACTTATATTAAAATAAGGGACATATGTTTGTTTAAATCAATCATTTTATTACGGCTTATGAATACTTCTGGGTGAATAATAAGATAAGGGAAAAGCGGTGCGGGCTTGGTGGCTTATTATCGGTCCCTTTTATGGATCCTGGAGTGTGCTTCAAGAATTCTAAGAAGTGACCGATTTCCTCTGCAAACTTTGGCAGGGTCGGTTTTATGAACGAAAAGAGTCCAGATTCCCTGGAATAAGGTACAGGTGAATCGTGGATGATGAGGAGTGGTTGGCTATGTCAGTATTGGGCTGGTTTTTCCAGAGCGAGCCCCGTATAAAGCATGCACGAACCAAGGATGTCCCCAGGGTGGTTTTACAGCCTGGTTCAAGGACATTGAGATGACAATGGGGTCCAACTTTGCAGTTGCCTCCATGTAATAAAGAAGCACGAACACATATATAAAATTGAATGGCCTTTATGCACTAAATGCTTATTCATAACATAAATATACCTCTGAAATTAAAGATTATTGGGACGTATTTATTGCCCACGAATGATGAACTATTCAGCATAATGACATGGCTTCACATTAAGCAAACAGGGATAATAATTATACATATAAACATAGAATAAAAGGTTAATGTCCCCATCCCCTTTTACATTATATTACTTAATATTATTCATTACATTTTACACATTAAACCTCAATTTTGGTTGATTTATGCCCTTGTGAAAATACATTAATTGATTGCAAAATGAAAAGGGTGGTCATAATAGCTAAGATGAAATTTACATATATAATATAGTTGAAAATAAAAGATAGTACATTATTTAGGAAGGAGACTGGGAAAAACAGATGTCAAATCTGTTTTTCAACAGTAAACATGAAAATATAATTAATTTATTTCTCTAAAACCGTGAGCATCTGCGCAAGCCGAGTAAGGCTTGTTTTTATCAATTATAAATTATTTACCCAGTAAATTATGGGTGGCAAAAACAAAATAAGTTATATGCTGGCGATTTTAGAATATTATTTGCATTAACTTTAAAATATAAATACGTAAAAATGTTAATAAAAATTATTGGCCACTTTTAAATAAAATAAAAGAAAACATTTTATAAGAGGCTTAGCATAGATTAGTTATATAGAGTTTTATATATATATATATATATATATATATATATATATATATATATATATATATATATATATATATATATATATATATTTGAAAACATTTAACAGATATAGTTTAAAATATACACATTACATAGAAGGCAGGATTTTAGAAATTATAAGTGGTCTGAGTTCTTTACCTTGATGATTGAGAAAAGCATTTCACTAGGAATCAGTCCATCGGTATTGTCACTAAATCTAGGGTAGTGGGATGATTTGAGATAGCACTTCATTTCATTGGAAAGACATATGTAAAGTTCAGTAGCACGGAGTACGGAAGCTTCGTTCATGGGATCAGCATGTTAGAACGGAAGGACAAGGCAAAACTTACTACTCACAACACATTGCATAAAAATTACATCGGGTGTGGATTATGTCCAGCAGCATGGCTATTTAATGATCTCTCCTCCTTTGTGGATTCAAATCCAGCAGTATTTATACTTTTAATTTGAATTTGTAACTAGGCAACTACTGCTGGTCCTGAGGCAGTTTACGCACTTAGATTTCATTTGGAATCATTTAGCCGGATACTCTTATCTGGTAAGATGTTTGAAACAATGCAAGTTTGTTATCAGTTTCTTGAACGATTGTTTTAAAATGAGTCTTATGATTTTAAAACAAGCTAGCATGGACAATTTCCACTAATGGGTTTATTTTATTATTACCAATTTGTAATCTTCTATTTTAATCTAAAGGGTCTTCCGGGTTATTGTTTTTCAAGAGACTTACTAACAAGATTGCATCATTTCTGGCTACAAACTTATATATAAAAAATATAATAAGTATCATATATAATATCTTATATATATATATATATATATATATATAATATACTATTAATTCAATCACAATCTCCTATGCTAAAATATACATATATATTTATTATTTACGCCCACATACACATGAGAATATTATTATTAGATTAAATATTAAATTAAGACACATACATTTACATTATTTTATACTCTTGGGTAAAGAAATTTATTATTAGTTATGTGTATGCGTGCGTAAGGATGAGTTTGAATATGGTTAGGTGGTAGGAGATTGGATGTGGGCTGTGAAGCAGGATCTGAGCATCAGATTATCTGCTTCATTTTCCTGAACTTACCGAAAAAAAATGAAAAAATGTTTAAAAAAGAAAAAAAAGCTTTTACTTGATGTACAGGTAACTAAAGAACAACTTTGGATCGGCGATGTATCTAAAGAATTTTATGCCTTGCACTTGCGGTATACTAACTCTCTGTTATATTGAAATTTTATGATTTTTGTTTAAGGTATAATATCTCTCTGCTATAATGGAAATTTTATGACTTTATTTATGCTGAAATATTCAAACTCTGTCATGTTACTAGAAATTTTATGAATTTTATCTAAGCTACAATGCCCTCTCTACTATATTAGAAAATACCCTCTCTGTTATATTAAAATTTTACTGCCTTAAAAAAACTTGCTTAGTTAATTGGATATAATATGATAATGATATAAGAACTATGCTATACATATACAAATAATTCACTTACATTAAAAAAAAACTGCTTGGTTAATAGAATAACATATCAAAACTATGGTATAATATATAAATTATTTACTGCTTGGTTAATAGAGTAACGTATCAATAATTAAAAAAAACTACTAAAGCATATAGAAATTATTAGAATCCTAAGATCATTTACCATTCCACATCCATGTCGTCAGGTTCTATCTGTCCAGCTTCTCCTCTAGTTTCTCCCTCTATCTGGTGGTTCGTATTTTTTTATGTTGTTTGGTTCAACTCGCCATGAGTTATGTTGGTATCTGAATGGTTGCCCCATGGGTCTGGGGTAATATTTGGGTGGTTCCGCTTGTATGGGCGAGTGATCGATGGATGTGAGGAACCGGGCCATCTCCTCTATCTTCATCACCCAACATCCCACCATCATCTGCTGTACATACGGTGGCATATTCTGTTGTATGGCCCTAATGATTTGGGTTTCCGTGAATGGGAATGCTGTTAATGACCTGAGACGTGCCATCTGTCTGATGAAAAACTGTGTGTGGGTCTCCTGGTTAATGGAACCATAGGCCTCTTTTAAGATTGCATGATATATTCCATCTTGGCACTCCTTGCTCGAAAAGGTTCTCAATAGGGTGAACGAATAAGTCTCAAAGTTTGATGGCTTATCTTCATAGCAGTCCCACCATGACTTGAAGTATCCTTGTAGATAATGGACAGTGAGGGCCACCTGGTCCACTGCTGGCACGCGTTGAAATTTGAACAATTGATGCAGGCTGTCGATGTGCACACTCGGGTTTTCTCCGACATCCCCTTTAAACATCTTGACTTGGATGAACTTGGTTAGTGATATCAGTGGGTACAATATAAGTTCTTTTGGCATACAGATTTCTAGTAGAAGCTGGGGTTTGCTGTTTATCATTTTCTCTGGTTCTAGTCTTTCTTCCTCCAATCTCACGCCATCCTTGGTTTTTGCTATCTCCTCCTTTATACCATTCATTTCTGCCTTAATTTGGTTGATACATATATGGATGGCAGCTTCTTGCTTGTCCTGTTTGGCTGTCAGTTCTTTTTTGATTTCTTGGATGGCATCTAGAGTCTCGCACTTGTGGTCCTCCATAGACCCTTCAACTTTGTTGTGGATATCCTCGTATTCCTGTCAGCATGCTGTTTGCACCTCCTCCACCTTCATTTCTATGATGCCGCTCATGCTACCCCATGTGGTGGCCATCCACTCCTTCATTCTCCTGCTCTCATCCTTGATTTTTGCCTCCAACTTCTCAAATCTCTTTCTGCTCTCATCTTCGATTTTTGCCTCCAAACATTCAAATCTCTTTCTGCTCTGGTCCTCAATTTCTGCCTTTAAATTCTTGAATCTTGTTTCCATCCTCTGTAACATCTGTATCACGGTCTCCATGGTTACAGGTGGATCATCAAATTCTTTGGGTTGGTCGACATTTTCCAAAACAATTTTTCCAGACCGTAACGTCTTTCCTTGCTCCATCTTTTCACTGCTGTCCTCCATCTCTTAGATTTAAGGTAAATTATATATATATATATATATATATATAATTACCCAGATAAGTTTTATAGTTATTTATTTTATTTTAATATGGGTGAACACCTCCTCCCCCCATTCTACACTTTTCCTTCACTCTGCTCTCCCCCTCCCATGCTCTCAAGTTTTATTTCTTAAACTGATTATTGCTATCCTACTTGTTATTTAATATTCTTTAATATTAATTGTTTCTAGATCTAGTTTTCTAACTGCCCTTTAATGCAAAATATATAAAAAAAATTTATTATAATTTCTACCTGGCCTTCTTTATGTCTTCTTTCATGGTCTGTTTTTGGGAGTTGTTCTTCAGCACCTGAAACATCTTGACAATATGATTAATTAACGATTGCATTGATATACTTAATACATTTATTTTGAACTGAAAAAAAAACTCTATACAACTTTTATGAACCATTGCTTTCAAACTCTTTTTATTTTAAGTAACTCAATCACCTATTGGCAAATTGATTTTGGTATTAATACCAGGCACCAGCCAAAGGGATAGGGCTATATGTTATGACCAGATGATCCGCTATTATTGGGTTGTATAGTTAAACAGTTATACATTTAGTTTAACAAATAAAAATTATTATGGCCTTAGCACAAATTTATATAAGAGGATGAAAATGTAACACAAAATATCATTTTATTTTTCATTGACTTGCAACCGTTAGCTATGCATTAGTATTATTAAAACATTTGAAAAAAAATTTCTTCTTTTGCACCTTTGCGATTGTTTTTAACAGTGAAACCATTTAAAAGCTGTCACTTATTTAACTCTCAGACTTGAACATATTATAAATTTAAAATACTTATTTAACAGACGTATTAACAAGGAAAAAAAAATTTATATTTAACATCATTATTTAAAACATTCAGAAAAAATTATTATATATTATTTAGCGCACACACTACTTTACTATCTTTTTATCTTTAAATGCAAAAGCCCCTTAAAAGCTGACACTAATTTAATTCTCTCAGGCTTGGAACTATTATTATTTGAAACATAAAAAGAAATTATATAGAACATAGTTATTTAAAGCATTTATAAAAGATTATTATACATTATTATTTAGCGCATGCTTCAAAACTTGGGCATATTATATTTATTTATAACGTTTATTAAAATGGAAAAAAAAATTATTATATATCTCAATATTATTATTCTATATCTCACACACTTCTTTATCATCTTTCTATTTTAAATGTGAAAAACCCCTTAAAAGCTATCACTATTATAAAATAGTTTACATTGTAAACTCGAAAATACTTTGTTATTTAAAATCATTTATGGAAACTTTTATCCTGTATATATAAACGCTACTTTATTTTTATTATAAATGTGAAGGCCCCTTAAAAGCTAACACTATTTTATTATACTGTAAACTAGAAAATACTTTTATGTTATTAAAATCACTCATGGAAAATATTATATAAAGACACTATTTAAAACATACTTTTTATTTTATTATCTGTGGAGGTTCTTTTAAAACTAACATTATTTTATTTACAGGCATCCTGCATGTAATTTCACGTCTATGACCAAAAAGAAAATATTACGCAACATCTTATTCACTTTTTTTTTTTTTGAAAAAAAAACAACACATTTTATTTTATAAGAATGAGAGCCCCTTAAAAGCTATCACTTTTTTATCATTGGAAACTTACATGTATACGAAAACTAGGAACATTATTTAGGAGAAGCACATCTTTATTTTTAATTAATTTGAAAGTAAGAGCCCCTTAAAAGCTGTTACTTCTTTTTACTTCTTTTTAAAAAAAACTCACAAGAATTATACATGTAATGAACACTTATGGACAAGGAATAAAACATTATATAACATCATCATTATTCAAATCATATACGTGAAAGAAAACAAAACAAAACTGCCACTATTTTATTTGATAGGTTCGTGAAAACAAAAAAAAAAACTTTTTAAAACTTTTATGTGGGAAAAAAAAATATTGAGTATATGACATACTATTTACTTGAAACATATTTATATATATATATATACTGACAGAAAAATATTTATAATTATTTTAACAATGACTCACAGGGAGTGTGTACTAATATTAAAAAAAAATTTTAAGCTAGGTGTCCGAAAAAAAATTTTCAAAAAAAAAAAAATTGTTTTCAAAAAAATCCTTCTTTTTTAAACATATGTTATATCTATCACTATCTACTACTATCTCAGGTATATGGGTGTTTGTATTCGAAGCCCTACATTGACATGACAAACCTGGAGAAAAAAAAAATCTGTGCCGGTCGGATTTGTATGTTCACGTAACAAGATCTTTCATCTAGGCAAAAGTACCTCGAATTCAATCGTGCGCAAGATACACGGGTCAGGAGCACTCATGAATTCTGCCCTATTTGCCTATTCCCATGATCTATAATATTATGAGCAACAATCCCGATGACATCGATTAATCCACTTCTCATCCGCCAGCATCGATCATCGGAGACACAAAAGACTCAAGGTTAACTCCTGATAGAATAACTTAATAGTGAGCATGTTAATTATGTGTAGAGTGGAGATCATCTAGTCATATTTAAGCTTAAGAAATAACTTAATATTTATCTTAACTAAAGAAAGCACTGATTCGAGTTTGATGCATATATATTTATGATTTATTAATAATAATTATGTCAGGTCATTTAGCTGACGTGAGCCTCAGGATTATTATAGATATTTATTTGAATCATTTTATACAATAAAATGATAATTGCGGCTATGCGAATAATATATGTATGTGTTTGGGTAAATTAGCGCTATTAGAATAGATTATTAGAATGCTATCACACCCCCAGAAACGAAAAGAGCATTTGATTACTTCAAACAAAAATTTTAACGCAAATAATATTTGATAACATTTAATATGATGGTTAACTCAGAATTTTAGATAATTAATGTGCGGGGTGGGTAATGAACAATTTACACAAACGATACTAAATCTATCGGATTAATACTTATATTAAAATAAGGACATATGTTTGTTTAAATCAATCATTTCATTATGGCTTATGAATATTTCTGGGTGAATGATAAGATAAGATAAAAGTGGTGCATGCATGGTGGCTTATTATCGGGCCCTTTTATGGATCCTGGAGTGTGCTTCACAAATTCTAAGAAGTGACCGATTTCCTCTGCAAACTTTGGAAGGGTCGGTTTTACGAACGAAAAGAGTCCAGATTCCCTGGAATAAGGTAGAGGCGAATCGTTGATGATGAGGAGTGGTCAGCTATATCAGTATCGGGCTGGTTTTTCCAGAGCGATCCCCGTATAAAGCATGCACAAACCAAGGATGTCCCCAGGGTGGTTTTACAGCCTGGTTCAAGGACATTGAGATGACGATGGGGTCCAACTTTGCGGTTGCCTCCATGTAATAAAGAAGCATGAACACATATATAAAATTGAATGGCCTTTATGCACTAAACGCTTATTCATAACATAAATACACTTCTGAAATTAAAGATTATTGGGACATATTTATTGCCGACGAATGATGAACTATTTAGCATAATGATATGGCTTCACTTTAAGCAAACAGGGATAATAATTATACATATAAACATAGAATAAAAGGTTAAGGTCCCCCTCCCCCTTTACATTATATTACTTAATATTATTCATTACCTTTTACACATTAAACCTCAATTTTGGTTGATTTATGCCCTTGTGGAAATACATTAATTGATTGCAAAATAAAAAGGGTGGTCGTAATTGCTAAGATGAAATGTACATATATAATATAGTTGAAAGATAAAAGATTGCGCATTATTTAGGAAGGAGACTGGGAAAAACAGATGTCAAATCTGTTTTTCAACAGTAAACATGAAAATATAATTAATTTATTTCTCTAAAACTGTGAGCATCTGGGCAAGCCGAATAAGACTTTGTTTTTATCAATTATAAATTATTTACCCAGTAAATGATGGTTGGGGAAAACAAAATAAGTTATATGCTGGCAATTTTAGAATATTATTGGCATTAACTTTAAAATATAAATACGTAAAAATGTTAATAAAAATTATTGGCCGCTTTTAAATAAAATAAAAGAAAACATTTTATAAGAGGCTTAGCATAGATTAGTTCAGTGATGCCCAACCTTTAACTTGATGGGAGCCAGTTGAGAATTTAAAAAAATTTGGGGAGCCACAATTATATATTGCATTTTTCATATTACATTTATAAACATAATTCACAAATTAAAAAAAAAAAAACTGGTGTAATATGCTAAAAAGAAAAAAAAATGTAAATACATTTTATTTATATTTATTTATTAAAAATGTGGTAACATACATAAGTATATTTTAATTATTTTATTTAATGTGAAACCTGACACTGCATATCACCTGCGAGTTTATTGTATTCTGGTATATATGATGTTATGGCTAAATTCATGCAGTCATTCAGATGTTCATTTGTTATCCTGGAGCAGAACTTTGATTTTAACAAATTCATTGTTGAGAAACCACTTTCACAAAGGTAAGTTGATCCAAAGCAGGAGTTTAGCCTTTGAAAAGTTTCTTTTAAAAGTGGATATTTTTTCTCACCTACAAGTACCCAAAAGTCTGTTTGTAATATTCTTGTTTTTAATTGTAAATCAGATTGAAAATTGATTATTTCCATTTCCAGATCAGTAGAATTTTTATTTAACATGTTTGCAATTTGTTGCGACATTTCAGAAATATTAGTATCAACAAATGGATTTGAAATGAATGAAGCAATGGGCTGAATTTTACGAAAATCAGAAAATCTAATTTCGAAATTATTTTTAAGCTCGACGAGATTTTCTGAATATCTCATTGTGTCAATGTCCTTATATTTCTTTGTGTAATTTTCCAAATTTGTAAAGTGGCAAAAGTTACATTCCTCTATTTGGGATATCCACAAATTTAGTTTTGATTTAAAAGCGTTGATACTTCCAATTAATTCAATAATAGTTTTTTCTTTACCCTGAAGTTCAAGATTCAGTTTGTTCACTTTTGTTGTTATGTCTGTAAGAAACGCTAAATCAGATAACCAGCTATGATTATCAAGTTCTTCATAAGTTTCGTTTCTGAATTCTAAAAACTGTTTTATTTCCGGAAGAAGATCTAAAAAGCGTTGTAGAACTTTTCCCTTACTAAGCCATCTAACTTCCGAGTGTAACAACAAAGTTCCATACTCAGCATCAAGTTCATCAGTCAGTATTTTGAACAATCTACTCTGAAGTGGTCTGGCACAAATGGAATTTACAATTTTCAAAACAATTTTCATTGTATGTTCATAACGTAAAACTTTTGTACATAATGCCTGTTGATGTATGATGCAATGGTAAGTAAAAAAGTTTGGAAATTCAGCATCATTCTTACAAAATGTGATGAAACCAACACCAGAACCAATCATGGCAGGTGCTCCGTCTGTTGTTATGGACACAAGTTTTTGAAGTGGAAATTTAATTTCAGTTAAATGATTTTTTATAACTTGATATATGTCCACTCCGCGTGTATTACCTTTTAATGGCAAAACTGATAATAGATCTTCTTTCACTGAGCAATTATCAAAGACCATCCTTATAAAAATATTTACTTGAGCTACATTGCAGATATCTGTTGATTCATCGCATTGTAAACTTAAGAAAACACATTTTTGTAAATCAGTTTTTACTTGTTCTTTGACATTTTGAGACATAGCTTCTACTCTACGAGTGATAGAATTTCTGGATAATTGGATGTCCTGAAAAGCTGACAAAATTTCATTTTTATTTTTGGCTTCTTGAAATAAAATCTCCGATGCAGCAAGCATTGCTTCTTTTATTATGTTGCCATCATCAAAGGGCTTTTTATGAATTGCAAGTATATGTGCAATCTTAAATGATGCTACTGTTGCAACCTTCGTTTTATTTGCAGACTTGGTAAACATTGATTGTTGGGCAACTAATGTGTTTTTCAGTTCTTTCACTTTACATTTTCTTAGATTGCTGTCTGAAGGATAATCAGTATCATATTTATTATGAAGAGTTTTAAAATGTCGTTCAACGTTGCTTTTTTCCCAACAGAAACCGTTGATCCGCATATTAAACAAATACATTTATTCTTAAAGTTTATGAAAAAATATTTCTCTTCCCACTCGTCATTGAAAATGTAATTGTAGGTACGTTTTTTCTTTTTTTCCGGCTCATATATTGACATGATTATGGAGCTAAAAAAGATAGAATTACAAAATTTAGAAGAAGCGACTATTTTTTATGCCAGTGTGAGACACGAAATACTTACTTCGCTAACAACTTCGAAATTTGTTCTGTGTTCACTGTCGTGTCTCTTGTGTTTCATGCAAACTATAGCAAACAATTGATGGTAGCGCTGTAAAGTAGCGTGTTGACTGCACAATTCGAGAATGGAAAATGAAACCAATGAAATTCGTGTATTTCAAATACACTTCTTTCATTGGACACTGTTATGAATCATCTGATTTGTTTTATTCCCATTATCATTTGTATTGTAAAAATGTTTATTTTTTAGTGTGTGCATGTGGCGTCAAGATATATAAAATATTTTATCAATTTGAAGAGTGCAATGCGAGCCACATTAAATGGTTGTGTGAGCCACATGTGACTCGCGAGCTATGGGTTGGGCACCTTATATATATATATATTTGAAGACATTTAACAGATATAGTTTAAAATATACACATTACATAGAAGGCAGGATTTTAGGAATTATAAGCAGTCTGAGTTCTTTACCTTGATGATTGAGAAAAGAATTTCACTAGGAATCAGTCCATCGGTATTGTCACTAGATCTAGGGTAGCAGGATGATTTGAGATAGCACTTCATTTCATTGAAAAGACATATGTAAAGTTCAGTAGCACGGAGTACGGAAGCATTGTTAATGGGATCAGCATGTTAGAACGGAGGAACAAGGCAAAACTTATTACTCACAACACATTGCATAAAAATTACATCGGGTGTGGATTATGTCCAGCAGCATGGCTATTTAATGATCTCTCCTCCTTGGTGGATTCAAATCCAGCAGTATTTATACTTTTAATTTGAATTTGTAACTAGGCAACTACTGCTGGACCTGAGGTGGTTTACGCACTTAGATTTCATTTGAAATTGTTTGGCCGGATACTCTTATCTGGTAAGATGTTTGAAACAATGCAAGTTTGTTATCAGTTTCTCGAATGATTGTTTTAAAATGAATCTTATGATTTTAAAACAAGCTAGCATGGACAATTTCCACTAATGGGTTTATTTTATTATTACCAATTTGTAATCTTCTATTTTAATCTAAAGGGTCTTCCGGGTTATTGTTTTTAGAGAGACTTACTAACAAGATTGCATCATTTCTGGCTACAAACTTATATATGAAAAATATAATAAGTATCATATATAATATCTTATATATATATAATATACTATTAATTCAATCACAATCTCCTACGCTAAAATATACATATATGTTTATTATTTACGCCCGTATACACATGAGAATATTATTATTAGATTAAATATTAAATTAAGACACATACGTTTACATTATGTTATACTATTGGGTAAAGAAATATATTATTAGTTATGTGTATACGTGCGTAAGGACGAGTTTGAATACGGTTAGGTGGTAGGAGATTAGATGTGGGCTGTGAAGCAGGATCTGAGCATCAGATTATCTGCTTCAATATATATATATATTGTGCCCTTTTGTATGGGTCGCCATGAATTGTTGTATCAATTTATTAAAAATTTTAAATTTAAGATATATTTAGCTATATGATGTTGATTTTATTATGATAATCTTTCAAAAAGTTTAATTAAAGTAATCTATGAATATTTGATATGTGAAATTGTGCTAATGTTTGAGAGAGACGTTTCAATAAAAAGTGATAATATTATATGGTTGGGAAAACTGGCCATGATTAATACTGCATTAATAAGTTTTGTAAATAAATGTTTAAAGCTAAAAGTTTAAAAAAGACAAGTTAAAATTAAATGCATATATTTATTGTTGATAAAGATTAATATTTAATAAGTGAATGTAAATATTTTAATTGTTAATAGTATATAATAGAAGATTAATATTTGATTTTAATAATATCGAATTATTATTTTAAAGTTGCTATAATATATTATTTATTTTAAAAACATTTATTTTAAAAATTAAATTGTTAGTTTATTTTTAGATATTACAAGCGTTTGTATCTGTGTTGTAAAACAGATGATAGATAGACATATGTACACACATGCTTGTAAGTTTTTTTTTAGTAAAGTTGCAAAACTGTTCTAAAATTCTATTATAAAATTTATAAATATTATATTGGCTATCACGAGATAAAAATAAAGATAATTAATGTGAAATATTAAATCTGATTTTTAAAATACTGTTTAAAAAAAAAACGTAACGAATAAAGATAGACTTAGTTTGTTTAGAAAAATAGTCTTATAAAAGTTAAAAGTGAAATAAAGTAAAAAATATATTTTAAAAAAATGTTTAATGGATTTAAATAAATGATAAAGATCAATTTAAGAATTTAATAATGTAATAAATAATAAATATTAAATAAGTCATTATTTATTTTTAATTCTGTATTGTTGGTAAAATATGTAAATAGGCTAGCAAGGTGATTGTTTAATTTACCAATCAAGTGGGGAATTTATTCCGGTATAAAACTAAGGTTCAATTGTTCAGGGGGGATTATGATTATGATTTCTTTTAAGTGAAGTGTGCTATTAGATATAGCTAAGTAAAATTATAGACGCTCTCGTAATCGTTTTAAAATTATAAGAGAGTAGTTTTAAATAATTTATAAAAGTTTTACCGTTAAATATGCAGTGCTAATTTATTTATAATTCCCTATTGATCGTCTCTATCGAAGCTCAATTTACTATCAAATAATCATGAAAGCATCGTATAAGGATAAAATGTATTGGAGACTTTATACTAAAAATATAACAAACGCTGGATTAACTAGGAGAATTACTAGTTGGATAAAAGTAATATATTGGACATTATATGAATTTAAAAGTTGATTATAATTAATTTTTATAAAAAAATATTTAAAGAAAGATAAATACTTCTTTATGAAGAAAGTATTTTTAAATTACAAATTTAAGTATATATCTTGGTAAAGATATGGTAATTAATAATAATTGTAGAATTACTTGCCTTGTTAAGTCTTTGTAGTTTAAAAGACTAGATTTCGATAGTTTTAAAAGGCAAATAAATCGGAAGTTTAATTGGCAAAGAAATACCTGTAAATAAAATATTATATAGTAAAGTCTGGACGCTGGTCGTACAGAAGAATTTAGAAATTAATCTTACCTAAATATTTGTTAAAGAATGCGCAAATAAGTATACGTGGATATCCAAGTCAATTTATAATAATTAAATAAGAACATTATAAACTATTGACTAATCCTAGAAATAATAACTTTTAAATAATTTTTCTTTAAAGAAATGAATCCGGATCCTATAAACTATTTTAATTATTATTTTGTTTCTTATGGTGGAACTTATTTTATTTTATTTTTTAAAAAAAAAAACGTTTTCATTTATTTCATAAAAACTTTTAAAAACACGTGATGTACCGGAAAAGGAAGTAATGTTGGTAAAAGTTTGTGCCTAGGAAAAAAAGAACAATTATGGGTGGAAAGAAGACACCGTTGGATTTTATGTAACATATTTTGTTTTTCTTAACTAACATAGATATTTAATTATTTATTGATCTATTAAAGATAAGAGAGGTACATTTTTAAAAAAGTAACTAAATATTAATATAACACTTAATTTCATAAAGTTTATTTTTATATAATTATACAACACATAATATTTTAAAGAATAATTGTTGAGTATAAATGTGAAATTATTTTGTAAAACTGTAATCCTGGAGGACATCGTGTGGCGGATTATAAATTGGAGTATCATTTATGGTAAAAATTATATAATAGTAATAATTTGATGTATTTTGCTTTGTTTTCTTTAGATCAACCAAATATTATTTGATTGTTGAATGAATGTATAAATATTTAAAGAATATACACGCATAATATTAGTAATAACAGTTTTATTTTAATATGCATACTTTAAATTTATGATATAAATTTATTATGACGTAATAAGAGAAATCCATAAATAATTATATGATTCTTTCGTGAATAAGTTTTAATGTTTCTGTTACAATATTAGGAACTTGATTTATTATATTAGTATGAGTTATTTATATTACTTTTCAAGTTAGTAAGAGATAAAAATATCTATATTTTATTTTTTTTATTAGATAAGTTAAATTAATTTTATATAGAAATTTATATTTTGTTTGAAGGGTTTATCGTATATCGATGATGAGGTATAAGAGAGTTTGGATAGTCATTATTTTTTTTAAAAAATTGGTAAGCTGTTACTGAAGTTAAATAAGGTTAAAATGATATTTGTAGATAGAATTTTATTAGGAAGGAATAGGAATAACAAGTAGAGAAGAGTAGTAGTTTAAATAGAAAAGAATCATAGAATTTATTTTAATATAATACTTTATAAAATTTGAAGTTGTTGAATAATTTTAAATATTATTTTAAGAAAAGAACATATATGTATTGCATATTTTGGTAAGACATACATTATGAAATTACATCAGAATGAAGTAAATAATTATATAATCAATAAATGTCATTATATTATAAAGTTATATCAGTCTATATATTAGTTGATATTTGATTAATGCTAATAGTAAATGTAATACATACTAGTACATTATAATAGAAATAGCAATAATACTTAAGTGAAGTAGCATTTTAATTGTTAAAGTTTGTTTATTTTACCTATGCTACATAAGTGATATTTTACATAAAACCTTCTTTTGTATTAACTGATGACAAATGATATCTATTAAAATATAAGTTTACAAACTTAATTAAATGTTACTGATAAAACATTTAAGAAATGTATGGATTATCTATTTTGGATATGGAAATAGTAACAGTGTAAAATCTTGTATTATTATTATTTTTCTTATTTTTTTTATTTTCTTTGGTTTCCACTTGTAATGTACATAATGTATATAAGTTGTTTATTAAAGTTGATGTAAATAAATTTGTTTAAGTTGTTTTAAAAGTGTGTCGAATTCATTATTTTACACCACAGCATTTGACAACAGATAATTTGAATAAACATAATATTTGCACAATATGAATTTATTATTATTATTTTAAAAAAGAAACACAGTATTTTCTTAATATAATTTATAGAAATTGATTGATATTAACATATAATATTATAATGGTCACAAAGTACTTATAATGCACAATATAAGAGTATAATATTATTTATTGCCACATATTGTTAAATTATAAGATTTAGTATATTTTTTAAATTAAGATACTATATGAAAATGAAAGACATGTAGATGATTCACTTATTTTCTTAATGATTAATAGTATAATAAAATAGATAAGATTAATTTATACACTAGAAATTATTATTGTTAGTTATTATTATTATGATAAGTTAGGTGTAGTTAGGTTTGATATTAAATCCCTTATCATGCCTATCTGCAAGAAATATTATTACTTTAAAATAATTAAAAGAACCTGAGATTATTTAATTACATTTCCTTAATAAAAGATTGAGATTTATTTATTATTATTATTGAAGTTAGTTAATTTTTATAAAAGACATAAGAGTGCTGTAGATGTAGTAATGAGATAATAAAGAGGTAATAGTATTCTTATGCCATTGAGATAGTGTCTTGGGAAGACATTAGCTCAATGTAAATTCAATTACCACTTGTAACTTCACTTCATAGTCTCATGATTTTAATAAATACTTATTTAATTAGTACATGATATTGAACTATATTAATTTTGGTAAGTTATAATGAATCTAATAAGATATAGTATTATAAAAATATATTAATGATAGTTATACATATTTTAGCCGAGCATAACGATTTAATTGAGCTAGTCATATTTTAACTTATATTATATATCAGGAAGTGAGGGTACAATATATATATATATATATATATTATATATATATATATATACAATATATACATATAAGTATTGCATTAAGTAATGTTATAGATGACTATTTATTAATCTGCATTATAGTGACATGTTTATTCATGTTTAAAAGAGGTTTATTTAAACTTCATTGTAACTATATTTCATACTCTGTAGTCAAGTTGCAATCTTTAAGTGTCCATATATATTCAATGGACCATTTGTAAAAATGGATTTCCATTCTTGCTATTAAAAGGTGTGAAAGTTGCCTTGACAGCAGTGAGAAATATTGATTACTATATTTACTGTGAGGTTGTGACTGGTTAGAATCTAATTATAATATATATATATATATATATATATATATATATATATATATATTTAAATATGCATATATATATATATATATATATGCATTTTAAATATATAGGCTGATATTTTAAGTGTTATTTTTGATATGTATAAAGGCAATTCTCACTCATATTAATCTATTGTATATGTAAAGGGTCATTTTAGTCCATTGTCATTATGTTCCCTAGATTAATATATACTTACCTTTATTTTCTCTTGCAAAGAAAGAAATGAGATGATTTCTATCTTATATTCATTATAGTGTGTCAAATAAGTAAAGTAAAAACAAATAAATATAAATTTATTATTTCTCCATTTCAGTCCCTCCTAAATAGATTATATATTTATATTCCAGGATATAAGAAAGAAATCATCTCATTTCTTTCTTTACAAGAGAAAAAATCTAAGGAACAAATAAATTTAGATTTATTTGTTTTTACTTTATTTATTTGACCCATTATAATGAATATGAGAATAATTAAATTTTATAACAAACTTCTTTGAATAAAAGAAAAGCACTCTGTTCAATTCCCTCCTACAGTACTTATCTAATAATGTATTTTTGTTAAAAAAAGACCAAAGACAGGAAGCAAATTTGTCTTTTTTGAAAAAAATGCAATGTCTCTTGATTTATAATGAGAATTATAAGACATGCAATTATTTTTGATAAATACTTTAATGTGTATTTTAAAAGAAAAGATCCAATCCTGCATCCTGCTCTTATATGCTTCTTAAGTCAACCTGGGGTTTATTCCTAATATATATATATATGTGTGTGTGTGTTTCTGTGAACATAAATAAATTAAACATTCATAATAATTGTTATACATTAGAGAGAGGAGAGACAGTACATCTGTATATAAATTAAAGATTGAAATATGCATTAGCTCTGTGAATAAACTAGTTAAACTATAATCAATTACTAATATGCTTGAATTTCATATATTTGATATTAGTTATAACAGGAGAAAGTAATAATTATTTTAATAGCCTATATTTTCATAGTCTTGTAAAATGTTGAATCATACTATATATATATATATATATATTGTAACGGGATGGGGTGGGTGAGAAATTGGTGGTAAGTATTATTGAACTGGGTGATGGAAACTCATCATCACTTCCAGTCCATTTAAAATGAAATATTTACAAAAGTATATTTAAGTAAAAATATTTAAGAGGAACATGATATCAAAATCTGTGAGAGCATTGAGAGATCAGAAGCTAACTCATAAGTGCAGCTAAAAGCATAATTATAAATTCAACCAGCATTATAATAAGTATAAGTAAATATTAAGAGAACCACCCATCATCATTGATGGGAATAATTAAAATAAATCAGAATAAAATCAACAGTCCATCTTGTGGCTGGATTTCAACAATAAAAAATATGAATCAACAGTCAACCTTGTGACTGGATTGAAAATGGGTCTTCTGTAGATCAGGCTAACTATTGAGCCTTTGCCAGCTTGGGCAATTATATAAACATAACTTGGATGCACCAGTTTAGTGCCCATCCATTAAAATACACAATAATCAGAAATAAAACAATAATGCTGGGACATTTAAAGCATGCTGATCATCATCAATGCTCTGGCCACTAAAGTACTATTAATGTACTGGCCAACTATAAACTTAACTTGTAATAAGACTAAAGTGAAATAAAAGATAGTGCATGGGCTTTAAAGAGTATCCTCTTTTGCGCCAACCAGGATGATGATGATCATCTCTGGATGCTCAAAGCACTAAACACATCCCCATTAACCGTGTCCGAAATCTAGCTCAGAGAACATGGGCTCTATTACTGTATGTGAACAAGAGATGATGGAAAATATTTTTAACAATTAAATAAGTTTATTAATAACAATAAAAAAATAAATGATTAAGGTCTTATAAGGGTTCTGATTTTGAATGGTATACAAAATTATATACACAACTAAAGTTATTATATGGTTTACAATATTTCAGTTTCTACAAACGCATATATGTATCCGTACATAGATAGGCGTTTTATAACATATGATTTTTTTCAAAATAATAAATGACATCTATTTTTACCTAAGTAGGTTTTGATATATATAAATATGCGCACAGAGTGCAGTACATTTGAGAAATAGACATATTTAAATGATTATACAATAAATGATTAAAATTTTTACATATACGAGTATGCATGTACACTGACTACTTTTATCTATTTCAACTTTTACAATAATATTATAATTTTCTAATACATAAATTTCCTACCTATTCGTGTGTATAAACAAAATATAGATACAATTTAAAATTAATTTTAATTTATAAGTTCTCAAAAGTATAGTCAATTTTTTTGACAGGTATTTGTTGATTAATTATCAACGTTTTTGGACCAATTTAAAAGATTTGCTTTTTCGATTTTAATTCAAACAAAATTATGCTTGCATTTAAATTATATATATATTTTAATGAATATGAAATTATTTCTTAGCAAAATATATATAGCAAATCGTCTCTCTTTTAAACATTTGACTGGAGCAAATTTTACTTTCAGTTACGAAGTTAAAATGTCTTTTATAAGAATATTTAAAAAAATACAACTCACTGTATACACATGCGATGTATTTATCTGTGGTTTCCTGCTTGCATAGATGAACAGTAGCATCAGTACACCAATTTATTCAAGCTTTCTCTTGGTAAGCTTGGTTTTCGGTCCATCAGAAAATGTAATATAGGTTTGTTGTCATCTTCAGGTAAAATTATCCAAGTAATTAGTTGGCATACCATGAGCTTACTTTTGTAGTCCAAGCATTTGTCAAGCTGTCTTCTAGAATATATTTAAACAGCTAGTTGATGCATTTGAAGTGACCCTGGCTTCACGAATCAAAACTGCAGTAAACTATAAGGCAGCTACAACTCCCTTAGATCTTCATAGAAGCTTTATATAACTCTGCTAGCTATTTTGTCCTCTTTTTTTTCAGGCTATTGATTCAGAAGTGACCCAGCTTCAAAACCAAAACTCCTGTGAAGTAAAATAGTAGCAGCTCCTGCCTTCAGCAACATTTATTCATGGTAGCTTTTCTTCAAACTCTCTCGTCAACTAAAAACAACTGCTGCACTTTATCAAGTTGCAGTAAAATATTGATACCAATTTTCAGCTGACTGTTCTTACAAAAATTATTATCCAGACTATGCAGTGGCCCAGTTGGCCACTGCTTAAAATATTACAACCAGACTCCTCTGGTCAACTCTTACAAACTACAAGCCAAAACTAACTGATATATTTTTTTATCAGTCTTTTATAACCTCATCTGAGGTGTTAACAACCCTTGTTAAAAACAGAGTTTTTATTTTTATCTCACTAATCTCTTTGAAAACACATACATGTTTTTACTTAGGAGATTCTTAATAGATAAAAAATTTGTTTAATTAATAAAAAAAATTTCAAAAAAAAGTATTGTGTTTTTACATTTCACAATCAGAATAATAATAATAACAATACAATATTTATATTTATTAAGACCTTTTTTAAAATATTATTTTCATAATGAAATTTTATTTTAAACCCAGAGTTATTTAACCCTTTACTTGTTATTATTTTATTTTAGAATATATAAAAATATATCTACAAAAATTTATTCTGTGTTTATTTCTACTTTTCCTTTATTTTACACACACATATATATATATTCACATACACTATATTAGTGTGTGTGATGTAACCCAACTGGTTACATTGCCCCAGTCTGAGAGAAAAGGAAAATAGAAATGAAACACCTATCTAACAATATTTACATAATCTACATATATAATGAAAACAAAGTTCATATCTAAAACTATGTACTCATCAATTTTTTTAGAGATCTGACAGACATCTGACAGTTAACAGAATGAATAGTGATCTGCAATTTTGAGATAAATAAAGAATTCAACCACTGGACTGTAAGTACACAATGCACCATGAACACCAAGAGTGCTACCTCAAATGAGACACTATAAGCTACTACAACCTATGATAAAGATAATGCAAAATCATTGCAAAGCCCTCTTTCATGGAGGGTCTGGGAAATACAAAACTATGCCCTGCTTCTTTTGAGTCTTATGGGGAAGGAAATATAAGCTATTCCTTGCTCCCTTTCTTTGGAGACTTAGAGGCTGAAATCATGGCAGGACTATGTTAGCTGCCTTATCAAAAACAATATGAAATATAAAAAATAGGTTGGAGCAAATAGTGGAGATACAACACCCTCAGAGTTGCATGAAAACACTGCACCCTCAAGCCAATGACAAAAATCTTTATCCATCATCAAAACTAAAAATACAGCTAAACAAACTTCAACAATCAAATACCAAATCCAATCTCCAAATTCATTGATTTTCTATTTAACTCTAAACATGAACCTTCTCAAACATACATGAAAATTACTATTTTATAATTTATAATCATCATTAATACTCTTGTCACATATTTCACAGTAATTTTTAAAATTAATTCTATATAAAATGCATATTTGTTCTTTCTCAGTCGTGGTTTGAGATCATGTTGATAATTTTGAAGTGATGATCACCAGTATGTGATCATCATCAGCCCTCATTGGGCAGCCATCTATAATGATTGCCACAGTACATGATCATCATCGGCCCTCAGTTAGGTAACCATTTATAACAGGATGGGGTGGGTGAGATAGGATATATAAAGGATGACTGAACCTGGGGTGATGGGGAAACACCATCAGCCCCAAGTCAATACAAAATCAATAATTTATAGAGCATAATAAGTAATGAGATATTTAATAATAAAAGTAAAATGAGATTAGAGAATCTCTGAGAGAATTGAGAGATCATTGTGAGATCAGAAGCTAACTCATAAGAGCAGCTAAAAGCATAATTATAATTTCAACCAGCATTATAATAAGTCAAAGTAAAAATAAGTAAATATTAAGAGAACCATCCATCATCATCATTGATGGGAATAAACAAATCAGTACAATAAATCAGAATAAAATCAACAGTCCATCTTGTGGCTGGATTTGAACCATAAAAATATAAATCAACAGTCAACCTTGTGACTGGATTGGAAATGGGTCTCTGTAGACCAGGCTAACTACTGAGCCTTTTGCCAGCTTGGGCAATTATATAAACATGACTTGGATGCACCAGCTCAGTGCCCCTCCATTAAAATACACAATAATCAGAAATAGAACAATAATGCTGGGACATTTAAAGCATGCTGATCATCATCAATGCTCTGGCCACTAAAGTACTATTAATGTACTGGCCAACTATAAACTTAACTTGTAATAAGACTAAAGTAAAATAAAAGATAGTGCATGGGCTTTAAAGAGTATCCTCTTTTGTGCCAACCAGGATGATGATGATCATCTCTGGATGCCCAAAGCACTAAACACATCCCCATTTATCCATGTTCGAAATCTAGCTTAGAGAACATGGGCTCTATTACTGTATGTGAACAAGAGATGATGAAAACCATTTTTAACAATTAAATACATTTATTAATAACAATAAAAAAAATATTTAAGATCTTATAAGGGTTCTGATTTTGAATGATATACAATATTATATACACAATTAAAGTTATCATATAAATTTACAATATTTTTTAATAAATTTCTACAAACGCATATATATATATATATATTCGTACACAGACGAGTGTTTTATAATATACAAGGAATACATTTCAATTAAACAAAATCATTATATAAAAAAAAATTGATTAAAATTTACATATGCGTTACAATTGACAACATACGCACATATACATGTGTGTGTGTGAAATAACCTATTTGACTTGTTACAAAATAATTATCAAACTCTTAAATTATATGAAATACAATAAATGATTGAAGTTTCAGTTAAAGGAAATACATTTTACATACTAGGTTTACTGAAACACGTATATATAATTTGCACAGACATATGAAACATTAATTTAGCTACAATAAAATTATGAAAGATTATTTTCGCAATTTAATCTTGAATATAGTCCTTTTCTTTAAAATAAGAACTATCAAATTTTTGACAGTTAATTGATTTAAAATGTCTTTCTTTTTTCTAGTCTAAAAGATTTTTGAAAATCTTTTTCTTGATTATTAATTATAACTTTCTTTGTAGTTTTTTTCTTTCTAAATTATGAATATAACTTTAAACATTTTTTTTTCTTCTAATAAACGATTTTAAACTAATATTGTTTTATATATTTCTTTCAGTTATAAAAATGCCTTTTTACTAAGGAAATTGTTTAAAACTTCCTTATCATATATAATGCTACTCACCACCAGTTGTATATACGTTTATCCATGTTTCTCTGCCTTTCAGCAAGCTGGAAGATTTTTGTCATCATCAGGTCAAAGTATAATCCATCTATAATGTTGGTCCATAATTGGTATCCCGTCTATGTAGAACTGTTTTAGACAAGCAGCTGTCTTTTCCATGTTTAAGGCTATGAATTACAGCACAAAGAAGTGGGTCATTTACTCCATGTGAATTCAAACTCCTACTAAGAAAAACAGTCTATTATCTTGCTTTCAACTACACCAACCTATGATAGCTACTCTGCAAATTTTCTGGTCAGCTAAAACCAACTGCTGCACTTCATCACGTTGCAGTAAAATATTGAAACCAATTTTCAGCTGACTGTTCTTATAAAAATTATTATCCAGACTATGCAGTGGCCCAGTTGGCCACTGCTTAAAATATAACAACCAGACTCCTCTGGTCAACTCTTACAAACTACCAGCCAAAACTAACTGATATATTTTTTTATCAGTCTTTTATAACCTCATCTGAGGTATTAACAACCCTTGATTAAAAACAGAGTTTTTATTTTTATCTCACTAATCTCTTTGAAAACACATACATGTTTTTCCTTAGGAGATTCTTAATAGATAAAAAATTTGTTTAATTAATAAAAAAATTTTCAAAAACAAGTATTGTGTTTTTACATTTCACAATCAGAATAATAATAATAACAATATAATATTTATATTTATTAAGACCTTTTTTAAAATATTAATTTCATAATGAAATTTTATTTTAAACCCAGAGTTATTTAACCCTTTACTTGTTATTATTTTATTTTAGAAAATATAGAAAAATATCTACAAAAATTTATTCTGTGTTTATTTCTACTTTTCTTTTATTTTACATATATATATATTCACATACACTATATTAGTGTGTGTGATGTAACCCAACTGGTTACAATATATATATATATGTTTATAATTAAGGTTTTTGAGTTCAATGGTCATTTGACCACATTTTCTTTATATTGTGCTACTTGGTGATTCTTGGAGTCTCAGCACTTACTTATTGCTCTTGTTGTCATTCTTCATGAGCTAACACCTCTCTGGATTACAACATAGATTGAATCCTACAATCTTTATATGCATCTAGACACAATCTTTATATGCATCTGGACACAAGTAATCATAATCCATTCCTGAGCTTGGTTTATGGAATGGTGAATGAATACCTATATTTTAGAGACTAAGTGCTATTCAGCCTCTTGTTAGCCTTTAATGAAGCCATCATGCCTTGGGACTCACATTTTAAACTCATGAATTTAATCACCAAGGACCATGATACTTTTTTTATTATTTTCTTAAAACCTTGCTTTTGTATGATCAAACTGTTACTATGTAAATCTGTTAAAGTAGGGCAATACTTAAACATGCTCTGCATGGTATTTGACAAGTTTTACTGGATAACTATACATTGTAATTTTATCTGAGAGCTATAAATCACTGTCTCTCCCTTTCAAATGTAAATAACCTGTTTGTCGACCCAGTGTATTATCATTTTTTATAAGTACTAATTTAATTGTTTACACAAATTGTTGGATCTCATTTATTATGTATGCATACTGTTGCAAAAGAAATAGCTTGCAGCACTTTTATTTAATCTTTAAATTGTTTTGACTTTATAAATAATAAATTTTATTCACTAGTACTTTAAACATATGGATTGTCTTTATCATCATATATATAAACCTGATTTCCATCTACTAAAATTTTCCTATTTGGATGTCATTTTTTCCTCACCACTGGGCATATATTAAAGAATTAATTTTCATGAGGTTTAGGGAGTAAGTTGCTTGGTAGTAATCTGGAGGAGTAGATGAGGTTTGAACCCCTCTACCTATATCTCTAGGTTAAGTTAAAGCAGCCCTACTTTTCTTACATTATAGTTTTTTGTATAATCTGGCATCCCAAGAGTAGCCTTACTGCTAGAGATAGACCATGAGATGTTATACATGAAAATTTGATGATCTGGAATTTTTTTGTAAAAGCAATAGTAAATGATAAAAATGTTCATTTTTTTCCTCCTGCACTTTCTGCTCTCTTTATGATTTTGTGTTGCTAGAATATATATATATATATATATATTCTAGCAATTCTATGGTATCTATATATATATATATATATATATATAATTAGATACCAACTAGTCACCAACCTAAACATTCACAGTAAATATAGTAATCAATATTTCTCACTGCTGTCAAGGCAACCTTCTCACCTTTATATATATATATATATATATTCTAAAGTAAGTTAAACCAAAGTTTTGTTTGAATATAAAACCAAATTATATGTTAACATTTTGTTCTTTCTTTTACTATGTACAGGAACAGAGTGATCAAACAAAGAGTAAAGAAGTGAAGGGGTCAAATTGTAATAAAAAAAATTCACATTATTATTATTGTTATAGTGAGCTGTATATTGAGTACACATAGTTACAGGGAATGGTCACATATGATAGCATATAGAAATAAAGAAAAGTGAATATGGTAGCAGATGAATAAATAGACATGAGTCAGGCAAGCAGTATGATTTGAATAAAGTACAAATAAAACTTAAGGAAAACCAAGCTGGAATACTAAGAGAAGCAATGGTTGAGAGGATGATTAGGAGAAAAAGCAAATTATTTGAAGAAAGAAGAAAAATAGACATTTTAATTTGTGGATATTACTAATGCCAAAAATGAAAAAAAAATAGGATTTTCCCCCAGGAAACATGTATGGCCTAGAAGAAGAGATATGCAAAAAAAAATCAAACACAGATGTATCATTGTCAGATAGTATAATGGAAAACAGTACCCCAAGAATAGGGACTATAATTATGGATACACCAGACCCACAATGGGCAAGACAATTGAGGGTAATGGTAGAAACTTTGGAGAGAAGAATGGAAGAAGACAAAGAAGAATAGAGACAGTACAGAGTAGAACTCAACAGGATAAAAGAAAATAGAGATTAAATGTAGATAAAAATAACACAGGCATCAAGAGATGAGAAACCTCAGAATGTCAATAAAAAGAGCACTAAAAGCAGCTTAAAAAGTGATAGCAAAGAAAGTACAAAAAGCATAGAAAGAATAGATAGTCCATTGGTGTCAAAGCTGATCATATCAAGACTTTTTAGGATGACAGAGAAAAAAAAATGGGATGGCGGGTTTGCAAAGTCTACATGAATTGTTATGTTCCAAGAATTAAAAAATATGAGAAAATAGCCATCACAGCTAACCATTTGCATGGATCTGCCAAGGATTGGTGGGAATGTGTGAACAGAAACCTATAACATTCAAAGACTACTGCCTTACTTTACTTAAGAGCTTTTGGAGTGAAGAGAGAGACGATGGAATTTTGCACAGGGTATCACAAAAAAAAATACTGCATGTCAAAAGAAGAAACACACCCAGTTTTTCTTGTGCCAGTTATCATTGCTAAAGTCACTGCATGTCAAAAGAAGAAACACACCCAGTTTTTCTTGAGCCAGTTATCATTGCTAAAGTCACTGCATGTCAAAAGAAGAAACACACCCAGTTTTTCTTGTGCCAGTTATCATTCCTAAAGTCACTGATGGTTTTCCCTTTGTCAGAGGGGCAGATAATTTGAACTATAAGGTATAATATGCCCCTTCACATACAACAATTGATGCTAGGCATTGGAATTATGGAATGAAAGAAATGGCAGATTTACTGACTGCAATAGATTTTGGCAATCTAAATAAAGAGCACACAGACAAGGGAAAAAAATTTGAGATGTCTAAATTACAAGTGGCAGTTATCAAAAAGTGTTAGAAGATTGAGCATCAGAATAAAACAATATCTGAGACATAACATTCCAATAATATATAAACCTCAAGTGGAGCTCCAGGACAAAGTAGAAGATGGTGCTTGAAAAAATGAGAGAGTGGCATCTGCACTCATATATGAACAGAATGAACTGGATCACACATCACAGTACCATGACAGTCCAATGATTTAAGCAATACTAGAAAATGTCTCACCAATGGCATTACTAGACACCAGAAGCCAGGTGTCACTGGTCTCCAAAGAATGGTGGGACACAACACAAGAAGCACAGACACTCCCAATCTTACTGGTATGGGTTACTCAAGTAATTTTAGTGAATGGAGAAAAGGTCAGGATAGGAACACATTAAATGGTGCTTGATATAAACATAGGAGCCATGAAATTGAACCACAAATTTCAGACAATGCCCAGTCTAATCCAGGACATATTATTGGGGTCTGATTTTTTGGATAAACCTGATTTACAGATAAATTACAAAGATAAGCCATTTGTTTTCTATGAAGACAAACTCTGTTTCTACAATGGGAAAGCTCCTGCTACTTCCAATATTAACTGAATACAAGGTGCACCCAATCCACTACCCACAGAAAATGAAACAAAAGGCCAAAAGGAATTAAAGGTGGAAGATAAGGGTGGATGTCAACCTGCTTTCAAGCAATTTAGATGTTTATTTGGTAGTTGTGATTGATTTCCTAAATGAACTATGATTGAGCATGTACAACAAGTAACCTTATGAAGCACCACCAAAAACCTATGGTTGAAACCAATTATTCAAACAAACAGACTATAAACTATTAATGCAAACCACAAGCCAGATTTTCCAATAATACAGGGGGAAAATGAAAAACATTCACATGATAAAGGATTGGTAGGATGGAATTTCAACTGAAGTTCTGATAAAAAATTAGAAGTGGAGACATTGAGACACAATGCCTTTCTAGTAGAAAATGAGAAAGGGATTACTGGACCAGTCAGTGCAAAATTTTTAAAACCATACCAGAGAGGTGATGACAAGGCCCAAAGAGGAAGGTCCATTTCTAAGAAAATCATCTAATTAGGATGATATATCCTAAGAACAACAAAAAAGTCAGGTAAGACATTTATTGAAAAAAGAACATGATATGATAGTCAGTTGTAAAAGGTTTTTTATAATTATTATTATTATACCATGATATATAAATGATGCAATTTGAGCATTCCTCCTATATAACTCTATTTCACTATTCAGTCAGAGAAGTTTAGACATTTTTGCTTGCTTTTTTTATTGGGTTCTAGGAATATGAGGCTATACATATATGCTGGCTTCACCATTCACTATGGACTAGTTAAAGACCCTAAGGCCAACCACAATTTATGTGTATTAAACTAAATAATGACAAAGGCACAAATAATTATATAACAAAATAGTTGTAGATCAAAAGACAATGAAATAGTAATAGGAAGTTTAAACTGTTATTTTGTTTGGTTTTGTTAAAATACATTTTGAAAAATTATAATTTTAATTTATAAACTGAAAATTTTTTATTGATAGATAAATGTGAATTCCAAAGATATAGATTCTATTAAAAAGGAATTTAATTTAGAAAAATAATTAAAACCAAAATTAATTAAAATGTAAGTTAACAGGGGAAACTAAACAATTTGGCATTGGTCACTATTAATTAGTAAATGAAATGTAGAAAGCAATTAAGAGGGGTAAAGCTCTTGTTAAAGACATCTTATGTTTAAACAAAATTTTGTTGAAAAAATCTTTGTGGTAAAATCTTACTGAAGATCACCATGAAACCTCTGCTACACTGTACCTTAAACCATTATCCATTGGTGTTTTAGAAGGAGCATGATGACACATGGGCTGTGGTAGAACCGTGAAACTCGATCTTGAACTATGGTCAACTGTTTCAATATTTTACATAAAATGTAAATAGGCCCATATTTCTTTAGAAAAACGATAGATGAAGATCTGACTTTCAATAAATGATAAATATCTTATAATAAAATATAACAATTAATATATTAATTATAAACAATAGTATAATAAAATATTCAACGATAAACATAATTATAATAATAACAAGTTCTCTAAAGATTTTATATCTTATTGCCCTGTTATTTCTATTAAATGTTTTCTAATCTGAATGAGGAATACCTATATGTTATCAAATAAAGTGATGTGAACTATTACTCACTCTATATTTTTCTGAAAATCAAACATTAACTAAAGGTAAGATATAGTAATGTTTCATTGCATCCTTATGTGCTTTTATGAAATTGGAAATTATTGCTTAACTTTTTAGAGTGAATAAACAAGCTTATAGTATTGTTACATTCAAAATAGTGTTATGAGTCTGCCTCATCTAACAAATAATGTTCTATGGTTATCAATACCATAAGAGTACTTTAATATATTGCCTAGTATTCACATAATCAGATGATTATTTCTTGGGTAAATAGGAAAGTTAACCCTTTATTGTTACTTCACTCTTGACTAAATTATGTTTATTACAGAAAAATCTGAGGTTAATTTTAAAGGATCAATAAAACATATAACAAGGAAACCACTTAACTGGGCTGCAGAAATTCTACATTAGTTTAAAAATTAACATAATGGATATCCAATATAAATATAATAACAAACATATATTTATACCAATTTTATTGTTAACCATAAGGCAAATTACATGTATCTTCTTTATACCATTCCTTTCTGGAAAACTTTATTTGAAATAACACTAATAATGATTTTAACACTAAAATAATTAAACAAATATTATAATTCTATAATATCTGTTAGCTGATAGTCCATGGTTTTTAAATAATGTTCATAAAAATTTATCTAGGCACATTTAAATATTCAAAATCATGTCAGAGATTATTTGGAGTTTTATATATATATATATATATATATATATATATATATATATATATATATATATATATATATATATATATATATATATATATATATATATATATATATATATATATATCACATTAAGTTGTAGCACTTAATTCATGTGGGAATATAATCAATTTTGGAAATTGATTTTTCCAGAATTTTTAAATAGATCACAATTATTTATTAGTATGCCATCTATTTTGTCATATTAATAACCCATTTATGGAAATAACTTTTGTAATTTATAACAACACTGATGAGAATTTACATAGATATTATAATAATGAATGTTAATCCTTTATCCTTAAAGATTAAATTGTACTGTAATATTATAAACAAACAAATCAAGTAGGTAAAGGAACATTAACAGAATAATCAGAGATTTTGATAACTTTTATAAAGATAAACTGCAAAAATTTGATTGAGTTTATAATATTTCACTATAGTCAGGTCATTACACTATTATCCAACAACTCAAATTTATTTATTAAGGCTCAATTTTCAGATTTGAGTGGTTTTTTTTTCACTAATGCAAAATTAGTATTACTTTAATCCATAATTTTTTTATGAATTTCATCATTATGCATGTAATCCCTCAAATAGTTATAACGAATATCATTTTCAGAAACCTATTTTAGTTTTAGAAAAGACACAAATGATTGTAACATTCTGATCTCAAGTAATAATATTCTTAAGCAATTTCACCAATGAATGAAAATATTACATTTTGTTCCTTATATGTAGTAGCAAATGATTTTCATTGCTAATATTTCTTATTTTTTCCATTTAAGAAGACTCAAAGAAATGTTTGCTAATTTGGAAAATGGTTTTTTCTAATCAGCCATTTTGTTGAAAGCTAATAAATGGCTCATTTCAGGTCTAAAACTTATATCATCCTGCAGATAGTGATTTAAACAAAAATTCTCCAAATTTTAGTAGGTGTTAGTATTTATAAATTGCTACTATGTGATCTGTGATGTCAGAATATTACCCAGAATACTTCATTTTTTACATTTGTATGGAGAAGTTTGCTTGGGTTGTTATGAAGACGATATGGAGCAAGCGGTTTTAAAAGTCTGGCAAATTTTAGAGCATCAATTTTGAAATTGAAATATTTTAAAATAATTAATAAATATTATTTTCAAAAGTACAACATTATTATACACATTAATTACAAAATAAAAACACAATTGTTCATTTTATAAATAAACATTAAACTAATAATTTTATTTTATCAAATTTTAAAGTTTTCAATTTTAAATGAATAATCTGTTTGTTCAATATTAATACCAAATCCATTTAATCATTTTATGATTACTTTTGTTAAATTAATTATGTTTTAAAATAAACTTTCATGCAAACTCTCAAATTTTAGATACCAAATGATTAAGGGGGCAGATCTTCCAGTATACATTAACATTGCCTCCCTTTGAATTCACTCTGAATAAAGAATCAAACCCTGCTGAATTCCTACCCTCTATTACATGGAGACTTCCTCTTCTATTATCACCTTCCATGGAATTCCTCCACAATTTTTCTGCTGCTGTTAGAGGAGCCACTTGGTGAAGAACTGCCTGGTCAGAATCTGTCACAATTGTAAAAGGATCAAAAACAGAATGCAGCACTGTAATACTGTTTCAGTGATACTGGCCATAGATACATACATTACTAAGTCTGATTTTGTGGCATCAGAAACAGTGAAGAATACTGTCTTCCCTCAATCAGCTCCAGTCAATGGAATTATGACCAACCCTTTGCTATCTCCTACTCACTCAATGAATGCACTTAATGAATCATTTGGTTGCATCTTTGTTTATGGAAGAGGCACCTCAACTGCCTCAATCTATGAAGAAGAAGGTGAAAAAAATTAATAAAGGCCCCAAATCAACCAAGGGAAAAATTTGCCCCAATAAAGTAAACAACAACAATGTTAGTTCTTCAGATCAATAAGAAGAACTACAAGTACTATCAAGCTAGAGATTTCAGAGAGTGGAAAGTGAAGGAAACTAGGTGGCAGAGAAATTGACAAAAAACTCCAGATAGTATTGTATGATGTTTCTGGAAGTTCACTCTTAGATGAGACCAATCCAGATCTTGGGAAATCTATGGCTTACTTTAATAAAAATAATGATCTAATTGTTTATGGTGCCCTTGAGGGGAAGTGGTGGCAGTGTGAAGGTGAAGTTTGTCTTGAGATCAATACTCCTAGAGATTTAACAGATGAAGACATCAAATGTGATGTTAAACAGTCATATCTAAAGTGTATTGTTAAAGGGAAAGTTCTTATAGAATTTACTCTCGGGGATACAGTTATCATTTAGAGGACTTGTTTGTGCATAGTGGATAAAGGGCTATTGCTTATTAATATGGCAAGGACAAGGCCATATGACAAAAATAATTGGCATGATTTATTTACAAATGACTTTATTAGAGATGTGCTTGTTTTTAATCAAATGAATAAGAAAGACTGAAACTGTTCAATGAATAACTTTTGCTATGAATGAGAATTTTAAGGAATAAAGGCTAGCAATTCCTTTTCAGAAACATTATCCTAAGGAAATTTATTTCTTCTCATGAATACTAGATACTCCAGTTTGAATTTATCTAAACAGAATTCTACAACGATTAACTCAGGACTGACATGATATAAATATACTTTATCAACATGTGTAATACTCAATTTTAACAAAAATAAAGCTTTTTCTTTAATAATAATAAAAAAAAAAACCTGGGCCCTTCCCGTTGCTCCTATGGATCCTTGTAATCCACTTAGGTTATGTAATGCAGGATATGTCATCATTGAACCTTTTCTTCTTTGAATATCATTTAATGTACCCTAATTTTAACCTCATTATATGAGTTGTAACCAAATTATAGAAAAAAATTTTCTAATATTTTTGTAAAAAAACAACTTTCATGCAAACACACATACATGTTTAAACATAATGTTAAAATTTTCTATTATGGTTGAATATAATATTGGTATGTCTAACTCTCATAGTACAATTATTATTGTATTAATATTGTCTTAAATATCCTGCTTTATCCTAGTTAATCTAGCATATTCTGTTTAGTGTATTTTTTTATAATATTAGTTTTATGTGTATGGAGGTATTATTTTTCATTATAAAAAATTAACTGTGCTTTAAAAGAAAGAAAAATTTAGTCACACATATTCTGGTACACTATAATAAAGGCTGTTGAGAAGACATCATGAATAATATTATTAATATAATATATTGGGTAGTATTATAATGTAAATATCACCTTAAATTTATTATTGATCACAATAATATGTTAATAGGAATGGAAATTGGTTTTATTTAATAAGCCAATGAAATTGTATAGTTTATGACTATACTTATTGATTCAAATATCAAAATATAAAGTTACAATATAAAAAAATATATAGGGTATATGAGCAGACTTTCACATGACCCATCACCCTCCACCCTATCTCATAACACTGATACACTCAAACACATATATGCTGAAAAGATAAATAATCACCAAGATATATATTCCATGCTACACCAGCAATCATCAGTTGGTCCAGATTACCATCTCTACACATATATGCTATAAGTGCTCATATATATATATATATATATATATATTAAGATAGCCAAACCTCATACTTTAATGGACAGGCTTCAATCTACTCCACACTCCAATTCTTCAACCATCCATCCAATTGAAAATCTGATTATGGAATGCTCAGCCACCCCTGAGGACGAGATTCTTGTCACACCCATGTTGACCTAAGGGCAATCTGATCCCTCATGTACAGGACATAATCCATTTAATACATATACAAGGGATGGGCATATATCTCTATTTATGTAATAACTGAAACACACAGGCTTATTATAATATATAAATAAGTAAATAATAATTATGGTAAGGCAAAATAAGCATAACATAAATTTAATAATCAGCTAGGTCAAGTTTTCGATACGGAGTATGACAAAAGCATGATTGAGAAACAGTTATCTAATTAAACGAGTAAGTCAATTATTTTATATAGCGGCTGTTTATTTTATAAACTATAATATTTTAAACAGCATTAAACTGTTGCACATGTGCTTTAGATTTTTAAATATAAAAGACTTTATCATGTGGTTGTTGAAGTGTTAGTATTCATTCATTTTATATTTAAAAATCTAAAGCGCATGTGCAACAGTTTAATGCTGTTTAAAATACTAATTAAAGGAAGTAACAAAGTCGAATTACATTAAATTCACTTATTCGATTTATAGAAAATTTCGTACAATCTTTAAAAAAATAATGTTGTTTAAAAACAAAAAAAAAAACATAATCATTCTCAACTGAACATAAGTTTTTATCATAACTAATATATTCAGGCTGCGAATGATAGCAATTATAACAAAAATAAACAGCTGAGATTGATTGTTTTTTGTCAGTCATTGCTATCTGAATGATTATAAAAAAATTATAGATGATATAAGTTAATATTTTTCTATTACTGTATATATTGTAATAGTACAAATAGAAATAGAACAGGTTATAAAAATCATCAACATCAAAATACTACATTGTTTTTACTGAATATAAAAAAAACACCAGCATTGATATAATAATTCCAGCATTTTGATATATTTATTATTGCAATTTTAGCATTTAAGTTTGTGCATCCAGATGAAATACTGATGTTTGCTTTTATAATATGATCTAGGAGTTGACCTCAGCTAGATAAAGATTAGTATCAGACTTTATAGTGCATTTTGCTTAAATCGAATTGCAAAGAATAACTGTTGACTTTTGATGATTATTGCTGATGTTATGCTTATAACTTAAATTCATATTGCAATGAGATGCTGATTATTTGCTTATTTTCTATTTATCCATGTTGAAAGTTATCCCATCTCTCCAAATGTATTCCCCCTGTCAAACCTGTGTCCAATGATAATTGACTTTTGGTAATCAGAATTACAAAATGACTACATAAACTGGAGCTCAAATATAACTTTATACCAAAAAAAACAAAAGCCTGTATTTATTCTGTAAAATTATAAATAAAATCAAAAATAATTCTATGAAATATGTGAAAAAGAGTTTATGTTTAACATAGGAGAAAGAAAGATTTTAGAGATGTGATAAAGCTTTTAACTGTTGGAGTTTATTTAGTTGTATCTGGAATTTCTGTGATCAATGGAGGATTTTATTATTATCTTAAGAATGCAATGTTTTCATTTACCTCTACAAAGTTCTATCTGAGGCACTGCATGAGCACACTTTTGTGTTCTAAATTCATCTGCCTACATCCAATAAAGAAGCAAGACATAACTTTCAAGTTCTTAAAATTATAATTACTTATCATAGACATTTTACATAGTCCTATACCATGAGTCCACACTTTCTAAGACTCAATAAAGCAAAGTTTATTTTTAAGGGAATTCCTACTGTATGAATATATTATAATCAATCTCTATATCTTAGAAATCTACATAGGTGAAGCTTATACTTAAGGTTGTAGGTAGTGTAGTGGTTAAAGTGAGGTAATTCTTCCATTTGGCTCTTGCTGCATTGTCGAGTGGTTGAATGCTTTAACTATACAAATATATTCAGTCTTTAAATTGTTAAATGCCAGTCAGATCTGTTAAAAAATAAATATATATGAACTTTATTTTGGGTATATATGTATATTATAAAAACAAATTACTGAGGAAATTAGTCATGCACGTTTGAATATACAAATATATTCAGTCTTTAAATTGTTAAATGCCAGTCAGATCTGTTAAAAAATAAATATATATGAACTTTATTTTGGGTATATATGTATATTATAAAAACAAATTACTGAGGAAATTAGTCATGCACGTTTGAATATACAAATATATTCAGTCTTTAAATTGTTAAATGCCAGTCAGATCTGTTAAAAAATAAATATATATGAACTTTATTTTGGGTATATATGTATATTATAAAAACAAATTACTGAGGAAATTAGTCATGCACGTTTGAACAGGATGGATATCGAGAACAAAGGAAATGAAATAAATTAGACTGATTAGTAAAGTCAGGCTCAAAAAAATGCAGATCATAGATATTAGATAAAAGTGAAAAGTACATGGAAAATGTTGTGATGTGAGGATTATTTTATGAAATATTATTTTGATAGTTTGCATGTTTGTAAGATTAAAAATAATTGAATACAAACTTATATGCTATCAAAGGCAAATTGAAAAAAATGGAGAAATAGCATAATCAAGAAAAAATCATCAGTTTAAAAGAACCCAAAAGTAGAGGAGATGACAATGTCAGCTCAGATGTGGCAGATACTGCTATATAAAATGGACAAAAATGAAATGAGGGCAGAATAATGTCAGATGCGATTAACAAAAATAAAGGAAAGCAATCCACAAAAAGAAGAGTTCGTGGTAATGAAACTCAAAGAAAGCAATCAATAAAGGAATGAAAAATGTAAAATAAATAAAAGAATGGCAGATGCTATTAGAAAATTTTAAAAAGCAATCAACAAATAGAAGATAATCAAAAGAAGTCTGAAGAAATGCAATTCATAAAAATAGAAGAAGACAATCAAATATTGATGAAGATGAAGTAAATTGATCAGAAATAAGAAATAGGTCATCAAAAATAAACTAGTGGTTATAAAGCTATCTAGAATATAATCTGAACAATGAAGGAGACAAGCAGAAGCAGAACAAGAAAATAGAACATGCAAATCAAAAGAAGTTTATTAATATTAGAGGAATTTGGTCAAAAAAGAAAGAAATAGACAATCAAAAATGATTTAGGTTGTTCAGAAAGCTGACTAGAATATATTCTAAACAATGAGGAATAAAAAATAATAAGCAGAACACAAATAGAAATTTAATACAAAATGTACAGACTATAATATGAGAGAAAACTAAAAGAATAGACAAAATTGTGGTAGATAAACAATATGAAGTTTATCTTGGTAGTCTAAAAGTAAATTGATATCACTTTTAGTTATTTAAAAAATATTTTTGAAAACAAAACAGTATGGAACTTACAAAATCGTATGCTAATGTTTGGTAAAAGCTGATCAAAATATGTAACTAATTTCACTAAAATAAATAAAGAAGAAGGAAAATACTCCTATGAGAAACTTTTAATTAGTCTTATGTTATTGATCTATCCAAAATTTTGACTATTTTTAATCTGGAAACCTGAAGCTACATATTTTTAATGGTTTGATGGTAAAATTTGAATTGTTTTAATACATTTATTTGTTTGTCAATTTGAAGAATAATTTAAAAATGATTTTAAAATGTTTTTGTCATTTTTTATTTTTATTGTTATTTTTTATTTTTATTATTATTTTTTTATTATTAGTTTGTTATTATTATTATATATATATTTTAATATTATATTTTTTTGTAGTTTAATTTTTATGTGTTGGGTTTTTGAAAGATTTGGGAGGATTTTGGTTGAAAGGGTTTGGATTGAGTTGTTTTTGCTTTATATTATTTTGTTTTATTTTACTTTTATATGGAAATATGAAGAATAATAATTTTGGTTGTATTGATATAATATTTGTCTAATTTTTTATGTTGTAGTTCTGATGAAGACTGCTAGTACAGTTGAAACTGTAAAATATATAAATAAAGTTATTTGCTTAAAGTGTTGAAGGAGTATTGATGAATTTATAGTGCAAAATAAGCTAACCTGAAATGAAAATAATTGTTAAATTGAAAATTTGGATGCTACAAGAAGACAAGTCTGCCTAAATTGGAAATGTTAAGTGGGAAACCTGGAGTTACATAAGCAAAAGAACAACTGGAAGAAAATAACAATTGAAAAACTATAATAAACAAAAATCTAACACCAAAAGTTTGACTAAATTTCTACCTGTAAGATTTACAAAAAGAGGCACTCAACAAAACCAACTACAAAATGAATATTAAACAAAAAATTCCTTGATAATACAACATACTGCTTGTGTGTACTCATATTTATTTACAAATGTTATTTTATAGGAAATTGGAAAATTCAATTATTTTAATAAATAGATATTTTTATTTTGCTATGTTAAAGGTTTTAGCAGAACATTCTCATTCTCGAAAGAAAAAGGGGTAAAAAGTTCAAGTTCAAATTATTTTCTTTCTTTATTTATTTAAAAATATATTTATTGACATTATAAAATTGTACAGATGCATAATAAATACACTTTGTTAATGTTGGCTCATCCATTGCTGGCGTTGGTCTGGAAGAAGTATGCCAGAGCCATTCTCTGCACTAGCAGGTTAATATATGAGTAAATACGTACTATTTTGTTGGTATTGCCCACCCCTTTTGAGGTTGACCCAATAATGCTAACTTATCAGCTGGGATACATGTAGTGTGAAATCAATGCCTCTCTAGTAGAATCCGACATGTTGCAACACAGACTACTTCTTCTACGATACACTACAATGTGGATATATCAGGTCCAAAATTCATGTTAGTCTGTGGGCCATACTATTATTAAACAAAAATCTAGAGGATAGTATCTTATCCTTGTCTTGAAGAGCTTTGAACTTATCGCAAAATATAGCATTGGGGTCCAGTGTTGGTAGTGTGAACTTTGTTCTGCACCTTGTGTACCAAAAAGCATATGTCAGGAAGATAGATAACCTGATTACTGTAAAGTCTCCAGAGAAGAGCCAACCCCTGATGTCCAGGATTTTATCCACTGCTATAATGCAGTGTTGAGAGATAACTCTTCGAATACTGTTATAGCCTGGACATATATTTAACAGATGATTAAAGGACTCCTCTCCTCTAGAACAGGCATGACAAATTGGGTCTATTTTATTTAGAAACCGCTTGTAGTATAAGAATGTATTAGTTAGCATGGAATCCACATTCACCTTGATCAGATAATCCAAAAGTTTGGGCTCCAGTAGCAGATATTTAAATATTGTGGTGATTTTATGATTGCTGCACCCTAGGTGAGCATAAATAACTGTATTTACAGGATTCAGCAGGTGATGTGCCTGCCAGATGTTGATTTTATTATTAAACTCTGTTGTTGAGTGCCCGATGTATAGAGATTGTTGTTTAATAATGGTGTCAAGCCATGTGTGTTTACTGGGGGAGGTCTGTCAGTAGGTATTACAGTCTCTATAATATCTGATAGAGGGTATTTTTTCCCAGGTTTACTAAAAGTGAATGCCCTTTTTGGAAATTGATTGTCTGTATTGAATGGAGACCCATACCGTTCTGTCTCCTGTAAAACTGAAGTCTGTGGATGTTAATTGCAGTGGTCCGACCTCTCCATAAGAGCTGACCACAGAGCCTCTGAATCTGTAAGCTGAATGACTTGGTAACTGTCATTATTGGCAGGTAGTAATTTATGCTCGCCATAATCTTCATATTAATAAGAGCAATCTTCCCTTGTAGGGACAGGTATGTCCTTGACAGCGACTGAACCACCTCAGTAGCATTGCTTATGATGGATTTTTGTAGGCAGACAGACATAGCAGTCTGTGACTTGAAGATAGGGAACCCCAGAAAACACTGAGGTTCCTCTAAAAAATTGGATAGTATTTTCCTACCAGTGTTGATGCATCAGGATGATGACTTGTGAGGATTGATGGATAATTTATAATCTTTAGTATAATTGGTAATTATGGAATGAAGTGTCTTCAGATATTTACGGCATGGAAGAATCACAAGTATGTCATCCATGTATGCAAAAACCTTGATGTTTTTCTTAAGCCGGGTCACATATATCCCTGGAAGCTGATCTAGCTCTTTAATCAGAGGGTCGATGTACTTTATGAACAATAGACCTCTCAATGATGAACCTTATGGTATGGATCTTGAAGGGCCAAATCCGTCTGAGTAATGTCCATTTATGGAAATATGAATATGCCTATTATTCAGGAGATTGTCCAATAACTGAATTATCTGTTTTGATATGTCCAACTGAGATATCAATTCAAGAAGAATGTTGACATCTACTGTATCAAAAGCATTGGACACATCCAGCTGGACTGCCACAGGCCAGGATTTTCTGTAGATCTAATGTGATCAAGCAGAATTTTCACTTCACCAATTGCAGTCAGTGCCGATGATCCCTTCCTTGCATATTAAGAGGCTGATATATCTTGTAGAATGGTATCCTGAATTTTTTCTTTTATTATACCCTCCATGATGTTGAACAAAATTGGTGTCATCGATATTGGCCTGATACTGCTAAGAGAGGTAGGATCCCGGTTCTTTTTAATGAATGGAACCATGGCGATTGGATAAATGTTAGGAATTACTCTCCTTTCAATGGCGAGGTAGGTTAACATGTTTAATATAATAATCCTCGCAGTAAAAAAAATTAAGTGAGTGAACACAAACTTCAGGATAGCATGAATCCCAGGATGAACACTGTCAGGGAGACCCTGCAACCTACTGGTGATGACTTGGAGTGCAATACCATGATCTGCCTCTCTGGTTGTGCCCACCCACTCCAAGGCAGAGTTTGTGTGGTGACCTAAGAGAAGGTTTTGAAAGTGGTTCTCTATGTGTAAAATCATATTTGCACCAGTAAATCTGCCACCAGTGATGAGCAATGAAGTAGGAACCTCCTGTTTCTTTCTGGCCCCCAGAGCCCACCTGAGATAGCCCCGGGTCCAGCAATGTTGAGCTGGCAGGTAATTCTTTGCATTTTTTGTAGCTATTATCTCTGCTTCTGCTGACTGTTTTGATCTGTATAAAGCTTAAACTCAAGTAAGTATTCAATGTTGTGATCCTGACCATTGAAGTTTTTAATTTTCCAATTCAGGCTGTCCAATTCATGCATCAGTGTGGTTGTTCCCTTAAGCTTGAAGGTGTATTGAGTAATCAGCGACTGAATAATGCCTATAAATGTAGTCCAGGCCTCGACCAGGTGTAGGTATATGAGGTTCACCTTGTGAAAAAGAATGTAGGCCTCTGAGAAAAATGCCTCAGTGGCATTGGTTTTAGTGAACATTCTGAGACTCCGGTTGATTTTAATTTGTTGAAAGTTGTTCAGCTCTATGGATGCCATAATCACAAAATGATCCAAAAAAGCTGTCGGTTGCAGTCTAGCCTCTATCCCATAGTGCAATTCAGCTCAGTAGAACATTAGATCAATGAGTGTGCGACTGTTTTTTGTATAGAATGAAAATGCATCAGGTGGAAAGAATCCCCTCCCATTGAGTAGGGGTAAATATTTATTTGTGAAGGATTCATAGGAGATGTTAAAGTCACCGAGCAGAATGGTAGGTGTATTATTATTAGTAGTAATTAGGTTAATTGTGTTGACTATTTTCAGCAGTGTTGCATGAACATTGGTGCTGTATACATAAATCACATTGAAAGTATTCAAGGAGAAGGTAAACTCCATGGCAATTAGGTTCTGATCTAGATATATTATTCTGAAGGAGGTTGGATCCAGAAGATTATTTATTATTACCCCAACTCCTCCCCTAGCCGCATGACCTGTAGATAAATGGGTGAATCCTATTTTATTAAGTTCTGATTTTATGAAGTAGTTTGAGTTTAGGTGATATTTAGTTTCCCCTATGAACAACATATGTGGTGAGTTTTGCCTAAAGAAATGACTGATGGCATTAATACGACCGAGGGAATTAATACCTCGGACATTGACAGCAGAGATTAAACATTTATTGTTATCCATTGCAAGGTGGCCCGCTAGATTCCACCACAGGCAGTTTCAATGAAGCATCAGCAGACTCTTTTTTTTTATTAATTTCCTTGCAGATGTTTGGAGGGATGTTTAAATCTGAAGTGGGGAGGTCCACAGGCAAACCATTGGTAGTATAACTAGTTAACAAATCAGAAGGAAGATTAATCTTGCATTTCTTTTCTGTGCCTCCTTTATGCTTATTGTTTGTTGCATTTGATATTGTGGGTTTAGACTTTTGCCTCACTGGGAATGCTATCTCTTCTTCTCCTGAGCTAGGACTAGATATAACCCATGGTTTTCTTTTATGACTGATATTAGGAGTGATGAATCTCTCCATCTCATCTGCAGACCAGGAAGCGGCAGAATCTGCCGGTGTTTGGTAAGGAGTGATATTTTCATTAGTCACAGCTATCAGTGTATCACTAGGACTTGGTGAGATGTTATATTTACCTTGGATGGAGTTAGGTTTAGGTATTTCTGTCTTTTTTTGGGTTTGGTTTGATCATGGTCTATATTGTTTTCACCAGCCCTATTACCAGATGCTGTAACTGAGCTAAAATCTAGGCCTTCATGCAAACTCCTAGGTCCAGAATTGTGTGAATCTTTTGGTTTTGATTCCAATGGCCTTTGATTAGTTTTGGTGACGATTGTTATGTGATGTGTTATGTTTGTAATCCTGATTACTGTTAATTAAGGAGGGCTGATTCCTTTCATGTATTAGGATACTTTTTTTATTTGTATGCTTTAAGTTGAGTTCATCCTGCTGTTCTACATTGTAGTGTTGTGCACTCGGTTGTTGTGAAGCATGTTGCATCTCCAGAACTGAATGTGAAGACTGTTGTTGCCTACATCTGTGAGTGTGACCTTTTTTTTGACCACAAGATGTACATATATGATTCAAACACTCCTTAATCAGGTGAGTTCTTTGTCCACAGTAGAAGCACTGTGGCCTAGCACCTGAAAAAGATAATATCATGGGACAGCCTCTAGCCGACAACACTGTTGGAATATCTGTTGGCACTATTCCCTTTTTTTAGGAGCAGTCTAAATGTTGCTTTGTTCAAGAGAATGTTGTTAAATGTTTTGTCAATTGGAAGGTAGGTGAAACTTGTCACCTTGCCAAAGGGTTTCAATATCTCTTGTAAATAAGATTCATCTATTCCTGTAATGCAATCTTTTATTGACCCATTTAGAGTGGATGATCTGTTTATATCTACAGTTACTATGATCTTATCATCCAATACTTTAAATTTGCTTTTAAAGTTATTCCTGCCAGCCCAGGTCTTGAATTCGACTGCTATATAGTGGTCATTCGGATGGGTAGAAATCCTATGTATTTCGTTTGCAATATTTGCTCTTCTAATTAACTCAAATAAGGCATTCATTGGAAATTTAAACAGAGCACACTTTGGTCCGTTACCACTAGTATAATGCTCTTATCATTGCTATAGTTAGCCAGCGATTTCAGAAGCATGTTTGGAATAGTCAGGTTAAAATTTGAGACAATAGTATCCATTTGCTCCACTGAAAGTTGATTTAGTGTAATGTTACTTTCAATTGGATCCACTTGAATTAGATCATCTTCATGGTGTGATTGCTGTTCTATCAACTCAAAAATGTCCATTCCCACAGTTTTTTGATTTGTATTGCTGCCTTGGTGATCAGTATTGTGACCTGCAGGAAGAAAGAGTTGGCCATTGCTAGAGTGGTTAACCGATACAGATTGTGTCATTCCAGCCCGAGCTGCACTAGCATATGACATAGGAAGTGTGATACATTTAGTTTCATCAGCAGGGTTAGTTTGTAGTTTAGTAAAAATTGCATTATTTGCTTGTGTAAGATTTAACAAATTATGATCAAGTTCATCTTGTTTTCCCATCAATGAGGTATGTTTTGAAGTGACAGAAGGGGAGACATTATTATGACAAGTGTTGAGTGGTGGATGACCAGCTATGGTATGAGATTCTAATGGATATTCAAATGATTGTGTTTGTAAATTATTTTTATTTCTATTTGGATAGTGTATTTCCTTGAGCCATCCCGCGTTATTTCTAGTGCTGTTATGAAAAATTAAACTGGGAAATGATTCACTATCTATTTGACTATGATTAGATAGTAATTTTGTGCTTGGATGCTTATCATCTGGGCTTAATGCAAGGGGATTTGTATATACAGTTTTATTAGCTTTTGGCCTATATGCATTTATAATGTTCGTTTTGTCTTCTGATGTGGAAGAAAAACAGTCAGCATCATCGGCTAGCACCCTCTGTTCACCAGAAATGGGTTGATTTTGAGTTAGCTGGTATGTTAGTATATTTTGGGGCAGGATTTTGGATGTTTGATGACTCCAACTGGGGTTAGATTTAGGTGTATTGTGCGACTCCCGGTTATTAAGTTTGGTTTTGCAGCCATTGGCAGTGCCATCCGCCTTCATGTGTACAATTGACATATTCTCAGATATTGATGTATTAAGTATGGAATGATTTTTTTTTCCATTATTTCCTTTTTCCTTTTGATTAGATTCCGGATTATTCCTATTATGACCTGATTTATTGAGATTGTCCGATTTACAATCATTATTCTGACAGTTGTGCTCATCGGGAGTCTCGTAATTGATATATAATGTTGGTGTAATTACATTGGTCTCTATTACGTTAGTCCCAGAGCACGAAATATCGGCATTATCGGAATTGAGATTTATATTTATTTCAACTCTGCCTTCTATTGTGAGTTCATTACTATTAATGGGGGTTGCCTCATCAGATAGAACTTTAGTTTTATTTTGTTTTGAAATATTAGGTGCTGTTTCATAATTGCTCTCACTGTTTTCAATTATTTCTATGACATGTTGTGTGTCTCCGCTATCGCTATTACATTTATTAAGAGCCTTAGACTTAAGCTTTACGTTCGTATTTTTATTCACACTGTTAATTCTATTGCTTCTACATTTGTCACTGACTGCAGCACTAGTCATATCAAAGCATGGCGAGCAGTAATCTAAAGTGATGCAGTCATTAATCATTTCATTTGACTTTCCGGTGTCCATTTCTAGAGGTTTTTTATCAGTGTGTTTTTTTTTTATCAATACCATTATTATTAATTTTGTAGCAGGTTTTTTTATTAGATTTTTTAAATAATCTAAGCGACTGTTGTTTTTTCTTATTATGATTCATTTTTTTATATTTGGTAAATGCATTGGAGCTGCTGGCTGTATCATCGCTGACTTTCACTGGAATGTCAGCCGTGATAGGAACTAATTTATCTGTAAGTAAATCTTTGATTTCTTTAATTTTGGGGAAGTTAGAGCAATTGTAACTTTTAATTAATTTCAGACATTTGTTATAGTTAGTCTTAATATTACATGAGCTTCTCATGGAATGTGTATAGAGACTATTTGTTTGCTTTTCTGCAACAGGCCCTGTTTTACCACAATCAAAGTGCTCAGCGTTTTGTGTAGAGCCTAGGTTCATGTTATAGTGCGGGCTTGTGGTTACGTTCGTATTTATGTTATCTTGCAACTCGTTATTTTTATTTATTTTTCCTAAATTAGTTATATTAGACATATTTAAGGATTGTCCAAAAGACATATTTTGATGTTGATTCAATGGATTTGGTGTTTCAGTAAGATTGCTACAGCTGGCTGTTTGTATTTCTGCATTAGGTGAACTTCCAATGAAGTCTCTGTTGCTAATGTCTACCATTAGACCTTCGATAATGTCTTCAAGAGGTTTTTTCTGTACGACATATTTTATAGTTTTATTTATTTATTTTTTATGAAAAAGAAACAGATCCTTTTTTTTGGATCTTGTTAGAATACTCCAAGAACCTTTGTTAGATTTATTTTGTATTTTAATTTTCCCATAACTAGAATGATTTTGCTTTGCAGTTTGGTCTATGTTAGCCGTGTTTATGCACGGAACAAATTTTACATTATAATTCGGATTGTGAGTAACCAAACTCACATCCATTTAGATAAAATATAAGAACCACTTACCTTAAACGATTTCAAGGCTTTTTTTCTGATGGTTATGAATTTAGGGAATCTTTAATAAAAAAAAAACTTTTGGGAGCTCAGGAAGGTGCTTCCTACCTTCTTTCTTTATTGTGAAATATTTTACGGCTATAATTATTGTAAGAAAATAATTCATTCAGATTAAATATTAATTAATTGAAAATAATAATATGGGGATAATAATTATGTGGGTTATATGATATCATAAATATGACATTGTGTTTAAAATTTGGGGTTTGTCATATTATCATTTTTTAAATTTGTATTTCTTTATTTATTTGATAATTTCCTAACTTTATTAAATAATTATTTTTAAAAATCTCTGAAATTATTTTTGTGTTTTGTTCTGACAATTACCAATATGTGTGATTAATTTAATCATAAAATTCATGTTTTAAAAGATCTGTAGGTTACTCCAGTGAGATGATTTAATAATAGAATAAATTAAGTCTGTATATTTATATTCTCTTGTCAACAATCATTAGGGTCTTTGTGATCTCAAAGCTGACTCAGGTATAATATTTTCTATATATATTGGGTACACTTGTGTGTGAACACCCAAATGGTTGTCTGAATAATTATTTGGATCACACCAACTCAACAAAAATAATATTTAAAGTCATTCACTTTGTATATTTTATAACAATATTATTGATAGCCAGATGGTTAAGAGCATTGATGATAATCAGTATTCATATAGTGATGTCAGCATTTTAATATATTTATTAATGTAATTTTAGCATTTAATTATGTACATGCAGATGGAATATTGATGACTGCTTTTATGATATGTCAATATTTGACATTGGTTAAATGAGCATTAGCCTACGATTTTATACTATATTTTTCTCAAATTCAGTCAAAATTATGACTGCTGACTGTTGGTGATTATTATTGGTGATCTCAAAAATATATTACATATTACTTACATTATATTGAAATGCTTATTCTTTCCTTATTTTCTATTTATTTATAAAGTAGGATAATGATTTTCATCATCTTAATATACTCCAACTCCATATATATATAAGATTTTCATGGGTTGCATATATAAAAGAAATATTTTGCGGGTCCATCCATGATAAAAAATTTAAATATTGATATACTGATGTTTCGACTTGATGTTTAACATTTTTTTTTCAAATCAGTGATTGTAGTGCCTCTACAACTGTCTTTCTAACTTTTATCACCCATTAGATGACTTGAGTGATCAAGTCAAAATGTTGATATATCAATATTTAAATTTTTTAACATGGATGAACCCACAAAACATGTCTTTTATATATATGTTTGGTTGCAGAAAGGAGTTTGCTATTAAATGAAAGGAGACCCTTTGATTCCTAATGTCCACTCCATATGTTCTTGTCATTGCAGCTGTCATTACTATGTGATTATTCATATAGTATATGAACATGGATGAGCTGCTCACCAACACACATTAGCCAGCATGATGAGTTTATTGGCTTTTCATCTCTGAATTTAAGATCAAGAAACACCATGGTCTTTCTTCTCAGTTGCCTAATAAGACAGAATGAATGTTTGTGTAAATGATAAAAAAAATTTCTAATACATATATACAATTATGACAGACAAAAACAAACCATGGCTCTTATTCCCAGGAGGCTGTAATGTCACCAACCAAGGCAGTGGTTTGTGGCCGAAGATGGAGGGTGCTCAGAATTCCCTGATTGCAGACTCAGGCTTTGATGATGACATTTTATTTAGGTACTTAACAACTTCAGATCACTTTCAAGTTAAGGAAGACTGCAAGAATTAGAAAAACTGTCTTACATTAAATGGGACCTTATTGAACTTTGTGAAGTTAGAAGAAAAGATGAAGAGACAATTGATTTAAAAAGTGGACATGTACTCTATTATAAAGGCACAAATATTGGAAATACAAGTAGAGTAAAATTCATTATAAATAAAAAGTGAAAGAATAACATTGTGGAGATTGATGTATATCGGAAAGAATGGCAAGATTAGTTATACAACTTAATAGCAAATACCAAATGCAGATAATTCAAGTTTATGCCACAACAAGTTTTCATAATGATGAAATAATAGAAGTTTTTTATATGGATGTACAAAAAGTGTTTGATCAGAGGAAACAACATTTTAAAATTGTTATTGGAGACTTTAATGATAGAATTGGTAAACAAATGAAAGATGAAAGTGCTGTAGGTAATTTTGGTTATGGTAATGAGAGAGGACATAGACTTGTGGAGTTTGCAGAAAAAGAAAAACTTTATATTATGAATTATTTTTTTGAAACAAATGTTGAAAGGAAATGGACATGGAAGCATCCAAATAAAGGTACAGCAGAATTGGATTATATTTTGACTAAAAGAAAATACATATTTCAAGATTGTAATGTTCATAATAAATTTAACACAGGAAGTGATCATCGATTAGTAAGATGTGAGATACGTGTCAATGCAAAACTCCAGAGACAAAAATTATTAAGAAAAACAATACTTACAGTTGATATTCCTAATCTTCAGAAACATTCTAATGAATTTAAATTAGAACTTACAAATCACTTTCAAGTATTAGTAGATTTTGAATGTGATTCAGATTTGAATAAAATTAATATGAAAATAACTTATGCACTTTTAAAAACTGCAACAAAGATAGCTGGTAGAAAAAGGCAGCCATTGACCAGTAAAATTTCTACTGAGACTAGAGAATTTATGAAGAAAAGAATGAATATGAAGATATACAAAAATGATGCATTAAAAAGGATTGAATATCTCGAATTTTGTAAAATGGTGCGGAAAAGAGTTGAAAATGATATAAGAAAGTATAACTGTGAACTAGCAAGGAAAGCTGTAGAAAAAATACAAGTCTCAAGAATGTAAAACAACATTTTGGTATTTGTAGGAAATTTATATCCGCAATAAGAAAAAAAAGATGTAATTATTACTAAAAAGAGAGATGATATCATGAAATGGGTAAAAGTCTTTTATCAAAAATTATATAGTAATAAAGAACAAGAATCTCCTATATCTATTATATTTTCTGAATTGCCCAAAATTTTAAATGAAAAAGTGAGTCATGCGATTAAATATATGAAGAAAGGAAAGGCTCCATGTATTGATGGAATTACAATTGATATATTAAAAGAAGCAGGTGAAGAAATATAATTTTTTTAGCAAAGTTATATACCAAATGTCTAAATGATAAAGATGTACTGGTTGATTGAAAGAATGCAGTATTAATATTAATATTTAAAAAAGGTGATAAAGAAGATATTAGAAATTACAGACCTATCAGTCTTTTATCAGTTTTAGAGAGAACATTGAACTTCCACCAACCAAGAGAACAAGCTGGATTTAAAAATGGTTTTAGTACAGTAGATCATATCCAAGTATTATAAGAAGTTATAGAAAGGACAAATGAATATGAGTTGCCATTATGTTTTGGATTTGTAGATTATGAAAAGGCATTTGCTTCTATAAACATTTCTTCAGTCATTAAAGCATTGGGTCATCAAGGTATAGATCCAGGATATTTGTCATATTTTAACGAATATTTATAAAAATGCAACAGCAACAATTAGATTACATAATGATACTGGGAAAGTCAATATTGAGAAGGGTGTAAGACCGAATGACTCCATATCTCCAAAACTTTACAGCCATGTTGCAAGAAGTATTTTGTGGATTAAAATGGGAACCTAAATGAGTAAAAGTAAATGGAGATTATTTAAGTCATTTAGATTTTGCAGATGATGAAGTTGTTTTTGCAAATAATGCTTTAGAGCTGCAGAAAATGTTGCAGGAGTTATCAGATGAAAGAAAGAAAGTAGGACTAAAGATAAATGTTAAAAAGACTAAACTAATGTTTAATCGATTTTCTCAAAATATGAAAATAAAGATTATGATGAGTTAGAAGAAGTTAACAGTTACAAATACCTTGGTCAGATTATTAATACAGATGGAAAGATAATGGATTCAATAAATCATAGAAATAAACTTGGTTGGAGCACTTTTGGTAGAAATAACTTGATATTAAAAGGAAATATGCCTAAGTGTTTAAAAAAGGAAGGTTTTTAGTAAATGTGTTTTACCAGTTCTGGATCTATGACTTCAACACTTAATAGAAGAGCAATACAGAAACTTCAGACTACTCACAGAAGAATGGAAAGATGCATGTTAGGAGTAACAAGAAGAGATTGAAAATGCAATGTATGGGTAAGAGAATAAACAAGTGTTACTCATACCATTGAAAAAATTAAAAGATTGAAGTTGAGTTGAGCTAGATATATTGCTAGAAGAGATGATAATATATGGACAATTGAAATCTTAAACTGGATTCCAAGAGATTGTAAAAGACCCAGAAAGAGACAACATGTTAGATGGATGGATGAAATAAGAAAGTGTGTAGGGGTTGTGTGGAGAAGAGAAGCTAAAGATTGGAGAAGATTGATTAAACTTGGGGAGATCTTCAACCTGCAGTGGATTGATAGTGGTTAATGATGATGATGATATATATGCTTGACACTTTTTATATGATCATTAATTATGTTTTTTTTTTTTAAAAAAACATTTTTAATAAAAATAATCAGTGTCACATGAATGCTTAAGATCATATATTTTTCTGTTTAAAATTAAATTTCCAGTCTTATTTTTAAGTTGTCTTCTTAACTTTGTCTACACTTTCTCTGGATATTTTTCAAGTGTCATATATTTAAATATTTTAAAATATGGAAATATCTGTTATATTGTCTGACTAGAAAAATTATCAGATGTCTATAGACAGTAATCAATGAAAATAGTAAACTAAATGTTTTAGCACTGAAAAGTATATTTAACAATCTCTTGGTATTATATAAAGTCAATAGCATTACAATATTTATTTACTGTTTAAGGAAAGAAAGCTAACAACCTATCATAATTTGTTATAAATAATAGATAGTTCCATTGATATGAACAAATAATTTTTAATAGATGGAATTGTTTAAATATTTCAATTTGTGGAAATATCTGTTACATTTTCATATTAGGAGAAAATGTTTACAGTTTACTATTTTCATTAATATCTGATGGTGATTTTCATAATATAAAAATGCAACAGATATTTCCACCTATTAAAATATTTAAATAATTATGCCTATTAAAAATATTAATTTATAACACCTAATTGATTAGAGTATCAGTCTAATATTTATAAAAAATTGTGAAAGATTGTTAGATTTCTTTTCCTAAACAGTAAATAAATACTATATCACTTAGTCTCTATATAACACCAAGAGAGTGCATTTAAAGTATACCTGGGTCTTGTTTTATGTGGTAGATAGGTTTCTCAGAAAATGCGCACAAAAGAAATCACACAAAATAGACTTAACTTATCTTGAAAAATGGGGGATAGGTTCTGTAATTTTCAGAAATTGCATAAAATCAAAGCAACAAGGAAAAATTACTTTAAAATTTACATTAAAAAATAAGGAAATAAAATATGACTAATAAAAAATTTAAAATCTTTGAAAAAAATTAATACAACACAAATTTTTTTTATTAACTATTAGTATTTAATTTTACATTTTTATATACATATTTTAATCATTACAACTATTTGACAATATGTGTTCATTTGTGAACTGGTAAGAAATCAGATTTGTGATGTGATGTACAACTAGTGCCACTTTCAGTCTTGTGCTGCATTAATGGTTTTCTGTTGCTATATTAAAAAAATGAGATCACAATCAAATCTAAAAGATTATACATTATCATTAGAAAGATAATTTTCAGTTTACTAAATCAATAAAATCCTCATTCCTTATTTCAACAATCTAAAAAATTATTTATTTCTGTTATATCTAACCAAATACATTTTAAAAGTTTAAAATTGTTGAATATTTATTGCCTATACATAAGTATAAATCTATTATTATTATTTACTCATTAGTATAAGTAGGTTATTTACATAGAAGCTAAGATTCTACATACAGCTTCAGGCCATATTCACATTAGCTGCTAATATAATGTTATTTTTTTTTGAAAAAAAAAAGTTATTAATAATTTAAATTTATTGATATCTAATAAATATAATGAAATATGAAAGTTATTAAAAAGAAACATGAATCACATAACTTCAAAATCACATTAACGTAATCTGCATAAAATGAGACCCAGGTGTATAAACTTTTGAATGCAGAAAACATTTACAGTTTAATATTTTCATTAAATACACTAATAGAAAAATATAACATATATTTCCACATATTAAAATATTTAAACAATTGCATCTGTTAAAAATTATTCTTTTATAATATATATACACCTGGGTCTCATTTTATGTGGATTATTTTAATGTGATTTTGAAGTTATGTGGTTCATATTTCTTTTTAAAATCTTTCATATTTTACTATATTTATTAGATATCAAGAAATTTAATTTACTAATAACTTATTTTCACTTGAAATACCTTTTTTTTTCACAAATATAACGTTATGTTAGCAGCTAATGTGAATATGGCCTGAAGCTGTATTTAGAACTTAGCTTCTATGTAAATAACCTATTTATACTAATGAGTAAATAATAATAATAGATTTATACTTTCATATAAAAATATCGCAATAAATATTCAAAAAATTTAAACTTTTAAAACATATTATGTTATATATAACAGAAATAAATAATCTTTTAGATTTTTAAAATAAAAAATGAAGATTTTATAAACTGAAAGTAATCTTTCTAATGATAATGTTTTGATTGCGATCTCATTTTTTTAATATAGAAACAGAAAACCATTAACACAGCACATGACTGAAAATGGTTCTAGTTGTACATCACGAATAACAATAAAATTGCTTAACAAGTTTCTCTGTGCATAATTGCTGAAAGATTCTTGACTTTGTTTAAGGAGAAGCCACAATACATCACATCACATCACATTGAATCTGATTTCTTACCAGTTTACAAATGGACGCTAGTGGTAATGATTAAAATATGTATGAAAAATGTAAAATTAAATACTGTAGTAATAAAAAAAAGTAAAAAAAGTTTGTCTAGTATTAATATTTTTCAAATATTTGAAATTTTTTATTAGTCATACTTTATTTGCTTATTTTTTAATGTTATTTTAAAGTAATTTTTCTTTGTTGCTTTGCTTTTATGTGAATTCTGAAAATTACAGCACCTATCCCCCATTTTTCAAGGTAAATTACGTCTATTTTTGTGTGATTTTTTTAATGCGGGTTTTCTGTGGAACCTATCTACCGCATAAAATGAGATCCAGGTGTATATATATATTTCATTTGATGGTTATTTATTTTAAAGCCATTATGTTGCATTATATACTTTCTCCTGAAATGAATATGAAACATAATCAATTTAATAGACAGCTATAAATTTAAATCATATATTTATTTTTATCTAATCAACTTTTATTCAAAATTAAACCTTGTCAAGATGTCATGTGATTTACATGTCTTCTTAGAACCCTCTCTATTGACCAACCTCAACCCTAAAAATGTTTTCATATTTTCCAATTTTTCTTTAATGCCCATTTTCCTCCCAACTTTATTGAACTTTGTACTAAATTCATAGATTTGTCTTTATTTTTTTGTATATACATTGTCTCATACATTTTCCTTTCTTTATAATTTCCACAATTTTTGATCACCTCAATACTTTCTTCCTATTTCATAACATGCCCTGTTTCTTCAATATGGAAAAATGGTCCAGACTTAATATCTCTCTTATTTATTGCCCTGTCATGCTCCTTACTACTTTCTTTCTTACTTTTTGCTGACTAATCTATATATACCATCATACATCCCTTACATATAATTTTATAAACTATTTCTATCTTATCACTCCTATCATTTCTCATTTTTGTATTATACACTAACTTTTTTAATGATGTACTATTTTCTATCCTAACCCTATATTCTCATTCATTTTTTCTTTCCTATCATTCAGATTTTACATAGCTCCTTTGAATATGGAATACAAATCCATTTCTTATTCTTTCTTTCATTTGTATTACTAACTTTCTTATTTCCTTTTCTATCCCTCACTGTATTTTTTACAATCCTACCATTATATCTATATTCAATGTATTTCTTCTGGATTTGCTACTATAGCTCCTTTGCCTCTTTTTCATTCAATGTAAGCCTATCATTTTTCTTTTTTATTCCTTTCAGTAGATTGCCACCAAGGTTAATAAGATTTTGGATGTATCATTGCCCTGATATTTTTATTCCTTATACAATGTTTTATTTTAATCTCTCCATTTCTCATCCTTTTTCACTAATCTAAACATTTTACTCCTTTATTATTTTCCATTGTAAATTTAATATTAAATATATTTTTATTTAGTCCATTAAATGCTTTCATTGTACTTCTTTTATTTCCTACTACTATTGCATCACCTACATATCTATAATATTTTATAATTTTCTCATTCCCAATATACTTATTAATTACTCCCTGCTCTCCAATCTACCATACTTGATGCCATAATCTCACTTATCGGATATCTCATTATCCATCCTTTCTCTATATTTCAATATTCATTGTTATATTTTATATACAATGTTTCACTAATTATTATTAATACCTTTTCTATTATTTTTATCCATTCCTTTGAAAATTTCCCCTTATTTTCCATAATTTCAATACTTTCCTTCCTAGGCACACTTCGATACATTTTCTCTATATAAAATGATGCTATATTACCATTTCTCACTAATATAACCATTTTAACCCTCCTACTACTTCCTCATAATTTTTTATATAGTACTTTCCATATCCCATATTATCTGCAAGATTTTTATATATTACATTACATATTTCTTTTAATATATATCCATAGAAATCCATTATTAATCTTTCAGACATATTCTCTTCGTGCATTTGTATTTTTGCAAACACTATAGGATGCCCAAATGCTGTTGGATATAATATTTTATATTCATGAATCAATTTAGTCTTTCTCATTCTTTGTAATATATTTATACTTTATTAAATTACTCAGATACTTTTCCATTTTCTGTTACACTAGTGTTTTGAGATTATCGGTTACGAACCACTGATTTAAGAGTAATCAGTCTAAGTTAATTACAGTTAATCAGATGATTATATATTTGATGACTGTAAACTCAAAAATAAAATGATAGTATAATGATGTGATCTTTAATAATGGCGGGAAAGAAGTCTTACTCCCACGGTCACTAACCCTAAGGTTTACTATTACTTTAAATAGAATAAAATTAATGTTTACCTTAATAATTGAATGGCATATTGAAAAATATTTTATAACTTTAATTTGTTAAAATAATTGTAATACTAGTTAGTAATTATTGATTATTCTTAGCATTAATATAATTTTTGTATTGAATATTATTTTATTATTTTCAGAATCTACTGTGATGGGAACATTGGAGATAAAACTTTTTTTTCACTCATTAATAATATCAATTTTATCTGGAAAATTTTTAGCATTGCCATTAAATGATTCTTATTATCATTGTAAAACATTATATCCCAGTAAAAGTGTTACAGGACTAGGAGTAAATCCAGGCTATGGTTGGGATAATCTTCAAAATAAAGAAAGAGGAATAGTTGCAGCAAGGACATATTCTCTTTGTAGAGTAACAAGTGATGAACGTTTTTATATTCCAGATGAAGTGATAGTAATTCCTTTTCAAAAAACAAATATAGAACAAGAAGGTGAAATGTTTTCACATTGGAAAGATTATGTCAGTATAACCTCCAGATCTATAAATGTCAAAATGGGTTTTTCAATGAACAATCCACTTTTAAGCATTTCAGCATCTTTCTCTTCTGATTATGAATATGTAAAAACCAATCAAGTTAAGGATGATTCTGTAACAACTAGAGTATCAATGTCTTATTTACATTATAAGTTAATGGAAAATTCTGATTTTGAGTTAGATCTAGCTTTTAAAAATCGATTATTTGACATTGCTTATCAAATTCAAGTAGAAAACATTGAAATGGCAGAATACTTATCTGAAATTCTAATAAGAGATTATGGTACACACTTAGTAACAGCTATTAATGTTGGAGCTACTTTAATGAAAGAAGATCATGTAAGACGAACTTTTATAGAAAATAAAGAACATACTGGAAAGTCTATTTCTTTTGCTGCAGGAGTATCATTTAAAAAACAATTTAATTTAGCAGTAAGTTTTCAAAATAAGAATGAAGAAAATTTTTATGAATCTTATTTGAGCAATATTACATCTTCTCGCGTACAAACATTTGGTGGTCCTTATTTTAAAATCTCTTCCAACATTACTGATTGGGAAAAAGATATAGAATACTTTTTAACAACTATTGACCGTGAAGGATATCCTCTTCATCTTGCTATTAACTCTAGAACAGTATCAGAACTTGAACTGTCAACTGTTGTAAAATTATCTCAAATGGTGGAACAAATTATTGAACGATATTATAAATATAATGTTCATGCTGGTTGTACAAAAAGAGAATCTCCTAATTTTTATTTCCAAGCAAATTTTGATGATAATACTTGTGAATCACCTTCTAATAACTTTACTTTTGCAGGACTTTATCAAACATGTAATAAAAACCAGTGGTTTGAGTCTAAAAAAGATTTATGCAAAAAATTTAAACAAGTAAATCCTTTAGTAGGAGGTTATAGCTGTCCTAATGGGTTTAAAAGTCAGTTACTTTTTACAACAGTAATAACCCATGAAAAAGAAACTAGCTGTTCTATAACTTGCAAAAAATTTTTGTGGATTAAGTATAACTGCAAAAATAACTGCTATGATTATCAGCCAACTTCTAATATATCGACATATTGGTGTTATTCTGATAGTATTGTAAAGTCTGATTCAGGTTTATTATTTGGTGGAGTTTATACTTCCAATGTTCCAAATATTTTAACACAGGATAAATCCTGCCCACCTTATTTTAACGCACTTAAATTTGGTAGAAATATGCATATTTGCATAAGTGATGATTATGAATTGGGCTATTCTAACTCAATTCCATTTGGAGGACTTTTTAGTTGCTAAAATAGAAATCCATTAGCTAACAACAATTCATCAATGCTTTTTCAAAATTGTCCCGATGGACACAGTCATCATCTTTTAGAAATTGAAAATGGCTGTGAAATAGAATTTTGTGTCAAAGTAAAAAGCTTCACACATGATTTTAAACTTCCCCCTATTGTGCTTCCGCCTTTTACAAAACCATCAAATACTATCAACAAAGATGTGATTCAAATATTACTCATGGCCGGAAATAAATATTTAAAAAAATATATTTCTGATAATGAATGGAACTTTGTTCCAACTAATGAAGTTACTCTATTAGTTCCGTCATTAACATCTAATAACAGTTTTTCCAATAATGGATTAATTATAGGATTATCTATTCTAGCTGTTTTTATTACAATTGCCGGTATTATCGGTTTTAAAAAATATAAACAAAAACGAAAACTTTCCACACTGAATAGCATCGACATTAACAAAGCAGAAGCTGACTCTGAAACATCTCCATTATTAAGTAGCAGATAACATGATCCTATCTGTAATACTAAAATTAAATGTTATTCCTAAAAGAAAAAAAAGTTAATTTTTCGTTATATGCAATTAAATAAAATATTGTTTTTCTTATGATAATTTAACATTTTGTCTTTTTAAAGATTGACTGAATTGAAAACATTATAATTTTAGTTGTTGTTGTTGTTTCTTTTTGTACTATCGATAGTGGAATTGTTTTTAATGAAATAATTATATTATAAAATGCAACTCGTACTCTGTAATAGTCTTTTATATTACATATAATATTGCCAAAATCTCTCAGTAAGTCTGTCTATCTATTTATTTATATTGTAATGGTCATTCTTGAAATGAGAGATGATTAGAGGACTTCATTATATTCACAATATAAACTACTATTCTCCAAAAATAAACTTAGATATCACTATCAGATACCTACCTCAAAAGTAGTAGACTTTCTTTACATCAACCTTACATTTCTGTTACGTGCATGAGACATCTAAATTTAAGTTCTACCTACATAGAAATAGTCATATATACAAACTCCAGAATTATAATAAAATAAGGCAATCTTCATTAATATATTAATTACAATTAAAGTTTTCCTCTGACACGAATTAAAATATAAATACTCCAGTTTCTTTTAATAATTACTTCATATTCTGATATAAATATAAAATATTACTGAAGTATAAATAGTCAAAATAAGAGTCATAGATCACATAACCCTATCTCATAAGCTTGTAAGTTATAAACAATGAGGATTGCCAATTCCTCTATAAGCTTTATGGTAAATGCTTAGCCAGAGCCAGCACTTAAAATATCTCTTTCAGGAACCCCCCCTCCCCATATGCCTGACCATGGTTTCATGCTTTGGCACTTCTCAGAGAGATGTCAGGGTAGGTTCAGACACTAGATCTAAAAATACCAACCCAAGGCCAAGAAAAGGCAAAACTCTCCATACAGTAGTGCCACTCTGTGCCAAACAGAGTAATCAATGGATGCCAGAACACTTGTGCATAAAATACCTATCTAGTGCCTCACTCATCCAATATCCCCAGACTAGTTTCTGGCTTGTGGCCATCATCAGTGAGGAGCCTTGGATCTGAGAGCACTGCACCTAGATCTTAGGATCTAATGCAACCCTCCAGCAGTCACCTTTTAACTCTACTTTACTACAAAACTATGAAAATGAAACTGGAAAACACAATATTTTCAATCTAAGCTCAATAGCTTATATAGTCATATGGATCTGAACTCAATTCAGCAACCATACATTTTGGTATCTTTGGCTCTTAAACAACTATATCCACCACTATCCTATTAGGCAGGATTGGTGTTAAACCACTAAACATCACATGGTCACCATCTCTATACTAACACATTATTGTTGTAAACAAAGGCAAAACTCTCTATACAGTAGTGCCACCCTCTGCCAAACAGAGTAATCAATGGATGCCAGAAGGCTTGTGCATAAATTTCCTATCTAGTGCCTCACTCATCCAATATCCCCAGACTATGTTTCTGGCTTGTGGTCATCATTAATGAGGAGCCTTAAATCTGAGAGCACTGCACCTGGATCTTAGGATCTAATGCAATCCTACAGCAGCCACCTTTTAACTCTACTTTACTACAAAACTATGAGAATGAAATTAAAAACACAATAATATTTTCAATATAAGCTCAATAGATTATATAGTCATATGGATCTGAACTCAATTTCAGCACCCATACATTTTGGTGACTTTGGCTCTTCTCACCAAAATGTATGGATGCTGAATTGAGATCAGATCCATACAACTATTTCATTCTCATAGTTTTGTAGTAAAGTAGAGTTAAAAGGTGGCTTCTGGAAGGTTGCATTAGATCCTAAGATCTAGGTGCAGTGCTCTCAGGTCCAAGGCTCCTCACTGATGATGACCACAAGCCAGAAACTAGTCTGGGGATATTGGATGAGTGAGGCACTAGATAGGGATTTTATGCACAAGTCTTCTGGCATCCATTGATTACTCTGTTTGGCAGAGGGTGGCACTACTGTATGGAGAGTTTTGCCTTTGTTTACAACAATTATGTGCTAGTATAGAGATGGTGATCATGTGATGTTTAGTGGTTCAAAGCCAAGCACTTAACTGAAGTATAGTTTAGATTTCTTTTAGATTAAAGATTAATTCTATTTGACATTTTTTTATTTCATCCCAAACTCATTTTATTAGGCTTTTATATAATGATTAATATTAATGTTCTCCAATATGTGGCTTATAAATTATTATTACTATTATTACAGAATAAATATGGTCTCATAATTGTGTGACTTACATTATACTGCTTTTGATTTATAATTAATTATCACAATAACTGAATTTATTCAGATATGAGCTATTTCTTAATCCAACCTCAATCTCTAATATACTAATTATGTGTATCACATAAACATGTAGGCAAACAATAAATAGCAATTATAAATATTCTAAAAAGTCATACTATTGTTAAATTTTTAAATAACGTTTAAAATCAATGCTGTAGGATACACAAAACCTTGGATTGTACATCTAGCATATATCCAGTATTACAATATACATTATACATAATAATATAATAAATTTTATCATTAACAAATAATAATCCAGTAATAATTCAGTTAGACATCTACATAAACATAGTTTATGGGAGGAAGTATATCTACATGGAATTTCAATATCTTAAGATAGTATAAACAGGCAATAAGAAGTGGATTTTAATCATATGTATAATATAAAAATATGTAGGTGTCTTATATTTATTTATTTTTCAAGGGAAGTACAAATTTCTAAGTATGAATAATAAACTTTCTAATTGATCTTGGTAAGAAATTATTATAAATAAAAATGCCTTAAATAAATTAGCATATGAAACTATATCTGCTATATAATAATACTAAAAACAAATCACAGGCGTACATTTCATTTCTTTAAAATTTCTAAGGATCCCATCTGTATTTTATAAGTACATATAAGCTAAGTGCATAAAATTATTTAACATTTAAATATAGGATGAATTCAAACCAGACAATATTATTAGCCAATTCGTGTGTAAGGATCACTTTTGTGCAATTTAAATTTCAGCACTCCGAATACCATGATAAAACAAAATGAATTCAATAAAATTTTATTTAGCAAATGATACAGAAATGTACCACATTAAAAAAATTATAAATTCATTATTTAGACTGTTTATTTTTATACTTATATATTAACTTTTCTGGTTCTGGTGGCCACAACATTTTAAATTAAATTTCCAATGATTATGCTACCTAGAATATCATTTTCAATAAATATAATTCATAAATCATTTAGACATTCTTTTTTCATTGTAGATTATAAATAGGTTTTAATATTTTTTAATATGAAAAAAAAAATTCCTCAGAAATGTAGGACAACTGCCATATTAGAAAAATATTCAATTTATTTTGATATATAAAATTTAAAATTGTGTGAGAAGACAGCAGATTTTTTATAAAATATTGTCCTGATTATCAAAATTAATATTGTTATATTGTTTTTTATCTATATCTTTGCAATATTTTAACTCATTCACTCTCAACTTTTCTCACATTTTTTCGAAATACCTTAGTGAGAATTTGGTCATATTTGCAACATTTTATTTTTACATTTAAATAAACCTTTATTCTATATCATATACTGATAATCTTTACATTATATATTACAAATATAAAATTACAAATGAAAGACATTCTAAAAAAGTTATTTGAATTTTGAAAAATAAAATATAAAGTACTAAAGTAAAACAATGTTAACTATGCATTTTTATGGGCTTGTAATCTTGTTTATTCATAAAGAAATATTTAATCAAATATTTATTTGAATTTTATTTTTAAAAAAATTGAATTTTAGTTGAGACATTATGAAAAAATAAAAATGTTTTAAAAATTATACTTACTATGATTAAAATTTCACAAGCATTTATGAAAACAATTTTTGTTAGCCATTAAAAACAAATCCTGCTTGTATTGCTTTTATGACTTATCTTCTTAAAAACAAATATTTTAAAATGAAATATAACTATAATTCAAGTTTTTTTTTAGTTTGAAATAAATATTTTATAAAGATATTGCATAAATAAGCTTAAATATGTAAAGAAATTACTGGAAATTACAATTTTTATTTTCAAAATTCTAAAATTAAAAATAACAGTAATGTTATTGTTTTCTTTGTATGATGATACAACCAATCTGGCATTGCCAGACTTTGTTTATGTGAAAAAATTTCTTTACATCTGTATTATATTGACATTTTCAGATTTTTTTAACTAATAACTTTAATTAATGATTTCTATGTAAAAAAAAAAAAAAGGTGTACCAGCATATTAATATTACAGATAACCCCAAAATATTAAAGAAAAGGTGAGCAATAGTAGTAATATCATAATGGCCAAAGAATCTTAAAATAAGTAATTTTAGTGTTTTGCATGGAACATGTTAATAAATCTATGATTTCACTTGTTTAAATTGTTTATATTATGAATAAATTAGAAATCTTCATTTTGTTGTTGTAACAGTATCAATCTCACAATAATTGATGATATAGTAGAATCTGAAATTGTAAAAAAAAAGTTCATTTTAAAATGTTTAGCACCATTTCTTGATTCATTCATATTTCTGGAAAAAAACAAATGATTTGCTACTTCTGTTGCAAAAGCAATAATATTTTCAAAGTTCTGATTGGGCTGGAGGTTCTTCAAATTATTTGTAATATATTCAAGATTTTTGGTAACTATTTGTATATGAAATGTTGGATTCTACATCATTGTGCTTACAACATTTTCAAACCTTAATATCTTATGAAAAATTTAAATGAGTAAATTTTAAAATTAAATTACCAGCCTGAATTTTTAGAATTGATATCTTTGATATAATTTTTTGCAATATCTGTAATAGCCCAATATATTTATTTCTTTAATGTCATTTTTAAGTGATCATATTGCCTTAATTATGTTTCCAATCTTGTAGTAGAAAGAGGTTTTAAATTTAAATGCATAATATATTTTTAGTATAACCCATCATTTTATAAATGATGAAAATTAATTGTATAATTCCTGTATTACTATAAAATAAATAATAGTTTTAATATAATTAGCTGCATCACTAATTACTCAATTTAAGGAAAGTGCAACACATGGAATGAAAAAGTTACTGAATTCATGTTAGTAATCTTTTTTGGAATCCATTATGTTTATTCCATCACCATTGTCATAAGCTTATACATATAAATCTGAAGTATTTATATTCATTAATTAAAAAAAAAAATTAAACTAGAATAATTCTTGACATATTGTCAGTTATGGATTAAAAATCCAAACATTTCATGCAATATTTGTATCTTTATTGTGAAGAACAAATATAATAACAATAGTTAACAGATCACTTCCATGTTAAGACCAAAATAGTTTCAAGAATTAATGAATAACATTTTGATTCTTTAACAATTTTTATTTTTTTATTTATTTTATAGCTTCGAAAATATTCCGATTTTATTTTGACTTTATTTATCTCAAGAATGAGGAGCATTCTTTTACTGTGATGTTCAAATACAATGCAAATGTTCAACAATTATTAAAATGAATTTAGCAATAATTTTTATTAATGTCAAAGTTATTATTTTTATTCTCATGAAGACTTTTAGAAAATCTCTGAAAACTAAATATTATCTTAATAAATATTGTATTATATAGATTAATCATTTTACCATAGTTTGCCAATATTTTTTCTCAGTTTTATATAGCCTTTGTTGAATCAAATTAATTGTACATTTTTTACTTAATAACATTTTTAGTTTACCATATTTTGATTCATTTTTGATGTATGCAGAACTTGTTTTATGTTGCTTAATACCTGTTTCATGTGTTACCAATCATTACAAATAAACTCACTAATGTTATTTAATACAATCTTCAAAGAATATGTAATAATGACAAAAAATAAATAAAATTTGTGATTTAGAATAAACTAAATAACTTCTAGAAATTGTTTCTCCATTTGATAAATAATAATAATAATATAATTCTAAAAACTTGTGATCTAGATATTTTTTAGGAAATTCCTTATTAACCTACAACATAATCAATGTTGTTTAGACATGTACAGACTACAAGTGGTATCACATACTATTCCTAAAATTAGTATTCAGTTTATATAAATATAAAATATTTTTTGTAATTAAAAACTATAGACTTCTTTTTTTATAATTTTGTAAACATAAACAAATTAATATTCTCTTATAAAAATTTCCACAATAAAATTTAAGATACTTTAACACACTTAACTCAGTTCATTTCCTTTAGGATTTTAAATTGATCAGTTGTCTTGTAATATATTAAGAGTATGTAGTTATTGCAAAAGGATTCTATAAGCAGAATCTATTAGTTAATTTATTTAAGATTGTAATGTGCAAATTATATGCAATATCTACTGTTTATAAGAAATGTATTTGCTTTATAAATGCTTATCATTCCAAATTTAATTTTATTATTCTAAGCATTATCTTACAATAAACACTAAAATGTGTGAATATTTTTTTAAATATATCTATAAAATCAAAAAAATTTTAAAAGTAAAGTTACTTTTGTTTAACTAGATTCAATTAACATTCTTATAATGTTATTATAATGAAATAAATTTGCTTTTTATTATTGTTGTCACTAATTACAAATTTTATAAAATTTATTTTAAAAAGTAGCAAAAAAATGATCATTTAAAAAATATGAAAATCATTTATGGCCATTTTTATTTAAAGTGATATGAGATAAATAAGGGATGCATAAAATTTAAACAACATAAACTAAATTCATACTAATTTGATTCCTGCAAGATGCTTACATACTAAAAAAGGTATAGAGGAATATTGATTCAATTTTAAAAAATAAAATAAAATTAAGGCATTTAAAAATTGTTAGTGGAATAATATACTATTTGTAATGGCTGAGGATTAAAATAAATTAATACATTATAAATAAAACAGATGTGCCTGGCTTTTTCAAAGTCTGCTGTTTTGATATGTAAATTTGACAGTGTTCTTCATAACAAAAATTATATATTATTAAATATAATATTTGTAATATTTTTAAATTGGTTGCTTTAACAAATTATTTTTAAGATTTAATGTAAATTAAAATATTTTAATATTATATAAACAAATGTAAAAAATTCACAATTAAAAAAAAGTTTGGAATAAACCTATTAATAGTTTCCATTTATTAATGTCAGAATACAAAAATGATGGTCTAAAAGATTATCATTTTTGTAATATTTTTTAATAGGTAAATTAAACAAAAGATTTTAATAGATTAATATTTTTAAATTGATTTTTAGAAATGTAGTGAAATGAAAGGACGTTATTACCTGGTTATTTGATATGTGAATTTGACAGCATTATGACATTCACATAAAATATGGATGGGTGTAATACATTTTTTTAAAAATTGATTGTGATATGTTACAACCTTTTGGACAACCAACCACATGGATCATGTGACAGCTTTGCAGACAAACATTTACAGGAAACATGTCATAGCCTATATAGTGAATCCTCTTTTTTTAGATAAAAGACTTTTCTTACATTGTTCTTAGTGCTAGAATTAATGATTTAATAATATGCCTTATTCAGTATACTACAGGATTCTTGCATTGGTATTTTATTTACTACTGGATTTTTTATTAATGCTTAGTTATATTTATTTATATACAATTAGATCATCCTGATATATAAATGATATGTACAATATATTCTGATAAATAGACAAACAAAAATAAATCATGCCAGCCTTCAATTTACATTTATGTTCAATACTTTAAACTGCATATGTATAATAAACATTGTCTTCAGCACACATAATCTGTAAGTCAATATTAAGATTACAATAGCTTGAATATGTGACCACCATAGCTCTGATAAGCATAAAGTTTGTCATCCAAATCTTTCTTCATAAGTTTGCAAGCTTTTCAATAAAAAATAATTTTCAGTATTTTTAGCTACATATTAAGCACTGTCTAAATTGATAAGAAAAATAATAAACATTTTTCTTTCTTAATTAATAAAAATATAAAAATTAAAATTGTAACTGTAATAGATTAGTTGTTTTTCACTACTTTATATTCATCAAAATAACACAAGATTAAAAAAAATAACTTGCTAATTAAATAATTTCTTTTACCTTTTTTTAAGTTTATAAAATATACTAAAATAGGCTTTTACAGTGTACATGCATTAAAACATTACTTTCCTAATACAAACACCCAAAATCTAACTCACCCAATGCACACAAATTAGCAGGATTTACATCCTTTTTGCACAGAAATCACAGGCTATGTAGATTTGAATCAGACCATAAAAATTACCTCTTTAACTAAACCACAGGACTGAAGAGCATGGGATTCACACAGAACATGATCAACAAAAAGATGAGACAATTTCAAAACAAACTAACAGTATTAGAATCAAAAGACTAAAAATGCTGCTACCTTACATACTGTCAATTTCCAGAAAATTGAATAAAATATTTACTGATTCCTTCGAATTCAGATTCTATACACCACCTTCAACTAATAGTCTAATAAAAAACACCAAAAATCAAAATGGCCTCTGATCAAATAGAACAAGCAGTTTATAAAATTACATACACAAGCAATGGATGTAAAGTAGCATATTATGGAGAGACTTATGCCAACATTGCAACTAGAACCTCTCAACATCACTACTTATATAGGAGAGCACTAAACAACACAAAGGTAAGTATATATTTCTCAAACACCAAAGAATGACAGGCCATATATTTGAACATACCATAGCAAAGACACATACTAAGCACAAAATAAAGAAAACATGCTTCATTGCAAATGACAACAATGCAATAAAATGGAAAGCATCATGCTTTTCCATTTCTAAAAAGTGAACTATAAAAATGCATGGAATAAATTTGCATAAATTACTACCCAGTTTTTAAAAATCACAACTCAGAGCAACATTCCTAAGATAGGATATGAATATGGGACCTAAAGGTTTCCAATAGCATTCAGCCTTATAATTTTCTTGACATTGAGCTTTGCTTGTTTGTGTAATGTGCAATTTGTAACCTAATACAAATATACTTTTTTGTTATAATTAAAATTGAGGTTTATAATACTTTTTTTACATAAACACAAATAAATTAAATAATGTTTTTCAGAAAACCATTTTTATTTATTGTAAATAGTTTATTTCAATATATTAAAAATATTATTGCCCTTTTAATAAATATTTATGTCATTCTAGACTCTTCCTAATATTTATACAAGTAATTTTATAGGAGTATATTTCCCCTCTATATAATTCAAATATATACATACGGACACTATGAAAGTTACTCAAAGATTATTTTGTGATCTTAAAATTATGCAAATGTGATTACACATCATCAACAAAAATTTCAATAATCATAATAAATGCAAATGTAAAAAATAAATGCTCTTTTGACTCCTAACTGTGATTTTATAAACATCACAAATACAAATGTTACCATTGTTTGCACTTAGAGTCTATATAAAATCATTGGGAGTGGTTGAACTCGGATTAATATTTTATCTTTGCATAAAGTCTTTAGATTATAATTTTGGAAATATCCATTGATGAAATGTAAGTACTTGTTGCTGGAAGTATTTTAGTGTATACATGTATGATTAAATAACAATCAGATTTTTTGATTTAAACTTTCACTAAGAAATATATCTAATTAATAGAGAAAAACTCCAATCATAGTGCTTTGACTATTTATTATTTGATTGCCATAATATCTAAAAAAATTGGACAATCACTGTGCAGTACATATATATTATATTTTTGATTTACAAGTATAAAACTTTCTGTACTCTTTACTATTTCAGAAATTATTTTTACACTAGATATAAGCTTTAAATCTCAGATTAAGTCTACACATATAACTACAGTGTTTAAAATATAAGACACTTTTAATCTTAAATTTAAATAGAATTTGTGTGTAAGTGAATTACTTTTGCATTGTTGTTTTTACACACATATTCTTGAGATTACAGCCTTAGTAAATATTACATAGTTGTTATTAAAAATAATTTACAAACAAGTAAAATATAGAAAATATTTTTAAAACAATGAAATTGTTATGTGAAATAATAAATTCTACATTTCTGATTTCATTGCAGAATACTAAAATATTTTTTTGCTGTTTCTTGTTAAGTTTAAATAAAAAATGTGTTTTAAATAATAAATTTAAAATATATTTTATTTTGTATAATTATATTATGCATAAAATTTAATAAATCCTTTTAATTAAAAAAATACTTTAACTACCCTCCCCCCTGACCAACCAATTTTTCAAATTTAATAAAATTCCTTCTGTAATGAAAAAAAAAAATCTAACTAAGATAAACCCAGAATTCTAATAATAAACTTAAACCCATATATTTTTTTCTTCCGTTTCACTCACATCATTATAAAAGTCTTTGGCAGAGAAATCCAAATGTAATGCTGTAGTTAAATATTGTAATGATATGGGGTATCAAGGTGGTGGAATGATGGCATTCTGAAACAAACAAAATTTTTAAATTAAACATCAAAGTAATTTTTAATTAAGTAATGAAGATATTAAAGGATGTAGAGATATTATTATAAAGTATGATATTAAAGTAATGTTTAATATCTAAAATATATAAGAAATGTTATATTTAAGAGAGCATGACATCAAAAAATCTCTGTGAGAGATCAATTAGTTAAATCCTTAGAGCAACTTAAAGTATAATTACCATACTTCAATCAGCATTATCAATAAATAAAAGTAATACTCAAAACAACTGCTCATTATCATGGATGATAAATCAAAATACATCAATACAAAAAATCAACAGTCAATTTTGTGACTGAATTTGATATGGGTCTACTGTATGTCAGGCTAACTATTGAACTATTGCCAGTTTGGGGCAATTATTTAAATATAATTTGGATGCACAAACTAAGTTCTCATCCATCAGAATATATAAAAATCAAAACAATAATGCTGGGACATTAAAATGTGCTGATCTCATCAATGTTCTGGCCACTTAGTATGTTAATGTACTATCCAACTATAAACATAAATTCTAATTGGACTAAACAAAAAAAATACAGTGAATGGGCTTTCAAAAATATGGTCTCAGCACCAACCAGAATGATGATGATTTATCATTACTGGATGTCCCAAAACACTAAAATACATTCCCATTAATGTAATCAGACCATCGTGCACAAATCTAGCTCAGAAAAACACAAGATCAAGTATTATTATTTTGACCAAAAAATGATGTGATACAATTTTTAATAATTGAATTCAAGTTTATTAATAAGAATTAAAAAAAAATTGAAATTAAGGTCTGTAGAATATGGCTATGAATATAAATTTAACCTTCTGATTTTGATTATTATACAATAAAAAAATTATCGCATTTGTAATTTACAAAATTACTATATATGACTCAAGTTATTACATTATGATTTACAACATTTCCTGATGAGTTTACATAAAATGGATATATAATTGCACAGATGTGTGTGATAATTTAGAAATAAATACATTTCAATTGACATTTAATAAAATAAAATAATGATTAAATTTTACATATATATCCTATTTGACACTCAATAATTAATATATACATGCAAATACATGTGTGTGCATGTAATTTCTGAACATATTTAAATGGTCCTATAATAATACATGATTAAACTTTTTAACATATTTTTAATAATACAAACACTATGCTAGGTTTACTTAAACATATATATAGAATTGCACAGATTATTAACATAACAAATTTAATTTTGTCAAAACAATAAATGGTATTAATTTTTATAATTACCAATTCCATTTTCAATATACATAAAATTTACATATATACATGTATATCAATAAAAAAAGTCAGTTTATCAAACTCTATCACAGCTTTTTTTTTTTTTTTGCCTTTTTTAATAAAAAAAGTATAGTCAATTTTTGATAGATTAGAAAAATTCTTTTTTTTTAATCAGGTTGCTTTTTACTAATTATAACAATTTTAGAATTGGTTTTAAATTAATCTAAAAAGATCCACTTTGGTCAATGAATTCAATCATTTCATTCAGTCAAAATTTTACTTGTGTTATTTTTTAAAAAATAGATTTAAAAATATTACAGGTCACTCTTAACTATAATGTTTGTTTAGAATTTCAAATATACATTTCAAAATGTCTTTTTGTTTTCTCAATAAATGATTTTAAACAAAATCATTATATATTATATATCTCACTTGGAGAATTTTATTTCAAAAAATAAATTATTTAAACCGAGTCACATTATATATGTATGCAATGTGAGGCATTTGTCTATGGTTCATTGCATGTATACATAGCAACATACACCTACCAATTCTTTGGCAAGCTGATGGGTAAGTATCATCAACAGGACAGGAGTAGTTCAGGCAATTGTCATTATTGGGAAAGGCGTAATCATATATGCTGGCATTGAATCAGTTCTCTACTATCTAGAATTTGATGAGCTTCAGGCCAACAAACTATTTTATCCACATTTAAGGCTTTAAAGACAGAAAAGTAGGTCTTCCTTCCAAGTTCCAAACTCCACTATAGAGAATCAGCCGCAGCTGCCTTTTTGGTCTTGACATCAGCTACATCTTCATGGAAAGTATTTGTATAGCTCTGGAAACCATCTCTGTTAACTCTTTCTGGCCAGCTATTTATTGCCAAGTATAGCAAAATATTAGCCAGCAGTTTCTCAAATATTTTTAAAACCACCCAAATTTTATCAAAATTGAATTTCAAACAAAACTTAACTAAGAACATCATCACCAAAGAACTTAATTCAAAGTCTCCATCTCATTGCCCTCTGGATCTTTCTCTCTTTCAGGCTGTTGTTTGCTCTATCAAAGATAAAAAGCAAATCAAAAAGAACAATCTAATCAATCATAATGTCATTCCAAGTACAAAGGGGAAAACTAAAATTACTCATCTACAAAGGACAAAATCAGCCTGTTGAATCTAAGTATAACTCAGAAATCTTATTCATCCCTGAAACCTATAAAGACTTAACATATAGCAATTTCTTCAAAGTTAATGTCACATATGAATCCTCCTATCAATCCACCAGGGCAAACAAGCCTATCAACATTGCTTCTTACCAAAGACTCTTCTTTGCCTGGACTACCCATTCTTTCCATATCGCCTTCCCATTTCATATGTATTTCCTTCCCCTTCACCATATTGTACTTGAATTTCATTTTGCCATGTAATCATCTCTTTGTAAACCTTTTTTAACTTGTGTATTTTGTCTTTTTGATGAATAAAAGCTTTCATCACTGAGAAAAAAAAAAGTCCCATAATATAAAATGCCTGATAAATTTTCCTATTTGCCCAAAGACTTATGTAAATAAAAATTTAGATCACGGCACCCTGTACAATAATATACTAGATTCACTTTTGAACATCAGGGTGTGAATCTCTCCTCAGAAGTGATTTTTTTGTCTGCTATTTTATCTTCCTCTACAAACAGTGAGAAATCAAATTAATCTCTAATAATAAATTTAATATTTATTTTTTATATAATTAAGAGAAAAAATACTCCTCTCAACTTATTCTAGCGTTTTGTTAACTAGAACGCAAAGCAATAAGTAACTGGAAAATCCCACCACTTTAATAATAATTTAAGTGGAAATTTCCATTACATTTAAATATAAATAAATTAATTTAAAAGACTTACGTCTGTACTACATATATAAATACACAATTGGCGTAATTCATATAATATATACCAATGCATAAATTTACATTACACATTTAATTTGCTTGTATAATACATATACCCGTAGACAAATCTACTCATCATTAGCTACAATTAGCTATTTTAATCAATCTGTAGTTTATTTATTAAAGCTAAAAAGTTTTAAATATTTAATAACTTTTTAGAAGGTATATATATATATATTAAATAAATTGATTATATAATTTTCTAAAACTGCGAAAGTAAAATAAATTCTCACGTTGCTTGCATTTATTCATCAAATAAATTTAGTTACTCACTTATAGTTTAAAAAAAAAAATTATATTAAGAATTGCAATGTATACCTACCTATAAAACATATTGATCACAACGAACGTTATACTTTTAGTTCACATCATAATGATTTATATAAATCCATACTGAATAACAATCTATCATTTTTCATTCGAAAACATTTTTATTACCGCATTTGTTGCACAATTTTATTACTTTATAACATTTATACTTGTAAATTTTATTTTGCAGATAAAAAATTTCATTATCTATTTTATTTAATTAACCATTTTTTTATATTCTAGTCAAATGATTTTATTTTTTGCAATAATTATTGTTTGTTATTGGATTTAAATGAAAGTTTAGATCATTGTAAAAAAAAGTCCAACGCAGATTACTATTAAATATCAATTTTAATTCTTTTAAAAAGATTAATAAAGCACGCAAATGTTCAGTGTTTGATATATTATTAATAATTTAGTAAGTTACAGTATCATAAAATGAAATTGTCATACTAATAATGGACAGATATTCTTAAGCTTGCTTTATTAATTTCATTAAAAAAAAATACTGTTTCTAATTGACAATAACTCAATATCTATCTATCTATCTATCTATCTATCTATCTATCTATCTATCTATCTATCTATCTATCTATCTATCTATCTATCTATCTATCTATCTATCTATCTATCTATCTATCTATCTATCTATCTATCTATCTATCTATCTATCTATCTATCTATCTATCTATCTATCTATCTATCTATCTATCTATCTCTGTATAAGCAGTGGATCTCCATCTCAATAAACATGGTTATCAAAGATAAAAATCATATCCTTTTTATATTAAACTTATTGTAACGCTTACCATTACTATTATAAAATAAAATATTTTTATTACTTGCTTAATTAATTTTCATTTTATTGTATATAAACCTATTTCTTTGTTGAATCTCAAGTTTGATTTCTTAAAGCATTAAATTTTCTCTACCAGATGGGTGACTGATTACATCAAATATCATGTTTAATATTATCACCTAACTAGAGCAGATTCTACATATCAATTCTACTATTTTTCCCCACCCATTGGTGTTAATTTTTTTAATCATTAAACACTTATTACTTTCTGCCTTTAGATCATCCGTCACATTTTTCCTTGTTTTTTTTTTCTTATTCTATTCTTTATATATTTTTCTTATATATTCTTTATAAATACTTTGATTCTAAGTGTATGGTTAATTTATAAAATGAATTTGTTAATGATAACCAGATTTGTTTTATTTAAAGATTTGTCCTTTCATATCTAATTTTAACTTGAAAAATATATGGATGGCCTGTTACTACTGTGTCATTAGTTGATGAATTATTATCTATTGTTCTATTAAATTTTAATTTAGGTATAACATTTAAATTATAATTTTTTTGGCATATTCTATAATCATAATTAAACTTTTCAGAATCAAAATACAATTTTTAAATAATTTTATTTATCTGACAAAAAATATTTTAAGCAATTAACTATTTTATAATTTATTTATTATTTTACTGCCTAGGAATATGAAATTGAACCACATATGTGGTTTATTTTACATTTACTATTATAAACTGTAAATATAATTTTTTTATTCTTATTAAAATCTTATATATATATAAAATATACAAACCATTATACAATTACAAATATCCAGTAACGCCCTCTGTTTAAAGATCTATATCTCAATAATAGCAAACCTTAAAATGATACCACTTTAAGGTTGTATGCTAAACGATGTTAAATATTGAAATACAGACCTACTCAAACACAGAGCATGAAATTTTAAATAAGCAAACGATCTTAAATTTTGCTAATAAACTAACAAGTTTACAAAGTTATTAAGGACAAACTAAACATTAGATTTTAATCTTTAAATTCCTCCCAAACTATAAATGAAAAGAAAGTTACTGTTAACACTAACTGAAATAATTATAGAAAATATACAAACCATCATACAATTACAAATATCCAGTAACGCCCTCTGTTTAAAGATCTATATCTCAATAATAGCAAACCTTAAAATGATACCTGATACCAATTTAAGGTTGTATGCTAAACGATGTTAAATATTGAAATACAGACCTACTCAAACACAGAGCATGAAATTTTAAGGTTTGCTATTATTGAGATATAGATCTTTAAACAGAGGGCGTTACTGGATATTTGTAATTGTATGATGGTTTGTATATTTTCTATAATTATTTCAGTTAGTGTTAACAGTAACTTTCTTTTCATTTATAGTTTGGGAGGAATTTAAAGATTAAAATCTAATGTTTAGTTTGTCTTTAATAACTTTGTAAACTTGTTAGTTTATTAGCAAAAATTTAAGATCGTTTGCTTATTTAAAATTTCATGCTCTGTGTTTGAGTAGGTCTGTATTTCAATATTTAACATCGTTTAGCATACAACCTTAAAGTGGTATCATTTTAAGGTTTGCTATTATTGAGATATAGATCTTTAAACAGAGGGCGTTACTGGATATTTGTAATTGTATAATGGTTTGTATATTTTCTATAATTATTTCAGTTAGTGTTAACAGTAACTTTCTTTTCATATATATATATTATACATACACATTGCATATAGGTTCAAAGACAATATTTTTTTAAATATGTTTTCTTTGTTAATTTAAAAATAATAGAGAAATAACTTTTAAATACAAAATAGTTTGATCTTAAGTCAGACAACTTACAGCTTATATTTTTTACTGAACTAAGTAAGAATATTCCATTATGTCACAACCAATTATTGCTATAGACAGTCTATTTTTCAACAGTTTAAACATATATATTTGGTTTGATTCTAAAAATTTTAATTCGGATTCCTTAGTTTTAAATGTGTTAAAATATTTTTTTACTAATAAAACTTTAATTCTTGATATTTTCAGACATTGGTTAGATGTTTTGATTAGAAAATTAAATTATTATATTAGTATTAATTATTTACCATTCAAAGATAACAAAAATTATTCTTAATATTATAATTATATGAATAAGAGCCACAGTTTGTGAAGCAAGCATGTATTAGAAATCCAAGATCAAAATTAAAAAACAATGGATTGGCCTTAACAAATTATTACTGATATTATAATGATATAAATACATAAACGTAAAATTTTTATTATATTGAGATTTAAATCGAAGGCAAATTTATTATTTAATTTTATAGAATGGTATTTATATATGGAATATTTTTAATACAGAAAAATTTATTTATTCAACTCTAAATGGAAATGGAAGTATTCAAATGAAGATAAACAAGAATTGAATTATACTTTGACTAACAAAAAACTCATATTATAAGATTTCAAAGTTATTACTAAATTCAACACAAAAAAAGGTCATCAATTAGTGAGTGTAATATAAATGGTAAGTAAATCTAAAGGGACAAAAATTATTAAGTAAGGTAATATTCACATGATATTTTTACTCTTCAAAAACATTTCAATAAATTTAAATTATAACTTGCAAATCATTTTCAAATAGTAACAGATTTTGAAGATGGTTCAGATTTGAATGAAACAAAGAATTGCAACAAAGATAGCTATTGCAAACAGTTGCATTTTACAAGTAAATTTTCTATTAACAATTCGATTGCAACTTGAATTATTTACATTACCAAGCAGCATGGTAAAAAAAGCTTCAATAAAACACTCCTAAATTGAATATATATATATATATATTGTGAATATTCAGATTAATGATCAAGGTATTTAAAAAAAAAAAAAAAGTTTGTTGATCTTATTTGATTTTTCTTTTGCTTGATAGATAGATAATGGAAGATCTTGGAAATATAGATTTAAATTGATCACCATGGCAACCTAAAGCATTTAAATAGAATTGTTTACTGTTGATTCTAGCTTTAAAATAATAAATTTGCTATAATCAAACTTAAGAAAAACATATAGGTAAATAAATAAATTTTGAAAACAATTCAGTACAATATATGTTTACTTAAGTAGGATCAATATTATTTTACATATTTTATTTTTCTGTTAACGCAGTCATCATAGTAACATTATTACATATAATTCAATGTTTTTATGTTATGTATATTTGTTTAAAAATGAATTTAAAAAAAATATTATTATTAAAATATATATATATGTAAATTATTAGTGTTTATAAAGTAAATAAAGGTTATTATATCAATTTTGAATTTTGGTGTACAAACAATAGGAAAAATCTAATCGAATTTGGATTTCATTGCCATGTATCTTTTTCTCCAAACTAACATTACAAACCGCACAAAAACTACTGTAAAAATTTGTTTGGTTTGAGCATTTTTCGAGTAATATTCAGTGGTTGTTATGATACCAGGAATGCCAGAAAGAGAACCTATAAAAAGACACAACAGACTATAAAAGAAGCTATCATCTTTTTGTGATTGCCAATGGACCGTATTTTCTGTGTTTTTACAAATAAAAGTTTTTCAATATTTTTTTGCTGTTAAACCATAAAACATGAAAAAATAAGCTTCAATTATCTGCCCGTTCAATCATTTGGAGGGCAGTTGCGAAGGATTTCCAAGGGAAACTGGCAGTAAAGTGTAAAAAAAAAATGTAAAAAAAGGAAACCTATGAAAAAAAAATGCTTTATATAAAAAGCGGCTATTTTAGTTTTAAAAACAAAGATATTTCTGGTTTAAAGTTTGGCATATAACCACCATTGGATTTGGATGGACATTGTGTCATGAGCAAAGGAATACAGGATCAACTGGATTAATTCACATCATAAAAAGGCTAATCAAATTGCACTCTCCTCTCTGGAAAGGAAAAGGACTGTTAATGAAGCATTATAAAGTTCGAATTATTATTTCTGAGAAATAAACTTTTCTTTGCATCATAAAAACTGAGGATAAGTCAGTCCATGGACAAATAAATAGGAAAACAGACAGACTCTTTATATATATGGTATGATTTTTTTTATATATAAAAATGTGCGCATATTAATTTTTTTTTACATATATTTAAAAGGGATGATTTGTGTTTTGTTTAAATTATCTTTAAGAGTAATAGAATTTATTAAATGAAAATGATTGGAGAGATTCATTTATTAATCATTTAAACTTTTGTCTAAGTATATATTAACACAATCCGATGTTTGTTTTTTTTTTTTATATATACATATATATTTTATGATTTGATGGTTGCATGTATAAAATTTAGTTAAAACATCGGATAGACAAGAGATTCAAACATATATTATTTCATATTCATATATCGGTTATTATTTTGATAAACAAATAGACTTCGATCCCATCCTATTTCATATCTTTGGCATCGGTTATATATAAATTTTTCAGTAAAATATCCAAAAGTCCCTCCATTCATTCATTCATTTTTTTTATGTCGTTATCGTTTCCGCAACACATTTAGAGATGATACACATAGTAATTTTATCATTTTTATTTAGTCAAGCAATCTGAAGTATAAAGTAATTTCCGATGTATTTTATAATTAATCTTGCCAATTTTCTTTTATATAATCCAATAAATTGAGTTAATTTAAATACCAAGACTACGCTTAATTATTTTATTTTATTTGGATTGCATAAGATGACGTAGCTATTTAAATAACAAGGTTCAAACTCAGCTTGGTAAGTGAGCTAAATATAAGATAAGGTATGTTTTGCTTATTAGTATTTTATTTTATTCCCATATGAATTTTATATTTATATTTGCATTCGAATATTATATATATTATCATTTATCTTAGTTAATATTACAAAGTCAATCATTTCATGTTTGTCTGATTCCGTCATAAAAATCTAAATAGATCGTGCTTTATCGTTGGTTCAGAATTACTCGTCTTAGATATTTTTTTTAAACTTCTCTAAAATAAAGAGTACAAACTTTGTTGAATAGTTTACTTGAATATTATCTTTAACTTGGGATAAATCTAGATTATAATCATATATTTTAATTATTGCCAACCAATTTTATATTCATTTATTTTAAGGTTTAAATAGGTGATATTTATTATTATAGGTCAATGGACATCCAATGGAAACTTAACATATCTTTTATATAATATGATTGGACATTATAAAGATAGAAAATAGCTAATACGTTTTCGTGGAGTATTCTGTTTTAACACATAAACGAAGCAATAGTTGGGTATCACTTTATTGGAAGATATGAATAAATTATTTATATATTATTTTATAGCTTCTTAGTAAATTAGACGTAGATTAATTTGTTTAAACATTTAAATGAGTGCATAAATTTTCAAAGTGTTTATAAAATGATATTAAAACCAGTTGATGTCAATAGAAAATTATTAATTAAATATTAAAGTAGAAAGAGTTGTGTATCGCTTATTGAAATGAATGTTTATACTTTCTATTTAGCGTTTATTAAACTAGATATATATTTGAGTCAAGTATTATTTTGTTTTGATATTTAAATAGTGTCTATATTTTAAAAAGTTTTGTAAAATACAATTATAGGTACATTAGATTGATAATCAAGTAGTTAACCTAATCATATATTATTGTCTAGGGCAATAGTAGACGGTTTCACTGCTCATTGCAGTTTACGTTGTAATTGTGATGGATTTGTTGATGTCTTGAGCAGATAATCTCTTTATTCTTTCGTTTCACATATAGCTTAAACAAATAAGACTTTAAGAGAGATTATTTGTGCTTTGTGATGGTTTATTATATAATGGCTACCCGATTGAGCTAGACGAGATTAATTTAAATTAGATTTTAGATTTTTCATCAGATCAGATTAATCATTCTACCCATCACCCAGCATTGATCAAATTCCATCAGTTACAATATATATTGACATGTGTGTAGGTAATCCACTGATGAGCATGCAGGGATAACAGTGATAATTTTAAAATTGTGATGATCAGGTGGTATTAAAATTTCCATATATATATATATATTATTCAATTTTTTTCACATATCTCATGCTAATCACATATTTCTTTCCATATTACTTATTTACTTTTGAATTCATTAGCATATTAGATTATATCCTATTAATTCAGGCCATTCATTGAGTCAATTATTATGTACTTAAATAAATTTTTTTAAAGTATACTCTTTTTATGACACTATATTTTATCCACACACGCTTTTAATAGCCATATAAGTACTGGGAACCCTATACTGATGATAATGATTTACATAGCTGACAACTCATTTGCATATATATATATATGGGTGTGTGTGTGTATTAGGACACTTATAATTCTTCCAGTTCACATATAAATTATTTAATCCTAACATAGATGTCATCACTGAAATCAAAGACAGGCAAAACTCTCCATACAGTAGTGCCACTCAGTGTGCTTGCTTAAAATCGGATTTTGAAAATGTAATTAAACCTTCTGTTTTTTATACAAATATTATTGATCACTACACACCAAATTCTCTTTCAAAGAGTTTCATTTAACATTCATTCATAAGAGTTTTATTAAAATATACAAGTTTTGAATTTAATTACCGACATCAAGATGCGACATTCATTTAAGAAAGACACTATATGAATATTTTACCTTCTGATATCATCATTGCAATTCATTGAGTAAAGATCCCACTTTTGCTAGGTCAGAATATGAGTACTTAAACTTAATAGAGATTCTATATGTATGCATAAAAGATGAAATTACTGAGAAAATGACGCACAACGATAACCAAATTAACAAAAAAAATACTTCACTTGCAAATTCTCGATTGATTTTAAAAATAAATAAACAAGTATAATACTTGATTTAATGCATATCATATAAAATATTAAAAATTAATTATAAGTATACCGATACATTTAAACAATTTATAACTATAACTTACTATGCATTAAAGAAACTTCTTAATGATAATTAGAGGGGGGGGTCTATATAAAGATATATTCCAGAATTTAAAAAATACCAATTATTAAAATTTACAAGTCAATATCTTAAGAAACCTTATATATATAAATCTATAAATTCTTATCACAGTTATAGTGCAAATAAATTTACTAAGCTATTGCCATTGAACTATTTCTGATCTTAAATCTTACAAAATCTATTGATTGATTTTAGGGTGAGTATTTAGGGTTTTTCTTCAATTGTTCCTCGAATATATGAGAAAATAAAGGAAATATAATTGGAAAAACAATTCAGTAGATAAAAATTACATTTTACTAGGTCCTCTGATTCTGGGCTTTTTCTTGGCAATCTTTTGAAATTGGAAAATGACTGATTATACTTCTGGTGCTCTTAGTAATTCATGCTTGTTTCTCTTCTTATAAGCTAAACAGCCCAGCCAGATAATTATATATCTATACTGAGAAATATTATACAGTGATCTGCATAAGTTAGAATGATTCTGTGGCTAAATTTTTTTTTAATTTTTTACATAGCTGCTGATGTCTATACTGAACATTCCACTGACAATGTATGTGTATTTCTTTTCTTCTTTCTTCTCTTCTTATTTTTCTTTTAAAACTTTTTGTTAAGCATGTGTAATTTTTCCCAGAAAACCTACATTTCTTGCCCCCTTATTTTTAATTTGTTTTTTAGTTATCTTTTTATTAATTCTTTAATATGATTCTGAATAAATTTAATGGTAATTAAACCTTATCAGAAAACTTAATTAGTTGTTATTTTTTTACAATATATTGTAATCTTAATTAAATTATTAATTAAGGTTGTAAAAATATATAATTTAATTTTATAATTTAGCATATTAAGAATACTAAGAATATACAAAGTTTTACAAATTTTGCTAATCTCTTTATAAATAAACATATTAATATAATTATCCAAATATAAACTTAAATTATACATACAGATATTTGAGACCAGTTGAGAATTTTTTATTATAAAAAAATGTTTCTTTTTTTTTTCTCCCATTATTTTCAATTTTATTTGGGAATATTTAATAATTCTCATTTCGAGCACACTTCAGTGAGGCAGCTTGCAATATATGACATGCTTAGAATGGGTCAATTCCATAATATACATATATATATATTGAGATGGTTATATGTCTCATGGCATACAAAATATAATTCTACGTGTGCATATATATACATATTGTACCAGTCAAAAAACCACCCACACCAACAACCTAAACTCAAGCCGGATTCAAACTCAGTCGAACTAAACTGAATTCAAACCCAATTCACAAGCTCAGATCAAATCAATGGATGAGATATGTCAACGGTACATGACTATGTGCCAAAAAACTAGATCAATGGATGATGATGATTTGAGACCCCTGATATGACACTAATAACATATAATAAAATAACCAAGGATATTTCTAAGTCAACTCACATATGTATATGTTCGGGTTGTTAAAATCAAATGTGTTAATAAAATGTTTAATAATAATAATAATAATAATAATTTTGTTCAACTTTTAGATTATGATTATATAGATTACCTCTAGTTTTTAAACGGAATTTATAATTACAATAAGAATGGCAGTCATTATTATATGCCAATAACTATTACGCAATATTCTAGGAGGATTATATGTGTCTATGCCCTGATAAGAAAATAAAGGTAGATAAAGATATTTGGCTATGACAGAAATTATTATTCTAATTTTAAAAGAAAAAATGTGAGATTCATTTCCACATTCGTAAATTAATTAATGAAGAGCAAGATAAGTATTTGGGCACAACTTTATTATTTACAGAAAAATTATTTAATTAGAAATGAATAAGAATTTCTTTGACTTTAATGAAATAAATTCATCATGATTTACAAACATGAGAGCGGGCTTTACTGAGTTGAGAAGTAAACGGTACTGACGTCTTATGAGCTATAAAAATGAATACGAGAAATAATGGCTTGTCAGTGATTAGGAAGTGGCTTATGTTTTACAAGTCTTTATGCCCAATCAAGGAAATGTGGAACACAGTAAAAGCTAGGTCGTGTCAAAGCTGCAAACCTTTGGTGTTCCAATATAATAAAAATGAGCAAGTAGAGGAAGTGGTTTCTTCCTTGGTAATTAAAGTAAAAATAGTATCACCGATGACAAGCCTACAAAGCAGGAGATGGCTTATGCCAGTAATGTTCAGAAAAATGATTAATGAATAAAACCTATTTATATAAAGAATGTTCTATGTGATGACCTGATCACGTTAAATTAAAGTCAAACAAGCCTTAATACAGAAATACTTAACATAATTATAAAATTATATTAATTATACCCTAAACATCATGCCCTTCCTGAATTTAATAGAAAGTATAAAATTTGAATTAAAGTATATTAACATTAATTCCTTTATCAACTCTTTTGCAAAAAACATTTTAAGATTATGAATAAATAAATATTTGTAAACTAGATAAAAGAGCCGGGGACATAGGTTAGAAACTGAGCTAATATTAAAAAATATATAAAATGCGCTAACACGCACAAGCACACAAAGCTAAAAACAAATAAAGCAAATATATATTATTTTAATATCTATTCATTAAATGGCTAAGTGCTTTCAAGATTCAAGCCCTCATAATCATAGCCGTATTACAAAATATAATAAATTGACTTGGAGTGATGCAAATTTATGCAAATGAAATAATTATGCATTCCATTTCTTGGATATTTTTTAGCCCACTTCCCTATGAATGCATTTATACAGCACAAGTGTAATAATCTCAGTGCTTCTCTTAAGCACAAATTTAATAAAAAAACTTGCGTTTTTTGCTTATCAACAGAATGTCCGCCTCCAAGACCCTGAAGCCTCAGCCTTTGTGAACCTTACAGATATACCAATCCCACAAGAGATATGTGACGTTTTATGTAGAGGCCCACAATATGTTGGGAGGTGGATGGAAACATCCCAATATGGAGCTTATGGCTGATGTTGAAGCAGGTTTGTTCAATGATCCAGATAAAGATAAATACATTACCCAAGTAGTTAATGCTCTACAGCATAAATCTTTATATATACGCACACATATCTGGCAAGCTAACATAACAAAAACCAAACAATTTTTTAAAGACAAAAATATCACATGCATGCTGGAAGATAAGGGCAATAGATTCGTGCTTATGAAAACACAGGACTACACATCTAAACTGGATCAGCAAATTAATAAACTACAATTTCAAAGGCTTCCCGATTTCAATAAATTAAATAAGGATAAGTTTATTTCTTCCATTCTCAGACCACTGTAATAAAGCTTTCTCTAAGGCAGAATATTATAGGCTTTACCTGTCTGCATCCATTCCTCCAAGGATGTTTGCCAATGCCAAAATACACAAGGCTGATATTCCATTGTGACTTATTTTAGATTTTGGAGGAGTACACTATTCCAATATGACAGCTCATTCAAGCTTTAGGATTCGGTTCATATACTATAAATTCGTCATTTCAATTTGTTGCAAAAATAAAAGACCTAGTTTTGAACCCTGACACTTCATTAGCTACTATTGATGTTTCAGAATTATATGGCTCCATTTGTAAAGCTAAATCTATTCAGATTGTAAGAGAAGAGCTTATAAACCACAATTTAGCTCAGCTACTAATTGACTTTATTATAGACTTTTTATCTTGGCTTGATAGAAATATTATGGCATTCTTTCACAACCAGTGGTTTCATATGAAAGACGGTTGGCCAATGGGACTCCCTATGAGTGGCATCATATCAAGTGTAGTTTTAAATTATTTTGAAAAGCAAATAATTCCAAGATACCAAGAATCTAACTTGCTATCCATATACACTAGATATGTTGATGATATCTTCATAGCCGCTCCCTCTCCGATTATTCTACAAATAAAAAATGAACTGCAAAACACTACAGGGCTTACGTTTAACTTGGAGAATGAAAATGTAAACAAGTTAAATACCTGGACCTACATATGCAGCGAGAACACACACATATTAATTATAAAATGCTAATCAAACCCCTAGATGTTAGAGGACACTCCCACCCTCTTTCCAATTCACCAACTAACCACAAACTCTCTGGCTTAACCTCGTTTTTGTTTAGAAATATGCACCTATGTAAGTTTGAGGCTGATAAAAAAGCTAACCTCACATCATATAGGGACAACCTAATAAAAGTTGTTTTTGATGTGAATGTAATTGACAGGAGGATAAAACAGTTTTTTGCTAAAATAAATGATAAAGTCCCTAACATTGACAAGCAAAGACTCCTACTCTCTTACCTGCCTAGTATGCATAAATGTTTTTATAATATTTTCAATAATAAATACCAGTTATGTTTTCACACACCTCCTAACCCTAACAAATTAATTAATAATACTAAAGACTGCCTCGCACCCTCGCTGACACCTCAAATGGTCTATAATATTGCCTGCCCTGAAAAATTTTGTAGATCATCATATTATGGTGAGACTAGGGCCTCTCTCTCCATTAGGCTATCACAACACACTTATTCTTATAATAAAGCATTGTTGGACACTGCTCATAGTTCAGTTTTTGTGCAACACTGTGCTTCAGCTGGGCATGATTGTCAACCAGAAAATCCAGTGGTGATATGCAGAGAGCAGCATGATTTAAAAAGAAAGATAAAAGAAGCTTTCTTTATATCTAGAGATGGTGATGCCATCAATAGAAAAGACTCTTGCTACAAAATATCCAAGAAATGGAATGCATAATTATTTCATTTGCATAAATTTGCATCACTCCAAGTCAATTTATTATATTTTGTAATACAGCTATGATTATGAGAGCTTGAACCTTGAAAGCATAATACAGCTATGATTATGAGAGCTTGAACCTTGAAAGCGCTTAGCCATTTAATGAATAGATATTAAAATAATATATATTTGCTTTATTTGTTTTTAGCTTTGTGTGCTTGTGCGTGTTAGCGCATTTTATATATTTTTGATTCATAATTAGCCACAAAGTATAAACTATTTGCTTATTAGCCATTAGTAAAATAGTAAACATTTAATAAATTCTTTTGACTCGATGATTAATAGAATGATATTAATCTAGTTCTAATGGGCGAGAATTACTATAAGTCTTAATATTATATGATTTGCATAAGGCAAATGACACAAAAGAAATTATCATCGAGTCAAAGGATCATTGGCATATAATAAAAATAAATATTAATAATTATTTAATAAATATATAGTAAAGTTAGATAAACAAACCACCATCGTGAGAAAAAGAAATTTAACAAAGTATTAATTTTAAAGACTAGCGATTAAGAAAATTACTACATAACTTAAGATATCATAAATAAAAGCACATTTTACAGTAGATAGCTTAAAAGGTAGTGTAAAATAAAGTTTGGAAACTGGCCAGAAAGTTGCATTTGTTTCAAGAAAGATAACCATTTTTTCATGGTTGGTTTCTTAGATTACACACGGCAGAGTCCAGTTGAATGAAACGTAGATACGCATTTTGAAAATTATTTGAATGACATTTTGAATTGATTATTTCATGTTTGGCAGCATGATTGGCCCGGAAAAGGTTTAGTTTAGCAGCCATGTTGAAGATCTTCTGGGGACTTCGGGCCTGGCAGTTAGACTCCTGAAGTTTAGCCCCTCACCATGATGGAAACACTATTGAACTTCATAAATTAAAGATGCACATGGATTCTAATAGCACTTCTCTAAAACAAATATGGCTTCTCCTCTCCAAAGTTTTCCAGGCTATTTATACTGTCCTGTGGTTTCCTGCCTATTCCAAATCTAGATGCCTTCAGGCTAAGGCTTCTTGCATTATCTAAGTTACAGATTTTTACTAATAGATTTTAGATACATTCCTTCCATAAGGCTTTCAAACTCATTAACTTTGAATTCATTTTCTAATTAGAAAATGAATTTATAAATCTAGAAAACCATTTTAATTAGGAACCATCCTTACATGTTAAATCATTATCTTTTTGCTAATTAATAAAATTTTTCCTATTGTCTTTGGAAAAGGACAATCTGAAAGCTTATTGAAAGAATGTAGCTTTTAATCACAAAAAATTGAACAATCTGTTTAAAAGTAAAGTAAAACATTCCCAATGCAATGAAACTTTATAACAAATATATATATTTAAATATTTATAAATATATACACACAATCCATGCAGTTATAATATATATAAATTCATGAATAATTTTATCAAGAATTTATTAATGACATTGATTAATTTAAATGTCAAACTAGTTAATTTTAACACACATTTATATAATAGATTTTTTAAGGGAACTAGCATGTATTGAACATATAAAACCCCATTGCATTGGAAATTCATTGTTAGTACTAGGGCTTGAAGTGGGCTGCAGGTGAGATATCATGAAGCTAGGATCGAACTTAGATCCAACTGCTTCATTTTTTTCAACTTCAAAAAAAAACAATGAACAAAAAATCTTTTTACTTATATTTGATACATTCATATAAGTTTACTTGATTAACTGGTAGACTCTGGGAGAACAGCATGAGCATGAATACTATTATTTGTACAAAAGCACAAAATTATACATGTCTCATTATGATCATTATGCTTAATATTTCTAGCTTATGCTAAATAAGTCCGTTAATCACATCTCATTGTCTTTACAGTCATGTCCGTCTGTCACCTATATATCAGTCTCTACACTTAATAGTTGTCCTATTGTTTCCCTGGATCATGTGGCATGTATGGTTTCAACTGTCTGGCATTGTAAACCCCTGAAGTCCCTTTTCTTTTAGCAAAAATGCATTGTCATGGCAATTCTTTATTATTTCATATGGCCCACTGTATAGAGGGAAGAATTTTTTGAATTCTTTCTAGGGTGCATTACTAGTTCCTGGTGATCTTATCCAAACTTGATCCGCAATTTTAAAATAGTGATGTTGCACCCTACCTTTTTTTTATTCAACTCTGGGCTATAAATGCTAGCTGCTTTCTGGCCATATCTTGGTCAGTTATTGGATTAATACATATTTCCTCCTTTGGCAATAGTGAGGAAAAGCTAGCTGGACATGTTTGCCCATAGTAAAGACAAGTAGGTGCTAAACTCATGACCTCATTCATTGTATTATTAATGCAGTCCATTACATGTTGATCCACCCACTTCCGATGATCTGTAGGTAGGCACATGTGAAAGAGTTGACTAATTTCTCTTATAACTCTTTCACATGGGTTCTCTTATAACTCTTTCACATGGGTTGGACTGCAGGTTTCTAATTGATGTCAGACAATGATTTACATTTTGCTTTTTGTTCAATTTTTCACTCTTTTGAGGTGAATGCTGAGCCATGACCTGATAATATTGTCTCAGACTTACCCATCTCAGAAAATTACTTATCCTGAAGGACCTGGATGGCATTTCTTGAATTGGTAGTTCAAACTGGGTAAATTTGAATGTACTTAGAAAAAATATCATATGTAATGAGCAAGTATTGAAAGATCCTAAATTTGGGTAGAGGTCCATGGTGGTCTATGGCAAAGATTTTTTTTGGTCTTGTGGCCATTACCAGTTTTATACCTCCTGGATACAATTTATTTGGGAACTTAGCAACAGCACAGGTGTCACATTGTCTAATAGTGGTGAGAACCTGATTGTACATTCCCAGCCAGTAGAATTGGCAATGCACTGCCTCTTCTATCTTTCTTGGTCCATAGTGCGTGATGATTTGATGAACATGCCTAAGTATGGGCAACCTCAGTCTATCTGGACCATAGTTTTCCATGGGGCACTGTAGTCTTTTGTCATGGTCCGTAAAATACCCTCCTTGACACAAAAGTGAGTTTATCTGCTGCATAGGTTCTGCTAATTGTTCTGGGTCTTTGATAACTTCACAATCTTGTGACAATATTGTAGGCCCTGCCAGTATGCTAGATTCCTTAGCTCAGCCTCAGTGGGACTCAATACTATGGTGGTCAAAATTTTTAGGGCTTGGTGATTTATTTTTGGGCTCTGTGTGCTCATTGGTACTGAATGGCAACTTAAAATGTAGGTCACAACATTGTCAGTTCCTGGGCAATATTGGATCTCATAACAAAATTGTTGGAGGGCCAAGCTCCATCTAATGAGTCGGTCACTGTTGAGGAAACTTTTGTTAAGAAATTCCAGACATCAGTGGTCTGTTACAATGACTACTTCCAATCCTAGAAAGAATTGCCAGAATTTCTGGCAGGCCCATACTATGGCTAGAGTTTTTTGCTCGGGGTGGTATAATGTGTTTCTGCACCCTTTAAAGCATGACTTCAAAAATATATCACTTGATGCTCACTGGAATCACCTTTTGAAACAAAACACCTCCTAGACCTTGCTTGCTGCTGTCAGTTTGTATGTAAAAGGTCCAGCTAAAGTCAGGGTGGTGCAGCATAACCACCCATATGAAGTTTTCTTTTATGTTCAGTAGTTCTTGGTCATAGAGTGGGGTCCATTCCCACTTCCAATTTTTTTTATGAGGTATATAACATTTCTAGTTTCATGAGCAAAGTTCGGATAGAATTTGTGATAAAAATTGCAAAGCCCAAGAAATGATCGGATCTGTTCCCGAGTAGTCGGGCTTGGGAATTTCTCTATGGCTGCAACTTTGTCCGGATGTACCTTGATGCCATGTTTGTTAATGACATGACCAAGGAAGGTTATCTCACCAATATCAAAATGGCTTTTTTTCCAAGTTTACTGTGATGTTCTTCATTTTTCATTCACAAAGGAATCTTTCCAAATGTTGTAAATGTTCCTTCATATCTTCTGAAACAATTACTATGTTGTCAACATAGCATACCATCTGTTTTTGTATTTCCTCAAAAAGGACCTGCCTCAAACAGTGCATAAGGCCCACTCATTAAGTCCAAAAGGAACCCTTTTAAAAACATGCATTTATCCACCATACAGAAATGCAGTGTATTTCTGGTCCCTTGGATCTTGATTCAATTGCCAGTAACTGGCAGTTAAATCCAATGTTGAAAATATGGTCTTTCCAGCCAATATACAAGTACTTCTTGGATGGGAGGGGGAACACTTCTTTCCAGTATAGTGATGCTGTTTAACCTACAGGCAACCAGGCATACCCACAGGTTTCCATTTTTCTTCTTGACGACAACCAACAGGTTGTTATATGAAGAAGGACTGCGTTCGACAATGTTCAAGTCGATCATTTGCTGTATCTGCACTTCCACTTCATCTTCATATTGGAACAGGATAGGGTATGTCTTGGATTGGATATAAGTCTTTTTTTTCACTCTGATCCGATGAGTGTACCCTATAATCTCACCTGGCATAGGAGAAAAAACTACAGCGTATTTCTCAAAGATTTTTTGATTTTGCTCAGAATCATCTGAATTAGTAATAATAGATTCTTGAACCTTTTGTATAATCATTGATGAGTCAACTGGCTGGATCAGGCAACTTTCATGGTTTCCTTTCTGGTAGAGTGACATTTTAAAGTTAACAGTTTCATTTTCAAATAAGCATCTCCCTTTAGAGTAATCAATAATGCCATGGTTTTGAACCACAAAGTCAGAGCCCAACACTATATCGTATATGAACCCTGTCATAATAAGAAAGGTATGCCATGCTAGCCTTTAGTTGATCTCAACCTCCAACCATACTTGATGGTTTTCACTTGATACCTTTTTTCCATTAGCCAAGGTCAGTTGGATCAGATGGGTTGGGGTTGCATTATCTCACATCTCCTTTTTAGGTCTTCAAGACACAATGGATGCTTGACTGCTGAATTGACCAAGGCTGATACTTTGCTATTCTCCACATTTATTTCGATGATGGGACACAAGTGAGTTATCTGATGATCCTCCTTATCTTTCTCAGAGATTAAATTAGTCATTTGGTTAATGGGTGGGACTGGATGATATTTTCTGTAACTTGGACCTGGTTATCTAAAATATTTACCCACTGTTTCTAAGAAATCCGTTATTTCGTGGATAGTACCAATATGACTACAAATCATAAGTTCTAGAACCTCTCATGGCATGTTGTGTCCTATCATACAAACAATTCCAGACTCTGGCAAGTTAAAACTGAATAACGTGAGGAACTTGGTTGCCTGGTGTAAAAAAAAAACTGGGCACATGTGTTTCCATTATTTACTGGAAAATGCTCCTTGATAAGATCATGTAACAAGCTTTCTTGCCTCTCTTTACCCCAGAATGTTTTTAGCAGCTTGCAATAATTTTCTTCAAATGTTTCTGTCTTCTTTTCTAGCATGCCCCACCAATCCTTGGCCACAGCTTTCAAATGGAGTCGAGCAACAGAAATTTGTTGTATACTATCAAGAGTTTCTATCACAAAAGCATCAGCTAAACTATTTATATGTTCATGAGGATCCTCCCAGTCTTCACCATAGGAATCTATAATTTGGATCAGAGGGTTCGATAAATTTTCCTGTGGATTTCCCATTCTAGTTTGTATAAAACAGAGATGTAGTATTTTTTTGAAAATGATAGGTAACACAGATTATCATAAACTTATATTGGCATGGCATTATCACTATTAATATGAATATATAATATTTTTAATATATTGAGTTAGGTTTCCGACTACTGGTCCCATTTGTCCCTATCTTTATTAGCTGCTATATATATTATTTCACCAATATATCTAATCTGCCTTTTTTACTTCACCTACGTTTATCTTGGTCGACTCCTACTGTTAATTCTTTGAATGAGACATGCATTTTCTTAAAACTATGAAATATAAAAGAAAATATTACTCACTTTCCCTTTGTTCTACAGTTCTCCCAATGTCTGAAAATAAAACTATACAAGTAATTAGTAACATACAAATAGTGATATATTTATCAAGTAATACTAGTAATTCTCATTGTTGGATACATTTGGTTTTTATTATTTATTTAGGCAACTCAGTCACTGCTGTACTGACAATCATAATTGCTGACAAATTTATTTATATGGGTGCCAGCCAGCAAAATGAGATTAATAGACCATATGAAATAACCCATTGACCCCCAAACCATACATGATAGACTTAATTTTATGATAAAACAATTTCATTGATGAATATTTATTATGTATTAGCAACTGACATGTTATTGACCTAAGTTTAAATATACAAGCTTAACTATTTCATTTCCAATAAGCATGAGGCTTTGACAAAAAATATGTCAAAATTAATATTTTACAATAACTTTGATTTATCAATATCAGTTTTATAATCTTGCTAGCATAAGAGTGTGTAAACCATTGAAGCATTTTGCCAACTGCATCTGGCTGCTTGGTGTTACACAAAGTGTCTTCACCTGCTTTGAGGTTACTTTAGAAATCATTGTCATTAAAGCATATTGTCCACTACATCAGACAGCTTGACATACAATTCCCAGTTTGAAAATCTTTACCTGCTTTAAGGCTACTCTATAATAAGGAGCGAACATTTAATATATGTGCTAGCAAGCAATACTTTGAAATTAAATTTTTTAATATGATATCGATATTGGATATTTTTATTATAACAACCGAGATGAACACTAATTAATTTTGACAAAGAAAAATATTTTATCTAATTTTACTCCTTGCTTTGATCTACACTTACCACTTTTCTAACAACAATTTTCTTCCCTGTTTACTATCATGAACGCATATTAACAAACATATAATATATATAGTGATATAGTATAAAATACATTTATACTTAATTTATATATTTATATATATATTGAAACAGTAAGATTTGTATTCGAATCTTAAGTCTCACGTTTTTCTATCATCTCTCATTCACCAGTCTATCCTACCCAAATTTAAACTTTTTGGTATCGAATTGTGTGTGTAACAATATTAAAAATGTATAAATATATGTAGAATTCACCATAAACATGCACACATTTCGATCTAAAATTTAAGGCAATAAATAAAGATAAATAATATAATTTAGATTTCTTTTAGTTATAAAAAAATATATATTTTTAACCATTCATTTTGAATTGTAAAATCCGTTATTTATTGCTTTGTTTAAATTTCATTTAATAATAATTTTAAAAATCTGATGTAATATTTAATTAAAAGTAAAAATAATCGTATGTTTCCCTTTTGTCTTTGAAATTTTAAAAGCATTGGTCGGTGAGAGATAATAGATTCATTAAAAAGAAAAATTCCCTAAAATCTAATTCCAAAAAACTAAATGTAAAATCTAAACATAAACAATATAATGGCAGTTTTCTCTAATTAGAATTAACAAAAATGCATTGATTATCCTCAGGGCAGATTAAGTAGAATCTAAAAATACACTAACAAAAATGTGAAAGATGAGATCTAAGAAGAGAGGCCATCTTAGACTTGCTAGAAACAGATACTTTAACTTTAGCTCTGCTCTCGATCAGTTGAGGGTCTCCAAAATATTAAATAAATTGTTCCTGCCATGGTAAGACCGAGTAAAAGCACCCAAACTATTCTCCACCCGGGAGATGGCCTATCGGATTCTAAACCTTCCATTGCCCGTCATAAATTCAACCACGACAATCTGCTGCTTAAAATAATGAGAAAGCTGCTGCTGCTGTTAAATTAAATGAACCACCTAAATACAGGAAAGAACTGATAATCATGAACAATTTGCTACTAACCAATATAATCATAAAACTTCTCATAAAACAGGTACCTGTGTCCAAATTCTTTAGAGTACTCTACTAATATGCTATAGCTCAGTCTTCATACTACTTATATAACTTATAAAATGTAAAATTATCATTTGTAAAACTAAAATTTAATAATTAATTTATTGTGTAAATTTCTCTAATAATATAGCTTACCTCATTTGTAAAACTAAAATTTAATAATTAATTTATTGTCAATAATCTAGCTTACCTGCTAATCATGAACAATTTGCTACTAACAAATGGAATCAGAAAACTTCTCATAAAACAGGTACCTGTGTCCAAATTCTCTAGAGTACTCTACTAATATGCTATAGCTCAGTCTTCATACTACTTATATAACTTATAAAATGTAAAATTATCATTTGTAAAACTAAAATTTAATAATTAATTTATTGTGTAAATTTCTCTAATAATCTAGCTTACCTCACTCTATCTTTCTTGGGTATGTATTTCTAAAATCTACATTTTATCATATAATTATCACATGCTCATAATTCTTTAAGTTTAAATCTATGATCGCTTGAAACAGTGAATGCGTGTCAAATTTTCATTAATATTTACTTTCATAAATAACTTCATTTTCATATAAATCAACACACATTCAATGCTTCATTTACTGTAATGCAGGGGTCTACTACTTAGCAAATAGCTGGCATATTAGTTGTAATAATCACCCAGTTTATATATGTTTTATATTTATTAAATCTTAATGAATAATTCCATAAAATTACATTTCTTTGAGAGTCGCCAACGTTCTTTATTAAATGTTGATAATGTAGGGCCGAGTTAGAAATATATTTAAATCTTACCATAATCGTCTATACATTATACATGTGTTACATTTTAAAGATGCTATGATCCATTCCAAGCCATGAATATTCCGGATTCTATAGGGTTGAAATTAACCCCAGTCGTCCTACACAAGCTGACAAATGAATGTCCTGTAGGACTTGATGACCGTCATGCAGCCAGCAGGCAAATCGTAGCATGAACCACTTGTCCTTGCTTATGTTTATGTGACAACTTACTTCTTTGAGCCGATGGCAAATGCCAGCCTGTCATTCTTATAAACTCATTCACGGCTTTGCAGTTTCAATATACTGCCATTGCATATTGCCTTTCTAAAACATACCACGTGTTTCTTTAACTAAGTTTATTATTCTATGTATCACTCTGCCCCTGCATTATCTTCGTAATTCACTCTCAAATAAATGTTTGCCTCTAGTTGTTAGTAAATATTTTAATTAAATAAATATATGTCCATTGCCAGTCTTATAAATTTTACTTTAGACTCTTGCATTGCAAAGGTATAAATCCCTCAAGTCATGCCTTAGAAATACTTGCTTGAGAATTTTAGGTAGCTAGATTACACCTTCAAATAAATGTCTTTTTTTTGTAAACATTACAGTATCGGAAATACCACTACTGAGGTCTTAAATATAAAATATGTCTAAATAAATAAATGTATTCTTTAATATATAATAGTATCGCAAATCCCACTACTGAAACTTTAAATCTATAAAATATTATTAGTAAATGATTTTTTTTATTAAAATGTTTCAATAAATAATTTTAAACTATACATCTGCAGTTACGTTTTATTTATTCGATACCCATTCTATATAATATTTCCTCAATTATGTAAATATGAATGTTTAATTAATATTAGTTTGATTATTGGCTAACTCGAAAATAAAATCATGAATCTCTTGCATATCCCTGACCACCATGCCTAAAGAAATGTTTACTAATGTCACATCAGATGCGTTGTTTCATAGATTGTATTGTGGAACCGATAAACTATGTTCGAACTTAGTACTATGGGTGGCTTCGCTACCTAGATGGTGCTGCAGTTCTATGTGGTGGTCGAATTCTGCACTACGTTAATGAGTCACACATTTTCTGACTGTTACATAGTATAATTTTTTTTAGTGTTTGGCACCAACAAACATGGAGGCTTCGATTATAAAACCCATATATACCCTGAGCAAAAATATAACGCATATAAATTGCTTTTGGCGTTCATTACCGAGTTAGCTAATTATTTTATATATATATGAGTTTGTTTTGATAAAAATAATGAAAAAAATAAATCGAGTGAAATAATGTGGGTCGAGTGAATGAAAGGACAGTAGACGTAATAACAAATTTAAGGAAAGCAGGGATGTGTGTATAATTTAAGAAGGAACAAAAATACTCAGATCTAATGAAATATTTTTTATATATATATGTCAAAAAAAAAAAGTAATCAGTCGCTAAATGAGAAAGCAAATAGCAGTAAAGATTTTATTAAAGCACCATTATATATATGGCATAGACAGCAGAAGCTTGTTACATATGTTAACAGTAAATATTTTGTTAAAGTACTATTATATATATAGACAGCAGTGGCTTATCATATGCGTTGGCAGTAGTTCATTATAATATATATGTTAAACACAGCAATATAGAGATAGGGCAATGTAGAGTAGGTGAAGGCAGTGAAAGGGTGTGATAGGGCTAATACCGGTAGAGAATAGTTAAATGCTAGTAATATAAAATAAATAAATAATATTAAAAAAATGGAAGCTGAAAATATTGATATAGAGTAAATAGATTTATGTGAAGCTTTGGAGTAACACCCGAGCGTTGGGAAGCTCCGCAACATTACAGAGGATCAATGGACTTTAATTTCAAGTTCATTGAGGAAATGCTCAGACAGAATATGCAAGAAATGAGGAAAATGTATGAGGAGGAAATGAGAAAAAGAAGAGATGAAGAATCAAAAAAGAGACATGAAGAAGAAAAGATAAGAGGTAGAGAATATCAGGAATTTAAAGACACTATGTGGAGAGAGTTAGAAGCAATAAAGGAACAGTTTGGAATATCCAGAGTTAGTAAAAAGGAAGAAGAGGTTAAAGACATGCAGAATGAAAAGAAGTTAGAAATCTCTGATGAACCCATGATAATAGAAGGACAAAGAGGTAGTGTAATAAATATAAAAAAGTATGATGAGCAAAGAGACCTCATTCCAACCGATGAAGGCCCACAAGAACCAGAGAAGGAAGTCAGCATTAAAGAAGAGACGAAAATGGACATTGGACACCAAAGCTACTTAGCAAAGATGATCCACATCAAAATCTTTAGAGGGGAGATAGGAGAAAATCCTCAAGCCCACTTAGAGAGCTTACAAAAGTTCTTCCAATTTCATAAGACAGGACCAGATGAGCAGATAGCGATAGCCAGTTACCATCTACAGGGATCTGCCAAGGACTGGTGGAATATGGTGAGATGGAAGCCTAAAACAATAGAAAAATACAAAGATGCATTAATGAAGCATTACTGGAGCAAAGAGCGTCAAAGCGGTATCTACAATACACTCTGCCAGGAAAAATATGGGATGATACCCCAAGAGACACACAAACAGTTTTTCCTCTGTCAAGCCAACCGGTTTAAATCCCTTACAACATTCATCTTTTCAGATTCACATATCATAGGGACCATCCAGTGTAGCATGCCACTAACCATCCAACAATTAATGGCAGGCAGTCAAATAAAAGACATAGAAGAAATGATTGAATTTCTCACTACATTGGATTTTAACTATTGGGACAAAGAACCACCTGATAGAAGGCAAAAATTAAAAAACCCAAGGCCACAGTCATCGATGACAAGAGATCGATATTATCCACCTGACCCGGGGTTGTAAAATATTTTAGACTCTTAGGACGGTTATTAAACGCATATGACAATATTAAAATGAATTTGGTAAAATGAATTTGGTTGAATGGAATTTACTTTAGTCAAATAGGGTTTTAGATAGAAATTTTGTTATATATATTATTGTTTTAATTACTATTACTCTTAAGAATTTTTTTTATATATTTTATTAACTAATCTTACTCTAAGAGTTTATATATATATATATATAATCAGTTTAACTAATATTACTATGATTTCTAACCAGACATGGCCAAATTAGGCCATTTTAATTAAACTATAAATTCTGGATCCGGGTATATAAATTATTCATTGCTTCATGTAATCTCTGCTTTCTATATTTCTATATATCTGTAAAAAAAAAATTTTTTTTCGTATTTAAATTATGTGATGTAGCAAAAAAATTTTTTCTCTTTCCTTGCCTCCTTTGTTCTTCCTTAATTGTTCACGGGAAGTACAGGGAAATGAAACAGTAAGATTCGTATTCGAATCTTAAGTTTCACCTTTTTCTATCGTCTCTCACTCACCGGTCTATCCCACCCAAATTTAAACTTTTTGGTATCGAATTGTGTGTGTAGCAATATTAAAAATGTATAGATATATGTAGAATTCACCATAAACATGCACACATTTCGATCTCAAATTTAAGGCAATAAATAAAGATAAATAATATAATTTAGATTTCTTTTAGTTATAAAATATATATATATATATATATATATATATATATATATATATTTTTAACCATTTATTTTAAATTGTAAAATCTGTTATTTATTGCTTTGTTTAAATTTCATTTAATAATAATTTTAGAAATCTGATGTAATATTTAATTAAAAGTAAAAATAATCGTATGTTCCCCTTTTGTCTTTGAAATTTTAAAAGCATCGGTCAGTGAGAGATAATAGATTAATTAAAAAGAAAAATTCCCTAAAATCTAATTGCAAAAACTAAATGTAAAATCTAAACATAAACAATAGAATGGCAGTTTTCTCTAATTAGAATTAACAAAAATGCATTGATTATCCTCAGGGCAGATTAAGTGGAATCTAAAAATACACTAACAAAAATGTGAAAGATAAGATCTAAGAAAAGAGGTCATCTTAGACTTGCTAGAAACAGACACTTTAACTTTAGCTCTGCTCTTGATCAGTTGAGAGTCTCCAAAATATTAAATAAATTGTTCCTGCCACGGTATGACCGAGTAAAAGTGCCCAGACTATTCTCCACCCAGGAGATGGCCTATCAGATGCCAAACCTTCCATTGCCCTTCATAAATTCAACCACGAAGATCTGCTGCCTAAAATAATGAGAAAGCTGCTGCTGCTGTTAAATTAAATGAACCACCTAAATACAGGAAAGAACTGCTAATCATGAACAATTTGCTACTAACCAATGGAATCGGAAAACTTCTCATAAAACAGGTACCTGTGTCCAAATTCTCTAGAGTACTCTACTAATATGCTATAGCTCATTCTTCATACTACTTATATAACTTATAAAATGTAAAATTATCATTTGTAAAACTAAAATTTAATAATTAATTTATTGTGCAAATTTCTCTAATAATCTAGCTTACCTCACTCTATCTTTCTTGGGTATGTATTTCTAAAATCTACATTTTATCATATAATTATCGCATGCTCATAATTTTCTAAGTATAAATCTATGATCGCTTGAAACAGTGAATGCGTGTCAAATTTTCATTAATATTTACTTTCATAAATAACTTAATTTTCATATAAATCGACACGCATTCAATGCTTCATTTATTGTAATGCAGGGGTCTACTACTTAGCAAATGGCTGGCATATTAGTTGTAATAATCACCCAGTTTATATATGTTTTATATTTATTAAATCTTAATTAATAATTCCATAAAATTACATTTCTTTGAGAGTCGCCAACGTTCTTTATTAAATGTTGATAATGTAGGGCCGAGTTAGAAAATATATTTAAATCTTACCAGAATCGTCTATACATTATACATGTGTTACGTTTTAGAGACGCGATGAACCATTACAAGCCATGAATATTCCGGATTCTATAGGGTTGAAATTAACCCCAGTCGTCCTACACAAGCGGACATAATAAATGCTCCTGTAGGACTTGATGACCATCATGCAGCCAGCAGGCAAATCACGGCATGAAACACTTGTCCCTGGTTATGCTTATGTGACACCTTACTTCTTTGGGCCGATGGCAAATGCCAGCCCATCATTCTTATAAACTCATTCACGGCTTTGCAGTTTCAATATACTGCCATTTCATTTAGCCTTTCTAAAACATAACACGTGTTTCATTAACTAACTTTATTATTCTATGTATCACTCCGCCCCTGCATTATCTTCATAATTCACTCTCAAATAAATGTTTGCCCCTAGTTGTTAGTAAATATTTTAATTAAATAATTATAGGTCTGCTGATACTCTTATAAATTTTACTTTAGACTCTTGGATTGCAAAGGTATAAATCCCTCAAGGCATGCCTTAGAAACACTTGCTCAAGAATTTTAGGTAGCTAGATTACGCCTTCAAATAAATGTCTTTTTTTTTGTAAACATTACAGTATTGGAAATACCATTACTGAGGTCTTAAATATAAAATATGTCTAAATAAATAAATGTATTCTTTAATATATAATAGTATCGCAAATCCTGCTACTGAAACTTTAAATCTATAAAATATTATTAGTAAATGATTTTTTTTATTAAAATGTTTCAATAAATAATTTTAAACTATACGTCTGCAGTTACGTTTTATTTATTCGATACCCATTCTATATAATATTTCCTCGATTATGTAAATATGAATGTTTAATTAATATTAAATTGATTATTGGCTAACTCGAAAATAAAATCATGAATCTCTTGCATATCCCTGACCACCGTGCCTAAAGAAATGTTTACTAATGTCGCATCAGATGCATTGTTTCATAGATTGTATTGTGGAACCGATAAACTATGTTCGAACTTAGTACTACGGGTGGCTTCGCTACCTAGATGGTGCTGCAGTTCTGTGTGGTGGTCGAATTCTGCACTATGTTAACGAGTCACACATTTTCTGACTGTTACATAGTATAATTTTTTTTAGTGTTTGGCACCAACAAACGTGGAAGCTTCAATTATAAAACCCATATATACTCTGAGCAAAAATATAATGCATATAAATTTCTTTTAGCATTCATTACCGAGTTAGCTAATTATTCTATATATATATACGAGTTTCTTTTGATAAAAATAATGAAAAAAGAAATCGAAGAAATAATGTGGGTCAAGTGAACGAAAGGACGGTAGACATAATAACAAATTTAAGGAAAGCAGGGATGTGTGTATAATTCAAGAAGGAACGAAAATACTCGGATCTAATGAAATATTTTTTTATATATATGTCAAACAAAAAAAAAGTATTCAGTCGCTAAATGAGAAAGCAAGTAGCAGTAAACATTTTATTAAAGCACCATTATATATATATCATAGACAGCAGAAGCTTGTTACATATGTTAACAGTAAATATTTTGTTAAAATACTATTATATATATAGACAGCAGTGGCTTATTATATGCATTGGCAGTAGTTTGTTATGATATGTATGTTAAACGCAGCAGTATAAAGATAGGGAAATGTAGAGTAGGTGAGGGCAGTGAAAGAGTGTGATAGGGCTAATACCAGTGGGGAATAGTCAAATGCTAGTAATATAAAATAAATAAATAATATTAAGAAAATGGAAGCAGAAAATATTGATATAGAGCAAGTAGATTTATCTGAAGCTTTGGAGTCGGCACCCGAGTGAAGGGAAGCTCCACAACATTACAGAGGATCAATGGACTTTAATTTCAAGTTCATTGAAAAAATGCTCAGACAGAATATGCAAGAAATGAGGAAAATGTATGAGGAGGAAATGAGAAAAAGAGATGAAGAATCAAAAAAGAGACAGGAAGAAGAAAAGATAAGAGTTAGAGAATAGCAGGAATTTAAAGACACTATGTGGAGAAAGTTAGAAGTAATAAAGGAACAGTTTGGAATATCCAGAGTTAGTAAAAAGAGAGAAGAGATTAAAGACATGCAGAATGAAAGGAAGTTAGAAATCTCTGATGAACCTATGATAATAGAAGAACATAGAGGTAGTGTAGTAAATATAAAAAAGTATGATGAGCAAAGAGACCTCATTCCAACCGATGAAGACCCATAAGAACCAGAGAAGGAAGTCAGCATTAAAGAAGAGACGATAATGGTCATTGGACACCAAAGCTACTTAGCAAAGATGATCCACATCAAAATCTTTAGAGGGGAGATAGGAGAAAATCCTCAAGCCCACTTAGAGAGCTTACAAAAGTTCTTCCAATTTCATAAGACAGGACCAGATGAGCAGATAGTGATAGCCAGTTACCATCTACAGGGATCTGCCAAGGACTGGTGGAATATGGTGAGATGGAAGCCTAAAACCATAGAAAAATACAAAGATGCACTAATGAAGCATTACTGGAGCAATGAGCATCAAAGCGGTATCTACAATACGCTCTGCCAGGAAAAATATGGGATGATACCCCAAGAGATGCACACACAGTTTTTCCTCCGCCAAGCGAACCGGTTTAAATCCCTTACAACATTCACCTTTTCAGATTCACACATCATAGGGACCATCCAGCATAGCATGCCGCTAACCATCCAACAATTAATGGCAGGCAGTCGAATAAAAGACATAGGAGAAATGATTGAATTTCTCACTACATTGGATTTTAACTATTGGGCCAAAGAACCACCTGATAGAAGGCAAAAATTAAAAAACCCAATGCCGCAGTAATCGATGACGAGAGATTGATATTATCCACCTGCCCCTGGGTTGTAAAATATTTTAGACTCTTAGGATGGTTATTAAATGTATATGAGAATATTAAAACGAATTTGGTCAAATGAATTTGGTTGAATGAAATTTACTTTAGTCAAATAGGGTTTTAGATAGAAATTTTGTTATATATATTATTATTTTAATTACTATTACTCTTAATAATTTTTTTTATATAGTATATTAACTAATATTACTCTATGAGTTTATATATATATATATGAAAAATAAAAACAAGTTAGTCACGTAACCTGCTATCACTTGTTATTTATGATCAATAGATGGCGTCTTTACCAAAACCGCCGAAACAAGTGTAAAATATTTTTACATAAATGCAAAAGGAGTCAGAATTAACTACCTCTTTCATTTTGCTAACCTCCAGATCAGCTGATTTCAAGCTGGTTTGCTTTCGTCAGTGGAAGGATAGAGCTATAGAAACTAGGTCTAAAGACTGACTCTCAAGCGCTTATGCAAAACGTTTATATCAGTTTGCAAGCGTGAATTTTTTAGACCTGTAAAAGTCTTCAAACTCAGCCTAGCAAGCTAGATATCTATATGGGTCTGATCTCAGTTCAGTTTCACCACATAGTCAAAGTCTCTGCAATATATATCATTGCAAGAAAACTTTAAAGGTACATTTATGAAAAATAAAAACAAGTTAGTCACGTAACCTGCTATCACTTGTTATTTATGATCAATAGATGGCATCTTTACCAAAACCGCCGAAACAAGTGTAAAATATTTTTACATAAACGCAAAAGGAGTCAGAATTAACTATCTCTTTCATTTTGCTCACTTCCAGATCAGCTGATTTCAAGCTGGTTTGCTTTCGTCAGTGGAAGGATAGAGCTATAGAAACTAGGTCTAAAGACTGACTCTCAAGCACTTATGCAAAACGTTTATATCAGTTTGCAAGCGTGAATTTTTCAGACCGGTAAAGTCTTCAAACTCAGCCTAGCAAGCTAGATATCTATATGGGTCTGATCTCAGTTCAGTTTCACCACATAGTCAAAGTCTCTGCAATATATATCATTGCAAGAAAACTTTAAAGGTACATTTATATCTAGCTTGCTAGGCTGAGTTTGAAGACTTTACCGGTCTGAAAAATTCACGCTTGCAAACTGATATAAACGTTTTGCATAAGCGCTTCAGAGTCAGTCTTTAGACCTAGTTTCTATAGCTCTATCCTTCCACTGACGAAAGCAAACCAGCTTGAAATCAGCTGATCTGGAGGTGAGCAAAATGAAAGAGGTAGTTAATTCTGACTCCTTTTGCGTTTATGTAAAAATATTTTACACTTGTTTCGGCGGTTTTGGTAAAGACGCCATCTATTGATCATAAATAACAAGTGATAGCAGGTTACGTGACTAACTTGTTTTTATTTTTCATAAATGTACCTTTAAAGTTTTCTTGCAATGATATATATTGCAGAGACTTTGACTATGTGGTGAAACTGAACTGAGATCAGACCCATATAGATATCTAGCTTGCTAGGCTGAGTTTGAAGACTTTACCGGTCTGAAAAATTCACGCTTGCAAACTGATATAAACGTTTTGCATAAGCGCTTGAGAGTCAGTCTTTAGACCTAGTTTCTATAGCTCTATCCTTCCACTGACGAAAGCAAACCAGCTTGAAATCAGCTGATCTGGAGGTGAGCAAAATGAAAGAGGTAGTTAATTCTGACTCCTTTTGTGTTTATGTAAAAATATTTTACACTTGTTTCGGCGGTTTTGGTAAAGACACCATCTATTGATCATATATATATATATAATCAGTTTAACTAATATTACTATGATTTCTAACCAGACATGGCCAAATTAGGCTATTGTAATTAAATTATAAATTCTGGATCTGGGTATATAAATTATTCGTTGCTTCATGTAATCTGTGCTTTCTATATTTCTATATATCTGTAAAAAAAAATTTTTTTTTCGTATTTAAATTATGTAATGTAGCAAAATTTTGTTTTCTCATTCCGTGCCTCCTTTGTTCTTCCTTAATTGTTCATGGGAAGTACAGAGAAATGAAACAGTAAGATTCGTATTCGAATCTTAAGTTTCACCTTTTTCTATCGTCTCTCACTCACTGGTCTATCCCACCCAAATTTAAACTTTTTGGTATCGAATTGTGTGTGTAGCAATATTACAAATGTATAGATATATGTAGAATTCACCATAAACACGCACACATTTCAATCTCAAATTTAAGGCAATAAATAAAGATAAATAATATAATTTAGATTTCTTTTAGTTATAAAAAATATATATTTTTAACCATTATATTTGAATTGAAAAATCCGTTATTTATTGCTTTGTTTAAATTTCATTTAATAGTAATTTTAGAAATCTGATGTAATATTTAATTAAAAGTAAAAATAATAATATGTTTCCCTTTTGTCTTTGAAATTTTAAAAGCATCGGTTGGTGAGAGATAATGGATTAATTAAAAAAAAAATTCCCTAAAATCTAATTGCAAAAACTAAATGTAAAATCTAAACATAAACAAAAGAATGGCAGTTTTCTCTAATTAGAATTAACAAAAATGCATTGATTATCCTCAGGGCAGATTAAGTAGAATCTAAAAATACAGTAACATAATTGTGAAAAATAAGATCTAGGAAGAGAGGCCATCTTAGACTTGCTAGAAACAGACACTTTGACTTTAGCTCTGCTCTCGATCAGTTGAGAGTCTCCAAAATATTAAATAAATTGTTCCTGCCACGGTATGACCGAGAAAAGCACCCAGACTATTCTCCGCCCAGGAGATGGCCTATCGGATGTCAAACCTTCCATTGCCCTTCATAAATTCAACCATGACCATCTGCTGCCTAAAATAATGAGAAAGCTGCTGCTGCTGTTAAATTAAATGAACCACCTAAATACAGGAAAGAACTGCTAATCATGAACAATTTGCTACTAACCAATGGAATCGGAAAACTTCTCATAAAACAGGTGCCTGTATCCAAATTCTCTAGAGTACTCTACTAATATGCTATAGCTCATTCTTCATACTACTTATATAACTTATAAAATGTAAAATTATCATTTGTAAAACTAAAATTTAATAATTAATTTATTGTGTAAATTTCTCTAATAATCTAGCTTACCTCACTCTATCTTTCTTGGGTACATATTTCTAAAATCTACATTTTATCATATAGTTATCGCATGCTCATGATTTTTTAAGTTTAATTCTGTGATCGCTTAAAACAGTGAATGCATGTCAAATTTTCATTAATATTTACTTTCATAAATATCTTAATTTTCATATAAATTGACATGCATCATTTAATGCTTCGTTTATTGTAATGCAGGGGTATACTACTTAGCAAATGGCTGGCATATTAGTTGTAATAATCACCCAGTTTATATATGTTTTATATTTATTAAATCTTAATGAATAATTCTATAAAATTACATTTCTTTGAGAGTCGCCAACATTCTTTATTAAATGTTGATTATGTAGGGCTGAGTTAGAAATATATTTAAATCTGACCATAATCATCTATACATTATACATGTGTTACGTTTTAGAGACACAATGGTCCATTCCAAGCCGTGAATATTCCGGATTCTATAGGGTTGAAATTAACCCCAGTCGTTCTACACAAGCTGGCAAATGAATGTTCCGTAGGACTTGATGACCGTCATGCAGCCAGCAGGCCAATTGCGGCATGAACCACTTGTCCCTGGTTATGCTTATATGACACCTTACTTTTTTTGGCCAATGGCAAATGCCAGCCCATCATTCTTATAAACTCATTCATGGCTTTCCAGTTTCAATATACTGCCATTTCATATCATCTTTCTAAAACGTACCACGTGTTTCTTTAAATAACTTTATTATTCTATGTATCACTCTGCCCCTGCATTATCTTCATAATTTACTCTCAAATAAATGTTTGCCCTTAGTTGTTAGTAAATATTTTAATTAAATAAATATATGTCCGCCGCTACTCTTATAAATTTTACTTTAGACTCTTGCATTGCAAAGGTATAAATCCCTCAAGGCATGCCTTAGAAATACTTCCTCGAGAATTTTAGGTAGCTAGATTACGCCTTCTAATAAATGTCTTTCTTTTGTAAACATTACAGTATCAGAAATACTGCTACTGAGGTCTTAAATATAAAATATGTGTAAATAAATAAATGTATTCTTTAATATATAATAGGATTGCAAATCCCGCTACTGAAACTTTAAATCTATAAAATATTATTAGTAAATGATTTTTTTATTAAAATGTTTCAATAAATAATTTTAAACTATACGTCTGAAGTTACGTTTTATTTATTCGATACCCATTCTATATAATATTTCCTCGATTGTGTAAATATGAATGTTTAATTAATATTAGTTTGATTATTGGCTAAGTCGAAAATAAAATCATGAATCTGTTGCATATCCCTGACTACCGTACTTGAAGAAATGTTTACTAATGTCACATCAGATGCGTTGTTTCATAGATTGTATTGTGGAACCGAAAAACTATGTTCGAACTTAGTACTACGGGTGGCTTCGCTACTTAGATGGTTCTACAGTTCTATGTGGTGATCAAATTCTGCACTATGTTAATGAGTCACACGTTTTCTGACTGTTACAATATATATATATATATATATATTCTATCTTATTACTTTTTTTTCTAAATTTTTTTTTATTACTTTTTTTTCTTTAAATAATTATTTTGACTAACAATACTGTTGCGGTATTTATCTAGCAAAATCTATTACTGAATGAACATTTAAATAATCTTAGAAAACATTTAAGTATAAGAAATTTAAAAAATGACATTTTAATTCATTGAAATCATTTCAGTTATGTGTTATATATCGCATAACTTTTTTTATCAAATATATATAACACTCTACAGAAACATAATCACTCACTACAGGGTGTAGCATTTAATTAATCGAGGTCTCAATGATTGAGTGTCGAAAAACATAAACACTGTCTACAGGGTGGGAATTTATTAAAAATGTTATTAAAACAAAAAAAAAAGGTACCCAATGTACTGGTCGAAAAACCACCCACACCATCAACCTAAATTCAAAACTGGATTAAAACTCAGTCGAACCAAACTGAATTCAAACCCAACTCACAAGCTTAGATCAAATCAATGGTTGCCATATGTCGACAGTACATGACCATGTGCCAAAAAACTAGCTCAATAAATGGTGGTGATTTGAGACCCCTGATCTGATGCTTATAATGTATAATAAAATAACCAAAGATATTTCTATGTCAACTCATATATGTATATGTTTGGGTTGCCAATACAGACAGTGAGCATTCATAATAAAATAACTATTGGATAAGGAAGAAAGTTAAAAACTAAATGTGTTGATAAAATGTTTGATAATAATAATAATTTTGTTCATCTTTCAGATTAGGATTATATAGATTACCTCTCGTCTTGAAATGGAATTTATAATTACAATAAGAATGGCAGTCATTATTATATGCCATTAACTATTAAGCAACATTTTAGGAGGATTATATATATTGCTATGCCCCAACAACAAAATAAAGGTAGATAAAGGTATTTGGCTGTGACAGAAATTATTATTCTAATTCTAAAAGTAAGAATGTGAGATTCATTTCCACATTCATAAATTAATTCATGAAGAGCAAGATAAGTATTTAGGGCACAACTTTAATATTTACAAAAAATTATTTAATTAGAAATGAATAAAAATTTGTTCAACTTTAATGAAATCGATTCATGATGATTTACGAGCATGAGAGTGGGTTTTATTGAGCTGAGAAGTAAATGGTACTGACATCTTATAAGCTATAAAAATGAATTCGAGAAATAATGGTTTGTCAGTGATTTAAATAGGAGGGCGGCTTGTGTTTTACAAGTCTTTATGTCCTATCAAGGTAATGTGGAACACAGAGAAACCCAGGTCACATCGAAGCCATGAACTATTGGTGTTCCAATATAATAAAAACGAGCAAGTGGAGGAAGTGGTTTCATCCTTGGTAATTAAAATAAAAATAGTATCACCGATGACAAGCCTATGAAACAGGAGATGGCTTACGCCAGTAACGTTCAGAAAAATGATGACTTGGTAATCATCATGGTTAATGAATAAAACCCATTTATATAAAGAATGCTCTAAGTGATGACCTAATCGAGTTAAGTTAAAGTCAAATGAGCTTTAATACATAAATACTTAATGTAATGATAAAATTATATTAATTATACTCTAAACATTATGCCCTCCCTGAATTTAATAGAAAGGATAAAATTTGAATTAGAATATGTAACATTAATTCCTTTATCAACACTTTTGCAAAATACATTTTAAGATTATGAATAATAAATATTTGTAAACTTGATAAAAAAGCCAGGACATAGATTAGAAACTGAGCTAATAATTTATTATTAGCCATTAGTAAAATAGTAAACATTTAATAAATTTTTTTGACTCAATGTTTAATAGAACGGTATTAATCTAGTTCTAATAGGTGAGAATTACTATAAAACTTAATATTATATGACTTGCATAAGGCAAATGACACAAAAGGGATTATCCTCGAGTCAAAGGATCATTGGCATATAATAAAAATAAATATTAATAATTATTTAATAAATATATAGTAAGGTTAAATAAATGAACCACCATTGTGAGAAAGAAAAATTTAACAAAGTATTAATTTTAAAAACTAGAGATTAAGAAAATTACTACATAACTTAAGATAGCATAAATAAAAGCAAATTTTACAGTAGATAGCTTAAAATGTGGTGTAAAATAAAGTTCAGAAACTGGCCAGAAAGTTGCGGTTGTTTCAAAAATGATATTACCGTTCCTTCATGGTTCGTTCCTTAGATTACACACAGCAGAGTCCAGTTGGATGAAACATAGGCTTGCATTTTGAAATTATTTGAATGACATTTTGAATTGATTATTTCATGTTTGGCAGCACGATTGGTCCAGAAAATATTTAGTTTAGGAGCCACCTTAAAGTTCTTCTGGGGACTTTGGGCCCAGCAGTCAGACTCCTGAAGTTTAGCCCCTCACCATGAGATGCACATGGCCTCTAATAGCACTTCTCTAAAACAAATATGGCTTCTTCTTTCCAAACTTTTCCAGGCTATTTATATTGTCCTGTGGTTTCCCGCCTATTCCAAATCTAGATGCCTTCAGGCTAAGGCTTCTTGCATTATCTAAGTTACAGATTTTTACTAATTGATTTTAGATACATTCCTTTGATAAGCCTTCCAAACTCATTAACTTTGAATTCATTTTCTAATTAGAAAATGAATTTACAAATCTAAAAAACAATTTTAATTAGGAACCGTTCTTATATTTCAAATTATCTTTTTGGTAATTAATAAAACTTTCCCCATTTTCTTTGGAAAAGGACAATCTGAAAGCTTATCGAAAGAATGTAATTTTTAATCACCAAAATTGAACAAACTGTTTAAAAATAAAATAAAACATTCTCGATGAAATGAAACTTTATAATGAATATATATATTTAAATATTTATAAATATATCCACACCAACCATGCAGTTATAATATATATAAATTCATAAATAATTTTATCATGAATTTATTACTGACATTGATTAATTCAAATGTCAAACTAGTTAATTTTAACACACATTTATATAATAGTTTTTTAGGGGAAATAGCATGTATTGAATGTATAAAACCCCATTGCATCAGTAATTCGTGGTTATTACTAGGGTTTGAAGTGGGTTGCAAGTGAGATATCATGAAGCTAGGATCGAACTTAGATCCAACTGCTTCAATATATATATATATATATATATATATATATAAAGTTGAAAGGAAAAGTAAAAATAAATATATATATATATATATATATATATATATATAAAGTTGAAAGGAAAAGTAAAAATAAAGACAAACAAAAATTTTTTGTAGATATTTTCTACATTACACTGGAAGAACAGTTAGGGATTAAATAATTTTGAATTTAAAAAATATTATAAATTAAATGTTTAAATATATGCAATTATAATTTCATTAATTCTGATTTTGAAACTGTATTTGACTCTCTTTTTTTGGCCATTTTTGAAAAGGGAAATTAAACTTTATTTATTCCAATAGCTATCTTTGAAAGAATATGTGACTAAGATATAGCAGATAACATTAATGGCACACCCATTAATAATGATTAATAATTTTCCATCTTGATTGGTTTTTTTTTTTGTTGATTTTTTTAAGATTAAGAAATGTATTCTTTTTATAATTTCTTTTTGTCTCTGAGTTTAACTACAAGAAATTTTACTGTTAGAAATTTTAATTCTCATAGGTATTTTCATGAACTGTGACTTTTTTCAGGAAACAGCGAAATTGTGGTTTTCCATAACCTTTTTTTAATTATTTACACCTTACATGTTGAGTTCAGAAGTGGTGTAATGGGCTTATAATTATTATTTTTTAATACTACATTAGGTAAGTTGTACCATAATTACTTTTGAATGCAGATTGCAAAAGTTCTGCAAACTTGAAATTCACCCACCCAAAAATGGAATAGTAGCAAAGTGTTAACATTGCTAAAAGATAGTATTGTGTGCTCCTGCACAAACAGTGCAAGACAATGTAAGCCATTAGTTACAACAAAAACAAAAATGTGGCTATTTGGTTTGACTATGGCCCACTAAATGGCATATTTATATGCATTTGGATGGGATCAATGCCATTAAGCAATTTCAACATGCTAATAGAATAGCACCAAAAAACAAAACAAAAAAAGACAGATAGATATCAGATTTAATGAACATTTAAATAAAAAATGTAAACACATAAACTCATATCATTTCATAAGAAATGGTAAATACTATAAAAGACTCATGTTGTCTAAACTTTAGACATTAAAAACAGGACTGGAAATTCATATTGTAATCAGTATCACACTATCTTATCATGTTAAACAATGTCAATATTATTAACACTAACATATACCTAAATCTTTGCAGTTATATTTGATAAATATTTTTATATAACACTTATGTAACATTCACCACTACAAATTAAGAAGCATCTTTGTGAAAGCTAAATGTCAGTCCCCTCCCCATTCTATGAAAAAATATATATAACTTAACCTTTGAGTTTTTAATTATGAAACTTTCTTGGTCTGGAAGTCAAGAAATTGTACTTGTGTTTTTTGCCCTCTACTGAAAAATTTTGCAAATATTTTTCTTTTTACAGCTTTAAAATTCAAGTACATATTTTTTTTCTAATATTTTAATTTCAAAAAATTTCAAAAGTGGTCAGGATAATCAAATAAATGGGTCTTCAAAGTTTTCAATGATGGGTGTCTATTATGTATTTGGTGATCTTAAACTTTGCAAGATTACTTCGAAAAGATATTGCAATGGTTTGTATAGTAATTGGCTAATAATTATTGGAAATCAAAAAATATATTATTACATATTTATTTTTTTACAGAAATGTTTTATTTTTGAATATAAAAGAACATATTCTTCTGAATATTGTTACCATAGGGATTAGGGAAATACAACTGTCTAAAAATGTCATCACTAAATAGTATGTTATAACATTCAGTGATATCTAAAATTTACAAAAAAACATTAAAATATTAAAGCATAAATTGATATATTAACTAGATATTAAAAATAATTCATTCAGATTTCAAAATAAATATCAAAGAAAGAAGATTTTGTTCATTTTACAAATTAAATCTGCTCCACCTGAAATTTGATGATGAAACAGCACTTTGTTTTGATTAAAATCTAATTCTTAAAGTAATTCTGAAAATCAAATGTGATTTTTAAAATTTATTTAATTTCTAAATAAAAATATGTATCAGATAAGGTCAAATTTATTATATTCTGATAAATAATAATGGCTTAATATTAAAGTAAATGTTGAAAGCTTAAAGTAAATGAGACCAAATAAATGTATTAGAATGATAGCATAGTACAAGAGGGTTAAAATATATTTTTTTACATTGCTATCACAAGAAATACCTGAAAACATGGTTTTAGTCATTTAATGTATTCGATAAATACTTTACAAATTATATTCATTTATTTTTATAAAATAAACCTGGAGATTAAAACATATGCTAAAATAACATAAATTAATGTTTAAAAAAATAATTTTTGAAACAAGAATTAAATAATACTTTAAAACAAAAATATTTATTTAATAAATTTGAATTTAAAATTTTTTTCCTTCAAAACTTTTCATATTATTTTTTGGACAATTCTGTGACATTGTTAGTATAGATAATAAATATCTGAAAATGTGATAATGTTTTAAATATCCAAGTGTTTTTATCATATTAAAAAAAAACCATCACACACACACACATTAAAATATTGTACCACTTTTTTGGGGGGATGGATTTGATATTATATAAGTAATTTCAATTCTCTGTTTACTTACATTTTTATTTTAAAATGTCAACAGCCATAGTATAATTCTCTGGAATCCTTTGCCTCCAACCTCCATGCTACAAAGTGAGGACGAAAAAGTCTGGCTTATCACCATTATTCTTTCTGAAATACAATACTGTAGTTGTAAAAGTTGATGTAACACTTAAATTTTTTGCCAGTATTTAGATCATTTATAAATGTCTGTGATAGTATGTTGGACTATTTTTATCATCTATCATTAAATGATGAATGTATAGAAAATTTCAAACCTTATTTTTTTTTTCAAATACAAACAACTTGTTAGTAATAGCTCTGCAGATGTTAGTGGCCTGACTAATGACAGTATTTGGATAGGAGTTGACCTCACACCTTTAGATTTTCAAATGCTGAATCTAAGGCAAACACTTTAACCAACTGAACTATTCTGCTAAAAATAACAGATAGTAGAAATTTTATATATTTATAAATGAGGATTGGTTCAAATCCTTCTGAGTTCTTCAATTTGTTTTCTAGGAGCAAGGTTAATTAGAATTTTTTTAAATTTTTGTTTCTAAGAGCAAGGTTGATTACAGGCTCCCATACATTGTGAATTTACACACTTCATTGACTTATAGGATTATTTGCCATTATCATATGAGCAGTTTCCTCCTTTGCATTGTTTTCTCTCTATCCACTATTTTTGTATTTCCCCAATTAAACATATGATTATTAGTACATACATGATCTGCTACTGTATACACATTTGTTTTTCTTTTTTAATCGTTAGTTTGTGTTCTTTCAATCATTGCTCAACAAGCCAACATATCTCACCAATATATTTCCTTCCACATTCACATGGTATTTCCAGTTCAAGCTTGGTAGAAATAAGAATTTCTTGAAGTGATTGCTTTGTAAAGCTGTTCCATTGTTATATTATCTGCAGATTTTTTTTTTATTTGTCCACTATTTTTGGTATGTATGTATACATTACAATACCAATATTTTTTCTTTTGGTGTTTCTATTTGTTATGTATTAAAGGTTTTCTTGATGACCACTGATAGATAACTATTCTTCATGAGAGTTTGTTCTATGTGAATCTTTTCATTTTCCAAATCACTTGTTTCTGAATAAACTTTTTTTTCCTTGTTGCATAGTGCTAATATAATTTCATGTTTAGTGCTTTTGGTATAATTGGATGTATATGACAAGTACTTGTCAATGTGGCTTGATTTCCTATACACTGTTGTTTTTACTTTGCTCTGAGGGAGTCTTGTCACAAGAATATTTAAAAAAGCCAATTTTTGTTCCTGTTCTGATTCTATTGTGAATTTAATTGAAGAAGATATGTTGTTGATGTGCATACATCAAGATTATCAAGAATACCTTTAATAGACAACTAAACGAAACACCAAAAGAAAAAAACAATTATTGGAAATGCAGGGTATTTATATATACCAGCAATGGCAGATAAATTTTAAAAAAATCTGAAGTCAGAATAATATTAGAACAGTTTTCCAAAGCCATACCACAATTCCAGGAATTCTTACTTTTACCAAGCCTAAAATGTAGATGTTAAACAACAAAAATTGCATCTATGAAATACCATGTGAATTTAGAAATATATTGGTCAGATCTGTTACCCTGGTAAACAACTGTTGAAAGAACACAAACTAGTGTTTAAAAGAAAAAAACAGATGTGTTTTAGTAGAAGACCATGTATGGTACTAATACTCATATGGTTAATTGGAATAATGCAAAAATATTGGATAGAGAAAAAAAGGTGCAAAAAAGAAAATTTAAGAAAGCTGTTCACGTGATAATGCCAAATAATCCTATAAATCAACTTAGTGAGAAAATACACAATATATAAAGCCTCTATTTAATCTTGCTCTTAGAAAAAAATTTTAAAAAATTGATGAACTTAGGAGGATTTGAAACAATCCTCATATATAAATATATGAAATTTTTGCTAGCAATTGCTTTTGGCAGAATAGCACTGTTGGTTAGACATTGTCTTAAATTGATATTAGAGAATCTAAAGATGGACTCTTATATAAATACTTTCACTGGTCAGGTCAGCAACACCTAAAAAAGAGTTGATAATAATATTACTCTAAACATTGCATAATTACTGATTTGTGAAGAGTATTTGTTTGTTATTATTAGCAAGTTGTTTGTATTTGAAAAGTTTAAATAAATTTTAAAATTTTTATGCATTCAACATTTACTGATAGCTTATGGAAATAGTCTAACATATTAGCACATTTAATATACTATCATGACAAACACTCAGGGAAATATTAACTGGCATATCATTTTTTAAAAAATAGTTCTTGTTTGTTTGAAAATCCATTCAAAATCTCTCATACATAAACTTATTCATGTTTTTTCTTAACAAAGTTATATTCCTACAATAATAAAATATTTACACTATTATTTAATTTTTATGTGCATTTTAGTCCACTATTAATAACTATAATTTCTATATAATTTCATATTTTAAATTTTATGCATTATTTATTGATGCATTTTTTATATTTCATTAGGATCACCAAATTAGATCAACTTTAAATAACATGACTGGTAATACACTTTCAGATCATTAATAACAATTTATGAAAAACTCTCATACTCAGCTTGTTTAAGTTTTTTATTTTAAAGAAATGTCTTGTTTTTCATCACTAATAAAATATTTACACTTCTTTATAATTTATTTTTTAATATGTATTAATAACTAAATTGTATTATAAATATATTATACTTGACTATATATTTTGGCAATTAGGAATTGAGCCAGGATTTTTTTAAGAGAAAAAAATTAAAATTTTTATACTTATATTGTTTATTCAATAAATTTTTAGAAACTAAAATGCCTTGCACGTTATTGTTTTTTATTCATAGATTATGTTGAATAACTATAAAAAAAAATCAAACACCTGATTTGTTCTACTAGATATATTTTCAAGATTTTTTAAATAGTGGAATCACATAGGAATTTTATTACAAAAAAATAATTGCATTAAATAACATTGTTATCATAAAATTTGTTGAGAATTAAATATTTTGGCATACAATAAAATCTTTTTAAAAATCATGTTTTTTTACTCATTCTGATTGTCTTAGATTTGGACTCTACTGTGGATTATGGATCAGTTATGACTTTTTAGCAAGAGAACAAACTTGAATTCACATTCAAGGAAATGTTGTATAATATAATGTGCAAAAATATAATATAGCATAAAAATGTATTATTAAAAATAGGAAAGTTGTAAAAAAATAATATGACAAAAAATATTGTTATTAAAATTATTTTGCATAAGAGAGCAATAAAGTCGATTCTAGGACTTCACATTTTATAATTGACCACTCTGCCACTACTCTAAATTGAATAAGATATATAAGTGATGTAAAATATTATTGATAAAAATAATTTCGTCACATGCAGAATTATTGTATTTATGAGACAATATTTTTAAAATAAGTTTTATTTTTAAATTAATTATTAATAGTGGTGTTATTTATTTTATATAAATTAAAAGATGTAATAAAAATGATTGGGAAATCCAAATATTTTCATTTATATATAAATTTTATTAATTATAGTGACAAAAGGACATCAGCCTGTTAAATTTCATGGAATAGTAGAAAGAATATAAATGCAGTATATTTCAAGGCTCAAACAATTGTCACAAATCTAAGTAAAGAAATATTCCTCATGTATTTAAATAAAAAAAACTTTTACAATAACAATGGGTTTCTGACAACAATGTGACTTAGAAATATAAACATTTACACGTAAGTCTTAGTAATTATCATGACAAAATAGTATCATCCTCGTAATATTAGGCAACGATAAAAGTTTAAGTACAGAGTATATTCTCATATTTAAATAAAAAATATTTACACTCATAACGTATTTTTAATAATGAATTCATTCAAAAATGAAAATATTATCATTTACATATAAATTTTATTAATTATCTTGGCATCATGGTGCCCCCATAATAAAGTGCCTTTGTACTCTGCACAATATGAATGCAGCAGCCTTGAACATTTACCTATATATACATATTTTTTTCTATCGATTGTTAGTAATAGTTCTACTGAGTTTTTTATTATCTATATATAAAAATAATAGAAATTCATTTTATTAAATTCTATATTAGATTTAATCAGTAATTTTTATTTAGATTTAAAATTAAGTCTACCTTAAGAGTGATTAGTTATCTCTGCAAATATTACTTGTTGACATCTAATTTAATTTAAAATGTATATGTTTTTGTATTCATAATTTGTAAGGATAATAACTACATATATTAAAATATACCAATATACATTTTAACATTTAATGATCAAAAAGAAAGAAGGAATCTCATGAGAATTGATGCCTAAATCATGATCCCCCCCCCCCCCAAATTTTAGGTATTAACATTTGTAAGATTGTTTTGTTTTCATTCTTCTCCTAAAATTGTACAGCAATAAAAATTAAATTTATTACAATTATTTTATGCTATAAGCTTATTTATAAAATCTATGTATTATGTAACTGTTTATATAGAGTACCAGAATAAATTGTATTAAAAGGAAGCTACAAAATAACAGTAATAATTACAGACATTTTTTTAGTTATGCCATTTTATTATTTCGATTTCTAGACTTGTTTCAGAAGAAAATAAAAATATTCATACAAATCTATTATATATGTTGAATAATTTTTGAAAAGTTGATTTGTTGATTAATTAAAGTTGTCCTTTTTTTGAATGATATAGAAATATACAAATAAATAATTTAATGATGACATAAATATAAAATTATTTGAACTGATATTACTTAGCTATTTATGATTCAAACTCCTGAGAATATTCTAGATTTTCACACAATACCATATTAATAAAAATCCAACAATCTTGGCATTTTATTTTTCAGCTTCGAATGTCATAAAGTGCCATAGAAATGATCAGTATAATTTACTATTGAAGCGTAGACATTTGTATTAGTTCTAAGATTGATATATCTTTGTTTTGGGGGGATAATATCAAAGCAGAAGGCAGACGTATATAAATCTCTGTTTTTCTAAAGAAACTTTTATACAAATAATATTTAAATAATAATAAAATTGTTATATCAATGAAGTATCATCATCTCTAGGATGTTTGAGAAAGGCTGAATCTGACAGATGTCATACTGAGACGATGCATGGACAGTAAAAAAAAAATAAAAAAAACAATGGTTGAAATTAATTATATAGATGAGTGGTTTGGTAGAAATAACTTAATTTTAAAAGCAAATATGCCTATGTATTTGAAAAGGTTTTTGATATATGTGTTTATCACTTTTTACTTATAGATCTAACATTTGGACACTTAATAGAAGAACAATACAAAAACTCCAGGCCACTCAATGAAGTGTAAAGAGATGTTAAAAGTAACAAGAAAAGATCTAAAAGTAAATATATGAGTAAAAGAACAAACAAGTATTATTGAAAAGATTAAGAACTGAAGTGGAATCGGGCTGGACATAATGCTAGAAGAGATGATAATAGATGGGCAACTGAAATCTTAAAGCGATTGTAAAAGACCTAGAGAGAGGCAACGCGTGAATAGATGAATGAAAGATAGAAATGTGCTTGGGTGATGTGGAGAAGAGGTTAGAAATAAAAAAAACTGGACTAAATCTGGAAAAATCTTCATCTTATATTGGATTGATAGTCTTGATAATGATGATGATGAGCCACATAAATTAATATTGTATTTTTTTATTTTATCAAGTATTCCTTTTTTAATTACTATGTAATTCTATTTTTTTTTTTTTATAAAATACAACTTATTTTAAATATAAAAATTTAAAATTTAAAACTAATTTTAATCATAAATTGGATTATCGATTTTAATTTTTGTTTTCATAGCTATATTTAAAACTAAAATAGAATTTATTTAAGCCAAAAAAAAATCTATCATCCGTTAAAAGTGACAGACGAGGTTTTATGATTTATTTATCATTTTTGATTAAAAAAAAAGTTGGCAGTATTCCTAGTGTCATGTCCTACGTCAATTCCATAGATGATAGACGTTTTCAATATCAGTGTGTAATAATAGATGTCAGAAATAAAAACGAAGAGGAAATGCTAATGAATTATATATTGAAATTTTATTTAAATCATATTTAATGGTGACCATTTAATGGATAGTTTTATAAAAATTTAATTTTTGTTCAGTATCAAAATAAATAAATGAATATATGTAAATTTAATTAATTGAAGCAAGGCTCAAATTTACTAACGACTTCATAGTGCCTTATATTTGTTTGTCAAATGGATTTTTATTGCATTAAAAAATAACTTGGTTTTTATTTAATAATAGATTATTTAAAGCAAAGCTTTTAACTCCAATCAGCAAGCTATAAATAAACAGAGCAAAACTCTCCATACAGTATTGCCACCTGTGCTAAACAGATTAATCAATGGATGCCAGAAGGCTTGTGCATAAAATCCCTATCTAATGCCTACTCATCCAATATCCCCAGACTAGTTTCTGGCTTGTGGCCTTCGTCAGTGAGGAGCTTTGGATCTGAGAGCACCGCATCTAGATCTTAGGATCTAATGCAACCCTCTAGCAACCACCTTTTATCTCTACTTAACTACAAAACTATGAGAATAAAATTGAAAACACAGAAAATATTTTCAATCTAAGCTCAATAGCTTATATAGTCATATGGGTCTGAACTCAATTCAGCACCCACACATTTTGGTGTCCCTGGCTCTTTTACAACCATAGCCACCACTATACCATTAGGCAGGACTGGCATTAAACCATTAAGCATCACATGATCACATTTCCTATACTAGCACATTAATTGTTGATAAACAGAGCAAAACTCTCCATACAGTATTGCCACCTGTGCTAAACAGAGTAATCAATGGATGCCAGAAGGCTTGTGCATAAAATCCCTATCTAATGCCTATTCATCCAATAATGACTAGTTTCTGGCTTGTGGCCTTCGTCAACAATTAATGTGCTAGTATAGAAAATGTGATCATGTGATGCTTAATGGTTTAACGCCAGTCCTGCCTAATGGGATAGTGGTGGCTATGGTTGTAAAAGAGCCAGGGACACCAAAATGTGTGGGTGCTGAACTGAGTTCAGACCCATATGACTATATAAGCTATTGAGCTTAGATTGAAAATATTTTCTGTGTTTTCAATTTCATTCTCATAGTTTTGTAGTTAAGTAGAGATAAAAGGTGGTTGCTAGAGGGTTGCATTAGATCCTAAGATCTAGATGCAGTGTTCTCAGATCCAAAGCTCCTCACTGATGAAGGCCACAAGCCAGAAACTAGTCTGGGGATATTGGATGAGTAGGCATTAGATAGGGATTTTATGCACAAGCCTTCTGGCATCCATTGATTACTCTGTTTAGCACAGGTGGCAATACTGTATGGAGAGTTTTGCTCTGTTTATCAACAATTAATGTGCTAGTATAGGAAATGTGATCATGTCAAGCTATAAATACATAATCCATTAATGAATATTAAATAAAAACAAATATAATTATTTATTAATACATATTTTATTACTTCATACGTATTTATATATATAATATTGTAAGTTTTCGTGTTTATTGTTAGCAGCATTATAAATCAGTGATGTCAATATAGTGTTTGCAAACTCTTAAAAATTTACCAAAATATTTCCAGAAATTCAAAAATTAAAAATTATCAGTTAATGACATTCTTTTCATTTAGTTTACATCCTATAATATTAATTATAAAAAAAAAACTGTGCTACTTTTATGGGTTTTTTTATATTATCGTCTCCAATCAGAATAGTTTGTGATGCATTTCTCATGTTCTTCACTCACTTACCTGCACTAATTGAAGTAAAGGAGTTGTATATTTGTACAGGCATATTTGCAAACTTTAGTAGCAATTCAGATATCAAACATTTCTTTCTCCTTTTATCTTTTTCTTTCAAGTTATCAACACTGAGAAAACAATAAAAACACATTTAGTATATTAATCATCCTTAATTATAATATATGTATGATGGAATGCAACATTAAAAAGACTTTTTGAATCAGTATTTAGGGCAGGAGTTTAAATTCAACAATGATTAAATTTTTAGAATGTTTAGATACTCTGTTTTAATGACTCCCACATATTATAAAAATGAAAGTGATTTTAAAATGGTGAACCAAAATATATGTATAGGAAATTTTTCATTAAAGAGATATAACATAACTATAAAATCAATAATGCTAGTGAGAATAAAATAATGTTAGTGCTAAATCTAATTTACATGTATATAGATTAAGAATTTTTACTAATATAAACACTTTATGAATTGAACATAAATTAGCACTGGTAGATAAGAAACTTTGCTATGTCTCAAATATATATATATATATATATATATATATATATATATATATATATATATATATATATATATATATATATGTAGCTATCTGGCATGCGATGCTGAGTTTGAAGACATTACGTGTCTAAAAGATTCACGCTTGCAAGCTGAATAGAAACTGTTTCTTAAACGCTCAGAGTTTGTGTTTTAGATCTAGTTTCTTAATCCTCTCCTTCACTGACGATAGCAAATAGCTTGAAATCATGATCATCATCATCATCATTATCAACCATTATCAATCCACTGCAGGATGAAGGTCTCTCCAAGTTTAATCCATCTTCTCCGATCTTTAGCTTCTCTTCTCCACATCACCCCTGCACACTTTCTTATTTCATCCATCCATCTCACATGTGGTCTCTTTCTGGGTCTTTTACAATCTCTTGGAATCCAGTTTAAAATTTCAATTGTCCATCTATTATCATCTCTTCTAGCAATATGTCCAGCCCAACTCCACTTCAATCTTTTAATTTTTTCAATGATGTCAGTAACACCTGTTTGTTCTCTTACCCATACATTGCGTTTTCGATCTCTTCTTGTTACTCCCAACATACACCTCTCCATACTTCTTTGAGTGGTCTGAAGTCTCTGTATTGCTCTTCTATTGAGTGTCCAAGTCTCAGATCCATAAGTAAGAACTGGTAAAACACATTTGTTAAAAACCTTCCTTTTCAAACACATAGGCATATTTCCTTTTAGTATCAAGTTATTTCTACCAAAAGCACTCCAACCAAGTTTAATTCTATGATTAATTTCCTCCATTATGTTTCCATCTGTATTAATAATCTGACCAAGGTATTTGTAACTGTTAACTTCTTCTAATTCATCATAATCAATCTTTATTTTCATATTTTGAGCAAACCGATTAAACATTACTTTAGTCTTTTTAACATTTATCTTTAGTCCTACTTTCCTACTTTCATCTGATAACTCCTGCAACATTTCCTGCAGCTCTGAAGCATTATTTGCAAAAACAACTACATCATCTGTGAAATCTAAATGACTTAAATAATCTCCATTTACTTTCACTCCTTTAGTTTCCCATTTTAATCCACAAAATACTTCTTGCAGCACTGCTGTAAAAAGTTTTGGAGATATGGAGTCACCTTGTCTTACACCTTTCTCAATGTTGACTTTCCCAGTATCATTATGTAATCTAATTGTTGCTGTTGCATTTTTATAAATATTCTTTAAAATATGACAATATCCTGGATCTATACCTTGATGATCCAATGCTTTAATCACTGAAGAAATGTTTATAGAATCAAATGCCTTTTCATAATTTACAAATCCAAAACATAATGACAACTCATATTCATTTGTCCTTTCTATAACTTCTCTCAATACCTGAATATGATCTACTGTACTAAAACCACTTTTAAATCCAGCTTGTTCTCTTGGTTGGTGGAAATCCAATGTTCTCTGTAGACGAGTTGTAATTATCTTGGTAAAAATTTTATATAAAACTGATAAAAGGCTGATAGGTCTGTAATTTCTAATATCTTCTTTATCACCTTTTTTAAATATTAATATTATTACTGCATTCTTCCAATCATCTGGTACATCTTTATCATTTAGACATTTGGTATATAACTTTGCTAAAAAATTTTCTGTTTCTTCACCTGCTTCTTTTAATATATCAATTATAATTCCATCATTACCTGGAGCCTTTCCTTTCTTCATACATTTAATTGCATTTCTCACTTCTTCATTTAAAATTCTGGGCAATTCGGAAGATGTAATAGATATAGGAGGTACTTGATCTTTATTACTATATAATTCTTGATAAAAAATTTCTACCAATTTCATGATGTCATCTCTCTTTTTAGTAATAATTCCATCTTTTTTCCTTATTGCAGATATAAATTTCCTACCAATACCAAAATGTTGTTTTACATTCTTAAGACTTTTATTTTCTTCTACAGCTTTTCTTGCTAGTTCACAGTTATATTTTCTTATATCATTTTCAACTCTTTTCCGCACCATTTTACAAAATTCGAGATATTCAATTCTTTTTAGTGCATCATTTTTATATATCTTCATATTTCTTCTTTTCTTCATAAATTCTCTAGTTTCAGTAGAAATTTTGTTGGTCAATAGCTGCTTTTTTCTACCAGCTATCTTTGTTGCAGTTTTTAAAAGTGTATCAGTTATTTTCATATTAATTTCATTCAAATCTGAATCATGTTCAAAATCTACTAATACTTGAAATCGATTTATAAGTTCTAATTTAAATTCATTAGAATGTTTCTGAAGATTAGGAATATCAACTGTAAATATTGTTTTTCTTAACAATTTTTGTCTTTCTAGTTTTACATTAACACGCATCTTGCACCTTACTAATCGATGATCACTTCCTGTGTTAAATCTATTAAGAACATTACAATCTTGAAATATGTATTTCCTGTTAGTCAAAATATAATCCAATTCTGCTGTACCTTCATTTGGATGTTTCCATGTCCATTTTCTTTTAACATTTTTCTCAAAAAAAGAATTCATAATATAAAGTTTTTCTTTTTCTGCAAACTCCACAAGTCTATGTCCTCTCTCATTTCTATTACCATAACCAAAATTACCTATAGCACTTTCATCTTTCATTTGTTTACCAATTCTAGCATTAAAGTCTCCCATAACAATTTTAAAATGTTGTTTACTCTTATCAAAAGCCTTTTGTACATCCATATAAAAATCTTCTACTACTTCATCACTATGAGAACTTGTTGGGGCATAAACCTGAAGTATCTGCATTTGGTATCTGCTATTAAGTTGTATAACTAATCTTGCCACTCTGTCTGATACACCATCAATCTCCACAATGTTGTTCTTCCACTTTTTATTTATAATGAATCCTACTCCACTTGTACTTCCAATATTTGTGCCTTTATACTCTCATATGTCCACTTTTTAAATCAATTGTCTCTTCACCTTTTCTTCTAACATCTTTAAGTCCAATAATGTCCCATTTAATATAAGAGAGTTCTTCTTCTAATTCTTGCAATCTTCCTTCACTTGAAAGTGATCTGCAGTTGTAAGTACCTAAATAAAAAGTTGTCATCAAATGGCAGCCTGGGTCCGCAATCAGGAGATTCTTAGCACCCTCCGCCTTCGGCCACCAACCGCTGCCTTGGTTGATGACTTTACATCCTCCTGGGAATAAGGGATATGAAGGTGGAAATTAAGTTAGAGATAGTGAAATACTCGCTCTGACGTTTATGTAAACAAATGCTTGAAGGTGTTTTTGATATAACGCCATCTATAGTCATAAATACAAGCGTATGCAAGTTTTTAACTTGTGTTTTTTTGTTTTTCATATATATAGACAAATAGATGGGTTCTGCTAAAACTATACTAATTTTGTAAAAAAAAATTTTTTTATTAAAAATGCAATCATATGTAAATGCACACACATGAATATGTTAACTATTTATTTTATTTACTAAATGAATCTAATATTTTATCTTATAAGAAAAATGAACTTTGTAATAAATTTTTCTTTTCTTATGTATAAGACTATTTTTACTATTGTCAAATAATGTTCAATCTTCAAAATATTTTAATCTGCTGGATAAGAAAAAATCTAAAGTTAAGCATTGTCTAGATAAGTCATGTAACAGAATTAATTAGTGTGGAATGCAAATTTTTTAAATTAAAAATCTAGCTTATCTAAAAATGTAAATCTATAATTCTAATGCGTGTGGAAGAACAATAAAATTAAATATTATAAAAGCTCTCCAAAATTTATTGTGTCATCAAATTCTTACTATATTAGAGATTCTATTCTATTGTATCATTAGATTCTATTCTATGTCTTTTTTCTTGCATTGATTCATTTATTCCTGCTAATATTCAAGATGCTAAAACTTTTCATTCTGCTTCATAAGCTACACTCATCACCTGTAATCCTTAATAATCAGAAGACTTTATTAAAATACCCCAATTACTCTATGGCAACTAGCTGCAGTTTTATAAAAATTAACATATAATTCATTCCTAGTGATGTTCTCTAAAATATGAAAGGCTAAGTGTCTTACCAAAATGAACCTCATGCTCAGCCTAACTTCATCCTCCAGCATGTCCCCAAATTTTCAGAAAGCTGCCCTCTTGAAATGCTGACCTACATTGAAACCCCTTTCTTTCAATTAACTAATATCAAAAAATACCTGCCAAAATTGACAAATTATGTATTTATCAGTCAATAAATTCTCAAATAGCAATGTGACCCATTGATCAACTTTAATGGAAATAATAACTAAACTAATAGCCCACAAACCAGGACTTATTCAATTTTTACCTATAAAAACTTGTATTTTAAACCACTAAACATCATATGATCATCATTTCTTATGCTTACACAAGCTTTTTACACAGAAGCTAAACTTTCCATACAGTAGTGACACCAGTGCAAGCCAGAGTAATCAATAGATGCAAGAAGGTTTGTGCATAAAATTTTTATCTACCACCTACTCATCCAATATCCCCAGATTAGTTTCCAGCTTGTGGTTTTGATCAGTGAGGAGCCTTGAATCTGAGAGCACTGCACCTAGATATTAGGATCTAATGCAATCCTCCAGCAAACACATTTTTTTATGAGCTAAATATAAAGCTTTGAGTCCAAAATGAAAACACAATAATAATTTCAATTCAAGGTCTTTATCTTGTTTGGTGTCCTTGGTTCTTTAATAACCATAGTTACCATAATCCTATTGGGCAGGATTGGTTTTAAAACACTAAACATTGTATGATCACCATTTTATGCTTACGCAAGCTGTTTACACAAAGTCTAAACTCTTCATACTATAGTGTAACTAGAGCAAGCCCAATTAATCAATGAAATGCAAGAAGGTTTGTGCATAAAATCCCTATCTAGTTCCTACACATCCAATATTCCCAGATTCGTTTCCAGCTTGTGACTTGAATTGAAAACATTATTGTTGTTTTAATTTTGAGCTCAAAGCTTTACAGTTAGCTAATAAGATAAAAGATGGCTGTTGGAAGATTGCATTAGATATTAAAATCTAGGTGTAGTGCTCTCAGATCCAAGGCTTCTCACTGATGAAAGCCACAAGCCAGAAACTAGTCTGGGGATATTGGATGAGTAGGCACTAGATAAGGTTTTTATATACCAACCTTTTTGTATCCATTGATTACTCTGGCTAGCACTGTTTGTGTTACTGTATGGAAAGTTTAGCCTTTGTATAAACTTGTATTATGAATGTAAACTAATTGCTATTACATTTATCTATTAGAATTTATTAATATTAATAATTTATTGTTAGTATAAGATTTTTGTATGTGCATTTTTCATGGATGAGTTGTTGTTTTTTATTTTAGTTATAAAAGATTTTATAATTACTTAATCAATAGATCTTAAGTTACTTTTATAATTTCATACCATAGAATGACAAAATATTTTTAAGTTTAAAATTTCTATTTAAATTAAATCAGTTTCATAATTTGTTGGTATGAGTAATGACAGCAAGTTTAATAGCAAATGAAATTCTTCTTAAATAAAATAAAATGAAAAATTCATAAACTAATATTTTTCTAGTAGATTTATTCCTAAAGAATGTTTTAAAATGTCCATTAATTATATGTATATAACTCTCTTTTCTTCATAGTGTAAGCTTGTGTTTTAAGACCTATAGAGGTCCCTACCTTCGTATTTTTCAGACGCTTATTTCTAAGGTTACAGCCTTAGTAAATTATTACTTAATATAATAATGGGCGTTTAATAAAATTTATAATTATATGTATATGATAAGTATTGAAGAATAAAATTTGGACTTGTGAGGACTATCATAGCCTATGTATTGAAAAAACACATATGATTATGAGTGTTGGGTGAAATATGATGGCCCCTTATAAATCCACTGTATTTGTTTTGCTTGGCCTGGATTTGATTACACCACATTGTGCCTTAATGTATTATATGGGTCTGCATGGTTTAGTAATCATAATAAGGAAAGTTAGTTTAAAGTGTATGCAATGTAATGATCATTTCATAACTAGTGATTATAAAACTCCAATAGTATTTGTTTTTACTAGGATTTAGTATAAATAAATATAATGGTATATAAGAACTATACAATTGGGTCTTTCCTAATCTGTAATCTTTCATGAAGGAATACTACTTTATTTTATTCCATTTTATTTTGGTTTGGGATCATTTTATATTTTATAATAAATTTAGTAATTAATCAATTTTATTTTGATTATTTAAATTTGCCTGCCATATGTTTTGGTGTTATCTGTCTATCAATTGTTTAATAATGAATAATCTCACACTGTAAGCTGAGCTATGGTCAGGAACAATTGTTATATTAAAATATGTCTGGTTTATTATATACCCCAGTCACACAAACAAATTTCCAAATGGGTATGCTGGTTTGGTAACATCCTCAACTGATGCTTGTATGGTGTATTATATCTAAGATCACTTATAATTATTATATACATATGTGTGTGTGTATGTTGAATTAAATAATTTATTGGATTGTTATTATAATTCAACATGTACAACATTCTGGAAAAGTTTAACTTATATTTGCAAAATGTCAAAAAAGTTGTTATTCTTTTACATTTTCACACCTATAAAATATAGCTTTCTGAGTTAAATCCATATAAAACATGGATTTGAAGTAAAAGAGGATCTCTTTTACTTCAATAAAAAACTCACACTAAAGAATTATTAGAGGTCTAATAAAAAACGGGTTTGATCTCATAGATTGTCAATTAGTAATAACTGATAATTTTTTCATAAAGCCAAGATTAAATAGATCATTTCTATTTACATGGTTTATTTTTTTATCATTTTTATTCTTTAACATACATTGTAATAATAAATATAATAGTAATTAGCTATTATATATATATATAATAAAAATAAAATGTCAATTAATTAATTAGCTATTATATATATATATAATAAAAATAAAATGTCAATTAATTAAAAATCTATTGTAATAATAATAAAACTAGTAAATATAATGGTGATTAACTATTATATATAGTGTATTAATTTGCAGAAATACTTTCAGGTTATTTTTTAATCCTCCTCAACCATCATTAAATTTAAAAAACATAATGGAAGAAAATGTTATCAACCAAAATTCCACAAATCCCCAATTTTAACATTAGTAGTTTTCTTGGATCATAAAAGGACATGTATATATAAATTTAAGTTTGATATTGAAAGTGTTAACATTCTTCATGAAGAGAGATATCATAGTAATAATAAAAATTAAAGAAGCAATTTTAATAAATAAAAATAAAATGAATATAATTAATAGACAAGTTGCTAACATTAAAATCCAGGATTCATGGGATTTGAGTTGATAATATTTGCTTCCATTTTGTTTTTTGACTTTAATGGCTATTGAGGAGGGTTAAGGAATTAACTGAAAGTACTTCTGCAGATTGAAATACTGTATATAAAAGTTAATTACAATTCTATATATATATATATACACCTGGGTCTCTTTTTAGGCGGACTTATTTAACACGATTTTGAAGTTACGTGATTTGTGTTTTACCGGAAGTCGAACTCCGATAATGTGCTATTACTTTAAATAATAAATTTCATGCACTTACGTTATATTGAAAGCAATAGCACATTATTGGAATTCGACTTTCATCTTAGTAATTTCAATATTTTCAGTGCTTTATAATAGTAAGATTTTATGTAATAATGAAATTAAAATCATGATTTCCACATTTATGTATACACACATTAAATTTTACAAGATTATAATGTAAATTTGTTCAAACATTGTGCATGTTAATTTTGCATTTTAAATCACATTCTGTTTTTGCTTTTTAAAAAAGAACGTAATCAATTATTATTTTCTTATTATGACACTAATCATTAACATGCTCTTAAATTCCAATGAGAGCTAAATGGTTGTATGTCTGGATATCATGAGCTTCATAAACAATTAATAAAATTGTCTCAAAGATTAAGTACTAATTACATTGTCACGAGAAAACCATTGACACAACATGAGTGTGAAGTTGGCACTAGTTGTTTGTAAATGAATGTGTTTTTCTGCAAATAGCCATAATAATTAAAATGTGTATAAAAATGTAAATTACTGTACTGTAAATTATGCATAAAAATATATTATTTTGAATAAAATTAAATAATATAGTTAAAAAAAGTTTGTCTTGTATCAATTTTTTTCAAATTTGAAATTTTTTATTAGTCATATTTTATTTCCTTATTTTTTTTTGCGTGAATTTTAAAGTAATTTTACATTGGTGCTTTGCTTTTATGCGAATTTTGAAAAATCACAGACCGCACCCCCCCCCTTTTTTAATGTAAGTTACGTCTATTTTTGCGCGATTTCATTTGCGCGTGTTTTCTGAGGAACCTATCTATTGCGTAAAATGAGACCCAGGTGTATATATATTGAGACAAATGTTTTGATGTGCCTCAAATATAAATGTAGACAAATAGATGGATTCAACTAAAATTCTACTTTTAAATTAATGGAGAACATTTTGTAAAATGTTTTTCATTAAATGTGTTATAAAAGTGTGATCATATATATTTATAAATGCACACACCCAAAGTTGAAAAACATTTTTGTTATTTATAAAAAAATAATGTCATAGTTTTAACCATACATGAGGATGCGATGACCATTTTCATTCATGGCTTTAAACTGCTCTAAAACTGCTAATTTTTACACTATCATACTGAATTTACAGTCATTTTAAAGAGTAAAATGTACTCTATAATGCTGCCATCTCTAGAAGTATTTTAAAAGTAAAAAATCAATAGTATTTAAATTTAAAGTTATAAAAATGGAAGAATGCAGACTTTCCAATTTATTGATTGGTTGTTTCTTATTTTCAACAAAAGGGAGTGCTTCTCAATGATTTTCACAGGTCTAAGTTTATTGTTTTGATTTTCAAAATGAAAATGTATGTTTTACAGTATTTTTCATATTTTTTGTACATATTATAAATTATTTTGATAAAGTATGCTGAAAATATAATTATTTTAGAAGAACAGTTATGATTTTAGTAAAAAATATTCACTTTTACACTTAACGTAAATTGAGAAAGAAATCAATGATGTAGACTGCATTTTCTAATAGGTTATGAAACAATCATCTTATGTTTTCTGCTACAGATTATTTTTTATAATAATAAATAGAAATTTATTTTTGAAAAAACATTCATTCACTTTCATAATCTGACAATTTATTAATTTACTTTTTACAAATGAAACTAAAATGAATATAATATTAAATGACAAATACACCTGGGTCTCATTTTACGCGATAGATAGGTTCCTCAGAAAACATGTGCAAATGAAATCGTGCAAAAATAGACGTAACTTACTTTGAAAAAGGGGGGATATGGACTGTGATTTTTCAAAAATCGCATAAGAGCAAAGTACCAACGTAAAATTACTTTAAAATTACTTTAAAATTCACGCCAAAAAAAATAAGGAAATAAAATATGACTAATAAAAAATTTCAAATTTGAAAAAAATTGATACAGGACAAACTTTTTAAACTATTTTTTAACTATAATATTTAATTTTATTCAAAACAATAGGTATTTTTATGCATACATTTTTTATACACGTTTTAATTATTATCGCTATTTACCGGTAAACAAGTTCATTTGCAAAAAAGGAACTACAATTAGCGTCAACTTCACTCTCATGTTGTATTGTTTTCTGGTGACAACATAATTAGTAATTAATCTTTGAGATGATGATTTTATTAATTGTTTATGAATGCAATATTCAGACATACAATCATTTTACTCTCATTGGAATTTAAGAGCACGTTCATGATTAGTGTCATTTATAAGAAAATAATTTGCCAACTGATTAGAAAGTTGAAGACCTTCTCGAATCATTTTTGCAGTGAAAGGAACAGGTCCCACTTCTGTTTCATTATCTATTTCTACATTTTCTTCTGTATCTAAACTTTTATTTTTGTCTTTAATTTTCAATTCCGTTTAAAAATCAAATTTCATTTCACTGCTTATTACTCACCTTTTAAAAATAAACTTGCGGACACTAAATGATTAATAATTGATTAC